>PVIW01002745.1:9329-201051 GCA_004026585.1 Noctilio leporinus | reverse complement strand
TTGGTGAAGTATCAGTAAACATATTTTTGCGTAGGATATCCAAAAGTTTACTGCCTATATTTTTCTCCAGGACCTTTATGGTGGCACTGCTTATGTTTAACTCCTTTATCCATCTTGAGTTTATTTTGGTGTATGGTGTAAGTTGGTGGTCTAGTTTTATCTTTTTGCATGTTGCTGTCCAGTTCTCCCAACACCATTTATTGAAGAGACTGTTTTTACTCCATTTGATGTTCGTTCCCCCTTTGTCAAATGTTAGTTGACCATAGAGTCCTGGGTTAATTTCTGGGCTCTCTATTCTGTTCCATTGATCTATATGTCTATTCTTATGCCAGTACCATGCTGTTTTGATGACAGTAGCCTTGTAGTATTGCTTGAAGTCCAGTATTGTGATTCCTCCTTCCTTGTTCTTCTTTTACCCTTTCTTTTTAAAAGTTCACATGTATTAAGTTCATATGGGCCACATACATGCTATATGCCTCATAAGCATTCTCTCATTGGCTCCTCCCAAAAGCCCTCACTCAGAAGCAGGTACTATTTATTATTTACAGATGAGGATACTGAAGCCTAGAGAGAGAAAGTTAATACTGAAACTATAAGCTTTGAATCTATTATTTTTTATGAAAATTCTATTTGCTTATCATTTAAAAACCAATTGATACAGAAAAGCACAAATAAAAAAAATAATAATCTTCACCACTCAGAAAAAAATTATTCATATTAGATGAGGATTATGCCAGATACCTGCCTATACACATATACAGCTAGCTAGAGCTGAGTAAGACACACAGCACAAAGATTTTCTTAAGTGCAATATTTCATAAGTAAACTATATTAAGTTATATTCTACTTGATTCCAATCATGAAAAAGAATGAAACTGAATAAATTACTAGTCTTTAAGTAAGTCTTCTGCAGGAGATAGTATTTTCTAAGGACACTCCCTAGGCTTAAGTAAACAAGATTATTAAAATATTGAGAGACTGGAATTTATCTAATATATTTTACTTCATATTTCAACTGCAGACAGCATTAACTAATTCTCTACTATGAAAGGTGAGGAAAGTGGCCCTTATTCTCACCTTGCAATTTTTATGTTATCATTTCTTTTTACTCCATCAATATTTTTAATATTAACATTCTATTCTATATTCCTAATTCCCAGGATTTAGATGTAACTCTATGATTCCAGGATCTGCAGTTTGGGATCTAAGTTTAAAATGGATTTACTGCTCACTTTCTTTTTAAGACATAGCTTCTTCATTCCTGAGTACTTATGTTTTGATTCATGTCTTGGTTGGCTAGAGTTTACCACCCAGCAAATTTTCGAAGGACTCAGAAATGCTGAATTCTCTAATTCTCATGTGCTTGCCTGCCTCATGCCTTTATGCACATACATTTGGCCACATTTAGTATTTTAGGGTCATAGATGTTTTTCCTCAGTATTTTGTAGGCATTGCTACAACATCACCTGACGCTTGCTTATGGAGAAGTCTGAGGCTCACACGATTCTCGCCTTATGGGTGCCTTATTTTTCTCAGGCTTGATTGATGCCTAAAGAATTCTTCCTTTATTCTTACTACTAACTTAGCACAATATGTCTCCATGTTAAATAATCTCCATAAATTTATCAAGAGAGAAGAAAGGAAATTATTTTATTCTGCAGATCCAGTTCTTTGTATATTTCAGGGACTTTTTTTTTTTTTTTTTTTTGAACCAGATCAAACTCTCAAAAAGACATCCAAGAGATGGGGTAAGAACTTTCTTTCATAACATTATTTAGAGGGTACTAGGTAGTTTTTATTCCAAAATAACAGTTTCCCTACCCCCTTAGCCTCCTAAGTAGAAAATCATTCCACTTTATCTAAAACTGGATCTTGGTCAGTTGTTTCCCTAGTGCTTAGCAGTGCCTGGCACATAAACTCTTGGTGAAGGAGCATGCAGGAACGCCAACGCGGGGAGGGCAGGAGAGCAGGCAGGAATGGGTGCAGGCACGGGGGAGGAAAGGGCTCTGCTATACAAACTTCACTCTCTTGTCCTGCTTTGTCTAAATAGTACATCTTTAAACGTACTATTTGATTTAATCTACTCAAGAGAATCACTAGTGAGGTGAAACACTGTCAATGAAGTGGTATGCTACCCTCCAGTGGGGGCTGCTGATTAAAGGTTAAAAAGTATGGGATGGGGCAAGAAGAATTCAAGCTCTTCCTCTTAATACACTGGTCTCTGAGCTGGTTTTCTCCTTGAGCATCTCCCTAATCCAATCACTCTCCTTGACTGCCCTCAAACTAATTTTTCTAAAAGAAGTAAGTAAAAGAAATGCTACGGGGGAGAGTCAGAAGTCTTAGCCTTTAGCATTTCCCTGCTGCTTTCCCCTCAGAAAGAAATTAAGAAGTCCAAGTTCTTTGGTTTGAGATGTTCTCAAATTCTTTTTTTTCATATTTTATTTATTTATTTATGAGAGCGAGGAAGGGAAAGATGCGGAGTGAAAGAAACATTGATGTGAATAAGAAACACCAATCAGTTGTCTCGCGTATGCACCCCTACTGGGGACTGAACGTGAAACCTAGAAATGGGCCCTGACCAGGAATCAAACCAGCAACCGTTGGTTTTGCAGGGTAACATCCAACCAACTGAGACAAGTCTCTCAAATTCTTTAGCCAGAGACACCATTCTCCTAACTTGTCTTCTTCCTGCTTTAAGTATCTCTCCAAGTATAAAGTTGACACAGTTCCCAACAATGTTGAATACAAAGTACATGTTAGTGCCTGACTTTGTCTCATCTTGGTATATTTATTGGTCAATTGCTATCTGGTTATACTGTATTGAAGTTAATTCTTAGGATGTCTGTCTCATTCTAGACTGTGAGACCCTCTGGGCAGCATCAATAAATGTTAGATCAAATTGAATTCTAGGAACCAGTGTTCTAGAAAGATACAACTCCTATCTTTATCCTCTTTCTTTGCGCCAGCCTTCTCTCCAATCTTAGTTAATCAAAAGAGTGCAGCAGCAGTGATGAGGTCTGTATATAGCAGAGAAAACTTCCTATATTTTGGAAAAATCCCAGGACTTTCGGGGTGGGGGAGGCCTGGATTTGACGCCTGATTCTGCCACATCCTCACTGAGTGAGCAGAGAGAACTCTTCTTTCCGGTCTGATTCCTCACACGTCCTCCTCCCTTTGCACCCCAGGTGCAGTGTGGTCTCCAGCACAGCTCCATAACCCTTCTAGGTGTCGCTGTCCCATGCCCTCATCCATTCCTTCACTCTCAGGTCACTGAACTTGCTTTCCCCTCTATCCTCCATAGCTGACCTTCACCTTGTCTTCTTTACAATGAGTATAGAGGTTCCGCTTGTAAACACTGCTCCCTTTTCCTGGACAGCCTGAGGTAGATTGTCTATGAAGATGGCCACCAACAGCCCCTTCCATTTCTATACAAGGTCTGTCCAGAAAGTATCAAGCCAATGTCAATCTAAGTTTGAGCTGCTGATACTTTCAGGACAGACCTTATACATGCATGTTGCTTCTCCCACTAAAGGTGTAGTCGATTTCCTTCCCCTTGGATCAAAACTGGCTCATGACTTGCACTGGCCAACAGAAAAAGGGCAGAAGTGATGTTGTGTGACTTCTGGCTCTAGACCTTCAGAGATCTGGCAGCTTTCATTTTTCTCTCCTGGGATCTAGCCACCATGTAATGAAGTTTAGACTAGACAACTGAGTGGCAAGAAACCTCATAGGGAGAGAAAAAGAGATTGAGTGAGAGAAAGTCAATCAGACTCTGGTCATTCCATCCATTCCATAGGAGGCACCAACATATGAATGAAGCCACCCTGCATCTCACAGGCCCATCAAAGCTTCCAACATTAATGATTCCAACCAACACCCACTAAGCATAGCCCAATCAATGTGTAGAATCATGAGAAAGTAAAAAACTGATGTTATTTTAAGCTCCTAAGTTTTGGAGTGCTTTGTTATGCCAGAAAAAGACTGGAATTCGAACATTCCTTCATCCCTGATGCCAGCCTAGTAAATATGGACTCATATTTCAAGACTTGATTCAGGGTCAACTCCTTATGAACTCTCTGTCCTTAACCTGCCCACTACAGTCCTATTTTCTCCTCTCCAGAATTACATGGTATTTTGTATCATAAACCATGTGTTTATTCTTCCCAAAGGCTCTGGGTATCTGGAGGACAAGGCCTCAAACCTAATTCACTGTTGCCTGTGTTTAGCAAAGTGCCTGGCATATTTAGACATTCAGTCATTATTTTCTGAATGAATGAATGAATGAATGAGGAAATTTAACAGATGATATCTATACATCCTTCTGGCTCAAAAAAATTAATTACACAATCTAGCAATGCACAGGAAAGTCAACATAAACTATTTCTCATACTACATGAGAGTGAAATGATGAAAGATGGCAGACTACACGGAAGAATTTCAGAGTCCAGATATTCAATTCCTCATTTACAGGCATTGTTTGAATCAAAGCAAATCAATTAACAAACATGCACTGATCATAGTTTGTGACAATGTGTAACATTTAGTCACCCTTCAAGGAGTCGTGGGCTTGGCCAGTGCTACTACTGTCCTTGCTTCCATGACCTGTTGTGGCCAGGAGGATAAGCAGACCTTAACACTTAAACAGCCAATATTTATTAAAGGCACTGTTACCTCATGCTACAGATGAGGTATGTTAGGCCCAAAAGGCCAATTATCTCCCTCAAGTCACACAGTGAAATGAGAATGAGGCAGGATTCAAATGCAAGCCTGTCAGACGCTCAACCAGAGCACAATTTTACCGGGTTTGGGCAAAAGCACAAAAGGCGAGAGAAGACCAGAACACCCTCCCATCACGGAGCCAGGCCAGCGAAGAGGAAAACCATGTCTTTTGGCAAACTGCATTGTCAACCAACAGTGAAGATCTAACAGAACCTCGGCCACAGTCTAGCACACAGCTTCTCCCACCCGCAGCACTGCAACGCCTTCTTAACGTCTGTGCATTTCTGGTCCCACCGTCATTTCCGCTCTTTTCCACACTACCTTCAGAGTTGTCTTCCTAAACACAAATCTGAGCCTAGTTTAAATCCACAGCATAATGTCCAATGTCCTCCCCAACCTCACCCCAACATTCTTCTCTTGTGCTACCCCAATACTTTGAAGCACAGTGACCAGATGGCTCTCCGTCTCCTGCCAGGGCTGTGGGTTAGTTTCAGACTTTCCTGCCTTTGCATGTGCTGCTGCCTCTTCCCAAATTGCCCTACTCTCCCCAGAAAACATGTAACCATCCTGCAGGCTTAGTTCAAACCTCACCTCTTCTGTGTAGCCATCTTACTCTCCCAAGCAGTATTGCATACTTAATGCACGTGTGTACGTTGTACACCACTCAATGACTATATATGTACGTTTTTACCTATCTCTCATCAAATCTCAGGGTCATATTTGTACCTTGCTCAATCCCGTCCTCATTCCTAACACCTAGTACAATTCCTGACATCCACTGTGCTCTCCATGTGCTTACTGAATACAGAAAAACATATTTCCTTACACATCCCTGGCTTACTGGAGGAATACAGTGTCTACAAATCTCAACGCTTATCTTTTCCTCATAATAGAAAGCATGATATTTCTTAATAATAATCTTTCTCAAAAAACATTTTGTTTTCAGAAAAAGACATTTCAAATCCTAAAACCATGCCCTAGAGCAAATGTCTAAGATGCCATTTGTGAAGCCGAGATAAATGCATTGTATCTGTTTGATTTTCTAGCATAAGATCCACCATGGGGCACAGACTTCCCGTTTCTTCCATTTGTTCTCCTGACGGCTCCGCAGGAAGCAGCCTTGTGCCTTAGGGCTCACTCTGCATTTCCCTCTTCCTCTATGAGGCTCTGCCTGCCCAGGACGGTGTGCAGTGGTGCCTTTCAGAAACTTGAAGGCTTTTTGAACCTTCCATCTCTCCCTTGCTCTGAAAGATGCTTACAGTGAATTATACCACAAAATTCAAAGATTCAAACACACTGAGAATTCACTAATGAGATGCATGAAACACCATGCTGTTGTACTGCCTGTTTCAGAAGAAATTTCCCTGCCCTTACTTTTAATGGATTACTGTTTTGTGACATTACCAGCCGCAGGTACATTTAAGGGTCACCAAATGTTTAATGACATGAAGTCAGACAATCCCGTTACAACACTGTATGGCTCCCCTGGCAAGTGCAGCGGGATGACAGAGGATGCTCCTTAAAAGGCTAAATTACCCTGCAACTGTGACAATTGCACACAGCAGCACAGGGAGTGGCTGAGGGGATCTCAAGAGCACCGGCTGCTCTTCACCAGTGGGAGAGGTATTGTGTTGTTTCTCTTTGGATGGAAAGCTAATACTGGAAGTCCAATAGAGATTACCCTACTGAACGGTTATTATCTATTCATTACCTGACTCCATGGAAACTTATCCTGACTTGTTGACAGCCTGCTCTGGAGCCTCGAACAAGCTCAGAAGACACTAGTGAAGAAACGAATAAACGTACTGCAGAATGCCTTGCTCTTTCAGTGCACGGCCTTTACAACCAGCACACTGTGCCCACCTCTTCCACCCTGACCGCTCAATCAAAGGAACGTGCCCATTAGTTTAACAAATGCATAAAACTGCCACCTTACCTTTCAGCAGATGGTAGGGTAGTACTTTGTAGAAAAAGCACAGGCTTAAGAGGAAGACATGGATGAGCACCCCCATATATAACCTTAGGGGAGGTCACTCCAAGTTCTGCAACTCAGGTTCCTTAGATGCAAGAGAATCATGTTCATAATATGTACCTCCTTAAGTCACCGTATGTAATGAGGACAGTAATGCAAAAATACATACACCAGGGTCTGTCATATCATAAGCACTTGATAAATGGAATATTTGATTATTGCCATAAGAATAAGGGGGAGTGTGGGTGAGGATGTGGGGAAAAGGGGACCCTGGTGCACTGTTGGTGGGAATGTAGGCTGGTGCAGCCACCAAGGAAAACAGTATGGAGTTTCCTTAAAAAACTAAAAATGGAACTGCCTTTTGATTCAGCAATTCCACTACTAGGACTATACCCAAAGAACCTTGAAACACCAATTCATGAGAACCTATGTAACCCTATGTTCATAGCAGCGCAATTTACAATAGCCAAGTGCTGGAAACAGCCTAAGTGTCCATCAGTGGATCAAAAAACTTTGGTACATTTACACAATGGGATATTATACAGCAGAAAGAAAGAAGAAACTCCTACCCTTTGCAACATGATGGATGGAACTGTAAAGTATTGTGCTTAGTGAAATAAGCCAGTCAGTGAAAAACAAATACCATATGATCTCATCTATTACAGGACAATAATGAACAAAACAAACAATAAGCAAAATAGAACCAGATACATTAATACAATGAATAGACCTTCGGTGGGCAGAGGGAAGGGGGAGGGGGGAGGAGGAGGAGGCAAAGAAGGGGGACAGTTTAGTCAAGAAACTAGTATGGAAGAACCATGGACATGGAAAACAAGTGGGACTGACTTTGTTGGGGAGTGGGGGGGGAAGAGGACAGAGGGGAGGGAAAAAGGGATGGATGTAATACAACAATAAAATTAAATCTAAAAAGAAAAAAGAATGAGGGGGAAATATATACCAAAAAAATGGAAAACTCAGGTTAAATAGAAACCATTAAACAAAATAGCAGAAGAATCTCAAATATATTATTAATTGACAATGAAATGAGTGTCACTTTCAGCTGAGTGGAATGACACAGGGAGCAGATTTAGTCTTCCATCTGAAACAACCAAAAAAACTGGACAAAATAAAAGAAACAGTGGTTTTGAAGACACCAGATCATCTTGTGATAAAAGGGAACAGTGTCTGAGCAATGGGAAGCATGAGGTGAACCATATGATTTCCCCAGCTTACTGCCTTGAGAGTGGCCAAGCAGTGGCAGCTGGAGACTGCTGGACTCCCTGAATCAAGGAGAAAGAATCAGGAGATGGGGAGATAAAGGCAGTTAAAAGTTTGTAAGACAGAGTACTGGAGAGGAGTTTGCAGGAGGTCTGCAAAGGGTCCCCTTGAGCATTCAGGAGAACACTAATCAGTGTGCTACTGTCCCAAAGCTAGAGGCATAAAACCACCCCCAAAAATTTAAACAATACTTAGCTCAGGGCTCACACCGGGTAGTAGCACCTGTTCCCACCAGCCAAACTTGAAAACTACATCATTCACAGGGCACTGGATAGAGTACTCAGCAGGGTCATGCCTCAGTCATGGGTAAAATCAGTCTGAGTCTAAATGCCATCCTACCTAAAAATCTTAAAAACAAGACTCAAAAGTATGAAATTGTTTCCAAGTAACTAAACTGCGTAACAGAACAAAGCTCAATAACATTTACAGGAACAGAAAACAAAATATCCAGTACCCAGTCAAGAATGGTTAGACATACAACGAAATAGGAAGATAGACCTGTAACATGGAGAAAAATCTATCAAACTAGACCCTGAACTGAACAAATCTCAGAATTAGCAGATAATGAGAGCAAACAAGTTTCTATACCTACTCAATATATTTAAAATGTTAGACATATAGAAAATATAAGAAAAGCCTAAAGAAAAGATCTTGAGATGAAAACATCTTGAGGTGAAAACTTCAATATCTGAGATGAGAAAATATACTGGATTAAATTAACAACAGGTTAAACACTGTAAAATAAAAGATTAGTGAACATGAAGACAGAGCAATAGAAACTATTCAAAATAAAATACACAAAGAAATAAATTTTTTACAAATGCGAAAAGTACTGGTGATCTGGGGAACAATTTTAAGAAACCTAATATAAATGTAAATAAAGTACCCAAAGAAAAAGAGGGAAGAGGAGAGTAAAAAGAATGTTCAAATAAATATGGTTAAATTTTTCAAATTTGATGAAAACTATAAAACTTCAGCTCCAAGGATCTCAATGAACCTCAAGCATAAGAAACATCTGAAGCAAATTCCACATCATGATCAATTGCTCAAAAGCAGAGGTAAGGAGAAGTTTTAGAATCAGCCCAAGAAATACAGGCACATTATGAACGAAGAAGCAAAACAACAAGGATGACAGTGTATTTCCCTTTGAAAATGATAAAAATAAGAAGATACTGGAGCAACATCTTTAAAATACTAAAAATAAAATAAAATTTTACAAATGCTACAAACACATAAGTTAAAAGTATCTTTTAAGATTGAGGCCCTGGTCAGGTAGCTCAGCTGTTCAGCGTGTCATCCCAATACTCCAAGGTTGCAAGTTCGATCTCCAGTCAGGGCACACACAAGAAGCAACCAACAAATGCATAAATGGGTGGAACAGCAAATGGTTGTTTCCAAGAGTAAGTGATGAGTGTGGTGAGACAAAAATAATACACAGAGCGCGAGAGAAGGGGGCAGGGGCAGAGCATATAAGATGAGCCCAGAGACTTCTAAGACATTCTCTAGGAAAACAAAAAGAAGTTCCAAAGGAGTGAAGTTGGAGCTGCAGGTGAGCAGGAACCCAGAGAGACTAACAGGGTCAGGCCTCATAAATCTTAGTAAGAAATACAGATTTTTAAGATAAAACTACTATACCATATATACATACTTAGTTATTTCTTAATTTCTATGAAATTCTTGATTTCTTAAAAGTTCTATGCACTAGGATACATATTTGAATTTGAAACTTTTCTCACCTTCTAGAATATTTTCAGTTCTCCTTGTTTGGGTTGTTGGAGTTTGCACTACCATTGTGAAACACAAAGCCAGTATCTGGAATATGCAGGGTTTTACTGGGAGGCCATCTGGCAGGCACTGGGCCCACAGGTTTCATCCACAGCATTTTGTCCCTCTGCACCTCCAGACAGGAGTAGCTGTCCTTGGGGTTACTCTCAAAAGTTGCAGGCATATCCTTCCCTGCCCATGGAAAGGTGGCAAAGAAACTTGGAGGATTTCTAGCCATTAATTCAGGTTCACTGGTTCCAGTTCATTTTCATCCACCTGGATAGTCCTCAGGGCCAAGGCTGAGTTTCTAACAATTTCTCACACAAGAAAGAGTTGAAGAAAAGTATGAGGGGGAATTCTCCTGCTCACGGAGGACTACATCAAGTGTGGGTCTTCGCCATGACTAGCCACTCAAGGTTTATGAGACCCATGAGACAGCATGAAAACAGCAGATCTCTTGAGATATGACAGTTCATCCCCAGACCATTAACTAGAGTCAGCTCATCCAACACAGCAGCAGAAATGGGACCGGACAGGTCTCTGTGCAACTGTGCACACTGGAGTGATGGCTGCAGCACTGCCCTAAAGCTGGCATCAGTGCAACGAGAACCTGGAACCCACTCCCCACAGCCCCGGACTTCAAAGGGCCTACCTGTCTCCACTACAACGATCGAGGAGACAACTGGAGGAAGTGTCAGTGTGAATTTCCTTCCTCAAACTTTTGTTTAAGTTTGAATATACTTTCCGTAGGAATGATACCAAACTCAGGTTCGGCTGCCTGCTGCTTTGAAAGCCATCCTCCACAGACAGGTCAGTCGGTTCAAGGGCCGGCAGCCTGAGAAGACAGCGGACTCTTGTCCTAAAGGCCATCTCAACACCTCAGTGCAGGCAGGGTTTCACTGCAGGGGGGCGGCGGGGAGCAGGACAGAGAAGGGGGTGTGAAAGTTCTCTATGTGAAAGTCAGCAGTCTAATCTAATGATTACCTTGATCATCTCAAACTGGTCGAGCAGAGTTCTGGTGTTTGTGGTTGCAAATCAGCAGGTCTCCCAGGGCAGGAGCATGAGGTTGCGGGAGTGCGCTTCCGTTGAGGTTAGTTCCTGGAACTCTTACACAAATACGTTGTTTATCCACGGGTTACATCTTAGTTAGCAATTCATCTTGTATAAAAACTCTTTTAACAGAAACAATATTTAAAAAATGAAGGGGTGGGTTATAGGAATAATGAATAAAGTTATGAATCATGTTTGCAACAGGGTAAAAAGCTTACACTTTAATTGTGACTAGTTTTCATGTAGCTAAAATACAATCAGAAAGCTAAATGAGTTTAAATTATTCCTCTTGTGTTTTCCTTAATCAATCATATCTTTTTTAATTGCACACATACCAATTTGTGACAGGCTATATACGTTTCTATGTATATATAAATATACATGTACAAGTACAAATACACGTATGTACCTATATACATATGGGTGTGCATGTTTGTACGTGTTTGTGTGTGTGTGTGTGTATACTTTTTTTTTATGGGAGAGTATAAAATGTAAAGAAAACCCCATACCACCCCCACCCATCCCTGACCCTAAATGGTTCAGCTGTGGGAACCCAGAAGACCTTCCTGGCCTAATAGTGTTTGCAGAATGTATCCCCTATGAAAATGAATGCTTTAGAAAAGGTTGTTGTATTGTTCTGTTGGGTGCTTTCAAAATTGTTTTGGTAATATTTTTATTATAAAATGTTTATTATAGTATTTATAATAAAGCAACAATAATCAAAAGAATGAATATAACTATTGCTCTTAATCCTGGCATTCAACAATACTTAATATTAACTTGTTAGTTCCTTCTTACATATGTGTGTGTGTATATATATATATGTATGTATATGGTGTATGTTCATATACACATGAATAATTATATTCTACATATTGAGACCTTTTCTTTCTTCTTCACTGATCCATGAACACTTTCCCATGCAATTGTAAAATTTCTACAGCCTTGCTACTCAAAGTGCAGTCCAAGGAGCATCACCTGCGAGTGTGCTGGAAATGCAGAATCTGAGACCCACCCCAGACCTACTGGATCTTACCTTCATTTAAACAACAACCCCGAGTGATTCATGAGCACATTAAAGTAAGAGAAGTGGTATCTACCAAGCCCTCTATAATGGCAGACAAGTGTAGCACTCTACGTTTTGCAACAGGGCTGGAATTTAATCATTTAATTCTACCTAGTGTCAGGAGAGGTTATTCTCCATCTAGATGGCCAGGAGCCATTTCCTAGGAAGCCTTGTTAGAACCATTCTCATGGCCCTTCCAGAACAGACAATTCTTGGCTGGAAGAGTTGGGGAAACCAAGTCCGAGCTTAAGGCTACACAGGAAAAGTATCTCACAGACAACTGTTCTCAGAATGGCTTAAAAAAATGTTTACTATGTTATGGTAACAGATGCTTCCAAACAAAGAGAACAGGAAGTTGGTGCCTTCTCTGTCTGCCGTTCAGCAGGGCTGAATGCAGGGCAGTTTAATTTGCCTACAAACTTTGTTGAAGAGCCCAGGCAGCAGCAGATGAAAATTGCAGAGTGGCTCCTAGGCACTTCAGTGGGTAATCAGCTGAAATTGAGCTGTTTTACATATTCTTTGCTGATAATGCAAATGGAAGCTTAATGCAACCAGCTCCAAGTTACCACAAATTCTACAAACTGAGAAAGCCCATGTAGTCCACACAGATGCTGCCACTGTGCCCCAAGCCCTGCCATGGAATTGACTTTGTGGCTGTCAGCCACAGAATCTGCATGGTAACAAACAGCCAGGCTGGGCTAGAGGGTCACCGGCCCTGGGCCAGTCATCTGGATACATTAGCTGTCAGGAAATAAAGGCAGCTCCAGGAAAATGCCTGGGTCTATCTAAAATCTCTATGATTTTCTTCACACCAGCCTCAACTTTTCCTTGAAAGGGAAGCTCCCTTGCACAGTCCAAGAGAAGAGGACTGAGAGTTAAAGTACAGGATGCAGGACTTTAGGTCTAAACTGGCCTTAGGCTTTCAGGTGCCCCAAGATCACCAACCAGAGCAGAAAGTTGTAGGGATCAGTGATTGAGGGGGAAAAGCTGTTTCTTCTGATTTTCTAGCTTCCAAATGGGATATCTGAGGAGAAAATGTCACTGAGAGTTACTAAGAGGCCAAGACAAGGCAAGATGGAAAGGCAGTGGCACGGGGTTCAAATGTCAACTGACCATGTCCTGGCTATGTGGCCCTAATGCTGACTGACTCTCTGACCCTTAACCTCTACGAAGTAGGACAATAATATCCTCACAGGTAAGATGCCATAATAGTATCACTAGGGACATGGTAGGTATTTGATAAATGTTCTTTTCCCTCTTTCATCCTCTGGAAATGAACCAACTTCTCTCCCTCTTTTTACTCACTGCCTCTCCTACTCCACGCTCCAGCCTCCCACCATTTCACCTAATCCCAGCTGCATACGTTTCAGCCACACTGAATTCCACTTCGTTTCATGAACCCACCATGCTGGCCTGAACTTGCTTCAGGAACTTAATGTGTCATTTTCTCTGTAAGAAACATTTTCTCGTTTCTCCTCCATTAACTGAAGAGCTCCTGCTCATCCTTCAGGTCTGAAGATGGGCATGAGCCTCTCCAGAATGCCCTCAGTCAATGTTAGACAGTCCCATCTAGTCTCCACATAGCCCTTACCCGGTCACCTCCCAATCACATGGAAACATTCCATTAACTGTCCATTTCTTCTAGAAATTATGCCCAACTTAACAGCAAAAGACTCTATGTCTCATCCATCCCAATGTAGAGTCTCCTCTCTCAGCCCGTTCAAAGTTCCAGATGCTCAGTGTACATGTGTGAAATACTTATTCAACAAATGTGTATAAATGTGTATAATAATGGAAAGGAAAATTAGACATATTCAGCTATTATGTATTGGGTTGACCAGAAAGTTTGTTCAATTTTTCTTCTGTGAAATACAACACATTTTTCATTTTCACCAGTAACTTTATTGATTTGGAAATTCTGAGTATGTTGGCCATCTCCCACATGGTATAACATTGATTGTTCTCAATTAATGTCTGCATCTGACTGCAGTTAACTGGTCTACCCTACTGTGACACACTGTCCGGTGAGAAATCTCCAGTACAAAACTTCACGAACCACTTTTGACAGGTTCGATCAGTCACAGCACCTTCTCCATAACCTGCACAAGTCTTTTTTTTGCATTTCAGTTCTGTTTTTACCTTTCTCAAAATAAAGTATAATATAGTGAATATGTTGCATATTTTCTTCCATCTTCAATATTAAATGGCTACATGAAAATTCACCAATGTTGATGTTCTTTTTAAATGCATGCTGATATGACAGCTGTCACAATAAAATCTAACAGAATTATATCAAATGAACTTAAAGACAACTAAGTGTTATTAGAGGCACTGTCTCTAGGACAACTTTCACAAAAGTGAGTTCTGCAATACACCATTTCCATGATATATTTTATAAAAATAGCATTCTAGAGAAAAATAAGTATTAATGAAGAAAAAACTGCTTAATTTGCTACAATATATCTAAAATACTATCATTTAACATGTAATAATTATATAAGCTATTGGCATATTTTAAATTTTTTGTAATTAACTCTTCAAAATCCAGTATATACTTTAAATATGTGTAAAAATATGAATGTGTGTAAATGTATTTTTGCATGTGTTTGGTAATATTGCAATTCATATTACTTAAAAGTTATTCTTTCAACAAATGAATTATCATAGGCATTCTGAAATAATGAAAAGGAAACTCTGTATTTATATGATTTGAGAAGCTGACAGAGGCAGTAATTAAATGGTGAACTGTCTGGATGTGAAAGGAAAAAAAAGTACACATTGGTGGTTACAGAATAGACAGGGGGATGTTAACAAGAATAAAGGAAATGGAGAAGTCAATGAACTTATATGCATGATACATGAACATGAACTAAGGTGGACATTGCCAGAGGAAATGGGGTACTGGATGGAGGGGCACAAAGGGGAGAAAATTGGGACAACTATACTAGCAAAATAAATAAAATATATTTAAGAAAAGAAATCTAAAAGAATTATTTCAAGTGATGTTAAAAACAAGTAAGTACTACTAGAGTCATCTTATGGAAAAAAACAAATGAACTTTTTGGCCAACCCAATATTAAGAACTTATGACCTTCTAAGCACTATATTAAGTATACTGGATGTGGTATTTATTCATATCTGATGTTACAGTGGTTATCTTTGAGGGGAATGGAAGATATTTTTTAATTTTTAGAAAGTTTATAAATATTCTTCATAGAAACAAGGGAAAATAGTTATTTTAAGGTACCCTTTGCCTATGAAAGCCTTATAATACATAGAAGTATAAAATACATACAGGTCATCATGACTAGTCTGAAAGTTGGCCTTGTGGAGAGAAGGCACTAAGTGGGAACTCAAAATTTGTGTGGCCTCTCTGTAACTCCCCTAGCACTTCCTTCCAACAGCTTCACCCTGTGGTAAGTTCCAAAGGCACTTGTTGGCTCTATACACAAAGCACTTCTTTGTTTCTAAAACCTACCAGTGAATGAGTGCCTACAATACTGCTGTTATTTTTTAGGGTATTGTTGATCTCTCATTCTCTATGAAGCTGTTAAGAAATCAAAGACTATTCCTTCTTCATATCATAGAACCACTAACAGAAAATAACAAAAGTTTAAACAAGCAGAATCCAGACCACTGGAAAATATTCTTGAGCCTATTCACCTCTATTGAGCCCTAACCCTTCCTATGACTAATGTTAGATTTAAAAGAATCTAACATTAAAATTCCAGTTTATGTTCACAATTCTCAGAACCCTCATTTTGATCCTTTGGTTAATGTACAATTGTTTGAACCAAAAAAACCAATTTTTAAAATTCACAATAGAACTTGTGTGAGCAAATTTGTGTGCCTTTTATGCAAACATAAATAGGCCTACTTGGTTATGAATGAAATCAGTGTTTATTGTACTAATAATACACACACATGAATTAAACATACCTAGTGTAAGATGTATTCTCCACCTTCCAACCCAATGTCTCTCCCTTTCTCATCATCTGCTTCAAAAGGATATTTAGAAATAAATTCTGGATTCTTAAGGAAAAAGGGTGAGCAATATGGAAACAGCTTAAGTGCCCATCAGTGGATGACTGGATCAAAAAACTTTGGTACATTTACACAATGGAATACTACACAGCAAAAAGAAAGAAGGAATTCCTAACTTTTGCCAACAACATGGATGGAACTAGAAAGTATTATGCTTAGTGAAATAAGCCAGTCAGTGAAGGACAAATACCATATGATCTCACCCATTACAGGACAATAATGAACAAAACAAACAACAAGCAAAATAGAACCAGATATATGAATACAGTGAATAGGCCTTCACTGGGCAGGGGGAAGGGGGTAAAGGAGGGGGGAGGAAGAGGCAAAGAAGGGGAGCAGTTTAGTCAAGAACCTAGTATGGAAGAACCATGGACATGGACAACAGGTGGGATTGACTTGGTGGGGGAATGGGTGGGCGGGGAAGAGGACAGAGGGGAGGAAAAAGGGGATGGATGTAATACAACAACACTAAAATTAAATTTAAAAAAAAAGAAACAACACTGTTCTAGGAAGAGAAAAAAAAGGTGAGCAATATAGTTATATGTGTTGTAATCTTAGAAAGTACAAATAAGGCCTACTTAGACATTAAATCTTTAGTCTCTAGTCCTCTGGCCACATACTGACTTCATATCACACTCAGTAACTCTTTACTATGGGAAGTTAGGGGAAAAGTAATGCAGCTTCCCGTACATTTTCTTTCATGAAAACCTCACCTTTCACCCTGGGCAGTGTGGCTCAGTTAGCTGGGTGTCATCCTGCAAACCAAAAGGTCATGGGTTCAATTCCAGGTCAGGGCACATGCCTAGGTTGCAGGTTCGGTTCCCAATTGGGGTGTGTACAAAGGCAACTGATTGATGTTTCTCTCCTCTCTCTCCCTACCTTCTCCTCCCCTCCCCTCTCTCTAAAAGCAATGGAAAAAAAAAAAAAAAATCCTCCACTGAGGGGGAAAAAACCCTCAACTTCTAAATAATGAAGGTCCCATTCCAGTTATGATATGAATTACTTATCTCTATAATTTACAGTAGTAATAGACAGCACATCGGGTGATTCCTAAGTGTTGGGCATGCTCACCCTCACAGCAACTCCATTAGGCAGTTATTGTCCCCATTCTAAGAAAGCACCCAAGTCTTAACTAGGCAAGGTACCAGGTCCATGGTCACAGACACTAAATGGAGAAACCTAGGCAAGAATCCAGTCCTTTTTCTTTCAGCAAAATGACTAGAGTAAAACCACAAAAATCATCCCCAATATTACTGGACTACTTTTCACAAAGAACCACCATTAAAAAATAGGCTACTTTTTTCAAGTTTCTAGTCGTATTGGGCTCTTAGGCTAACTCCTTCACATGTAGGGTTAGCTGATTTATCAAGAAAAAGCTGCCTTAGCCAAGATTCCCACATCCCTCAAAGAACTAGGTGATGGGAACTAAAGTAGTGGGAGGCTAAGTATGAACTCTGAGGTAGGAAATTGGGGAAAATTCAAGGACTGGGAATGGGGAGTACAGGATTCTAGGCATAGAGTTCAAATAGAGGTTACAACCATAGTCTCCCTTTTCTGACTTACAAATCTCTTGAAGCCACAAAGCACTAGTATGTTACACAACAGGCTGTACTTCTGAAAAGTATAAGAAATGTGTCTCCCAAAACCTGCTACTACTCATGTCTTCATCGGTGATGCACTTGGCCTCCAAAGGAATAGAGTGTGTTGTGTCATGGCCAGACGAGGTGTTTCTGGTAGAACACATAATTCTTGAATCAAATGAAATTGAAAATAACAATAATTACGTCCAGGTAAGTTAAAATCTAATACAGCCCTGGCTGGTAGCACAGTGGGTAAGGCGCCGGCCTGTGAACCCAAAGGTCACAGGTTTGATTCCCCAGCCAGGGCACATAACCAGGTTGCAAACCAGGTCTCCAGTCAGGTCTGTCTGACTGGAGGCAGGTGAAAGGAAACCATACATGGATATCTCTCTCCTTCTCTGCCTCTCTCCCTTCCCCTCTTTCTAGAAATAATGAATTTTTTTTAAAATATTTTTTTTATTAATTAATTTTTTAAAGATTTTATTTAATTATTTTTAGAAAGAGGGGAAGAGAGAGAGTCGAAGAGGGAAAGAGACATCCATGTATGGTTGCTTTTCACCTGCCTCCAGCCACAGACCTGACTGGAGACCTGGTTTGCAACCTTGTTATGTGCCCTGGCTGGGGAATCGAACCTGTGACCTTTGGGTTCGCAGGCCGGCGCCTTATCCACTGTGCTACTAGCCAGGGCCTAAAAAATCTTTAAAAAAAAAAAAGCTAATACAAGGTTATAATGTACATATCACTTGGTAACAGAGACCTTGACCTGGTATCCAAGGCTGAAGGTGGAGGAAGAAGGACTGGATTAGTCCTCTTCCTGCCCAAGTCCTTGCTTTTCAATGCCTATACCAGAAGGAGACAGGTGCATTTCCTTCTGCTCAGAGGACAGGAAAACAACTATAGAGCTTGGGAGTAAATAGGGAGCATCTGAATCATTTTCAAGAGCTACAGCTCGTCTTTGAGACTCTTAAAGTACCAACAAATACCAACAAACAGAGCAAAGAGAATGTGAGACAGCCCATGAAATTAATACTGGAGAGGCTCAGAAACTGTCATCCCAATGGGTGACACTCACTGCGCATTTACATCATGCCAACCTCAGGCTACATGCTCTGACAGTATGGTCTCATTTAATCATCACAAACCCTGGAAGAGGAAGCTGGCCTCAGAACCCATGCTTTGAACCATTCTTCTACCACCTAAGAACCTCATGCCTCCCTGAGACCAGGACATGTCCTTCTTTGACAAAAGCCACCATTCTGCAGAAAGCAAGTGACTAATCCTAGAATCTCCTTTAGCTGCTATGGCAAATCGGTTTAGAGACGCTGTGTTCTGCACCGTGACCACACTCCAACTGTCCTATGGAAGGCACAGGAATGCAAAATCTCCACTGAGTAACTGAAAGCCCTCACTGAATCCAACTGGAACACCGGGAAATCTTTTTGATATTTAAAAATAAGATCAAGCCCTGGCTGACAAAGCTCAGTCGGTAGGAGTGTTGTCTGTAAACTGAAAGGTCCCAGGTTCAATTCCCAGTCAGGATACAGATCTAGCTTGCAGATTCACTCCCCAGTTCTCTCGAGGACATAACAGAAAAGGGGAAAGGGAAGCCATCTATACACTGCTGGCCAGGAAAGAGGGAGGGACGGACCTCTTGCAGGGGAGCAGAAGCCAGCGTCCTTCAGGCACCCTAGGTCTTCTGGGAGGGATCATCCCCAACAACTATCTGCTTTATTACAGCAGCAGTTAGCTGCCCCTCCCTGCCCCCCGCTGGGTCTTTAATGAGTGTCTCCTCTTTCATGGATCCTGGGAGACTCCACGCCTCTGCTGTTCCCATTTATTTGGCTGGAGTTTCCTGGGAAGCCTGTTTAGTAGTGCAACCAAGATAAGTGCCTTAGAAAAATAGTTTTGGTTCTTAGCTCTCACTATCTAAAGGTCTTTTTATTTTTGTTGTTGTTTTAGGAAGTGCAAAGCTTGAATTCTATGGAAGTGAGATCATCTTTTAAGACAAGTGAAAAGAACACACCTCTGGTTTGCCTTCTACTCCACATTCTCTCTTATAATTTATGCCAGAAATACCAGAAAATGGGGTGGAGAGAGGTCCACATTTGCCAAGTTCCACAATTTAAATATTCCCATCATGGAACATAAACATTTTAACTAGCTGTCTTCTCTTTATTCACATGCTCTCAAACATAGTCACAACTGGAAGGTCCCTGAGGTTAATCAATTTATATCTCAAAGTCACATGATTTAAATACCAGAAATGTACCCTACGAGAGGGTGGTGGAGTGTCTGACCACATCTTGGGAAGAAGGACATTCAGACTCTCTTGAGAAGCAGCCGAGGGATGACTGGAAATGGTGTGCTAGCCAGTCACAGCTCTCGATGTGCACACAAGAGGCCCAGAGGGGACAGAGGAGAGGGAACTCACCATGCCACCCACAGAGCAAGGTGCCAAGCTTCATTAAGCCTCCAGTTTAATGAGCCCTTTCCTTCTCACTAGACATCCAAGAGGTGTGAACAACTTATTTCAAAATAATCCAAGAAAAAAAACTGAACTGAAGACAAAGTTACTACAGGGTCCAGGACTGGGGATGATGCCTGCTGCCTCCCTGAGCAACATGGCGTGGCCACAGGGGACCCTCCTGCTCAGCTGCGTGGGTGCAGGGTCTATCTGGGAGGGGCCCGAGCTGCACAGGGAAGTCTGGCCTTTATGTGCAGGCACTGACTTGATGCTTATTGAATGCTGTTTCTGAAGGTTCGCTGCATTGCTTTGCAGATAATGCTGTCTTGACAAAATGAGCCAGAAAAGGAGAGAAAATTCATACACTATTGCTTTAGGAGATCAATATAAGTTCTATAGTTGTACATAACAAGCAGATATAGATAAATAATATCAATAATAATATGCACCAGGCTCTGTTCTAGGCATTTTTCACAATATCACCATTTAATCCTCAGGACTGTTCTATTAGGTAGGTGCTATTTTTTAAAATCCTAACCTCAGGGTATATTTTCACTGGGTTTTGTTTGTTTTGGTTTTGGTGTTTTTTTCTTTTCGTTAGAGATGGAGAGAAAGAGAAACATCAACGTTGAGAAACAATGATTGGTTGCCTTCCATTTACGCCCTGACCTGGGATCAAACTTGCAACCTAGGTATGAGCCCTGACCAGGAATTGAACCCCTAACCTTCTGGTGCCTGGAACAATGCTCCAACCAACAAGCCACCCAGCCAGGGTGAAGTCCGCTTTACAAATGAGAAAACTGAGGCACAGAATGCTTGACCAACTTGCCCAAGTTCACAGGCTAGTAAGTGGCAGAGTGAGACTGAAGCGGGCAGCTTGGCTCAGAGTGTGGGCTCCACCACGGAGCAGACTTCCTCTCTGAATCACTCAGCCCTGGCCACCGCGCATTCTGGGTATGCGCACATTTTCTGGGTGATCTTTTTGACTGTGACCTACTCCAAGGTGAGACCCTGAGTGTCTGGCTCATTCAGAGTCCCCAAAGAAGTCAGTTCCCGACTCACTGTAGGGTCTTGCTGGGCAGAGACGCTGTTTGGTTGGGGCTTCTGAGCACTTACTCTGCTTTCTCTTTTCCAAGGAAAGAAGGAGAGTTTATGCGAGAACCAGGAGGAGAAATACTTACAGTAGTCCCCAAAGGAAAGCAAATGGATCACTAGTGTCAGTTCTGGCTAAAGGGATGGCGAGACTCGGCAAGAACAGGGGTTTCCAGCTTGGCCCAGGGGGCGGACCGTGTCCCTGCAGGCCACGTGAGACCCCGCGTCCGGGATGCTTTGCTGGGAAGTGCTGCCCTGTGTGGCCCACTCTCCTCTGGAGAAAATGAAAACCTGATCTTGGGAATTAGGCCGGGGAACTTGAAACTCATGTGCCACACCTTCAGCACTAAGCTGCCTGAGTATTTACTGGGGAAGAAAGGAGTGAGGGAGGGGGCTTTCCTCCCCTGCCTCATTCCACTAGGGAAACGACCCACCAGTGACTCACACCGGAGATTTTCCTCCCGTCCACAGATCCCCTTCCCTCAGACCTTCTCCACCCCTCGTCCCACCCCCACTGTACTCGGTAAGGTCAGATTTGTTCTTTCATGTGAGTCACATGTAAACCCCAAACAGTATTTTCTTTTGTTATATGAAGACCTGGTCTTATTTTGCTTGCTTTTACCTTCTGAAAGAAGAAATAAAATATAAATTCTTCATAATAATGCAATATTAAAAGCTTCACAGATTTTTGTGGACACGTTATTTCTAAAGGCCTAAAAGGTATTAATTACTGCATACCCCAAAGCACCACAACAGAAAGGGCTTTGGGACCTCCAAGCGTGAAATTATCATTGTATTTTTCCTACCATGTGACTGGATTATTTCCTGCCTCTACCAAGGAACCCCAATACTCTCTCAAGGTGCCCCACATGGTTTCTAACAAATGGAATATTGCCCACGTCCGAATCTGCACCACTAACAGGCACCGATGGTCCAGGGCACAGCCCGACTGGAGGTGCTATGCAGAAACGGAAGCTGTAACAACTTAAAAGATAGCAGGATTCAATTCTTGAGCTTGTCCAGTGACTAATATGAGAGATGCCCACAGAGCTGTGCTCAGTGTAGGAAAACTTTTTAATTAAAACACGAATTCTCCAACCTCCCACCTTGGGATGGCCCACTTGGTTTCGGAATGGAAAGTTACTGAGCTGGCAAGGGTACAACACTGAACTCTAAGTTGGATCCTTTGTGCTCGCAGAGGAGAGAAAAGATGAAATGACTGAAAGTTTATGAGGTGGCTTTATTAAGGCAGCCTTGGGCCGTGATAGCAAGGGCCCTGGCTCATATCTAACTGGTCACTAGGTGTCTCTGAGGCTCACTTTTCCCTTCTGCTACCAGGCATTCGACCGGCAGTGCCTGGCACATCACACTTAGGTAATGACCAGGGAAGGGAGAGTAGGGGGGCGGCACGGAGGGAAGAGGGCTAGGTTTTCAAGCACTCCTGCAGACTCGAATTAAAATTACACATGGCCTCTCCCTCTACTCCCTTTCTAAAGCTGAGACACCTTCCACGAGAAGGGGCAGCGACACTGCCCTAGGAACAACAGTACATGTGGCCCTTCAATAAGGTGGGGAGGGAAGGAGCATCTCAGATCATAAACCAGTTACAGGGAGACAAAGTTACGGACCCGCAGTCCCTCCTTTCCCACTTAGCAGGATGGAGTTTAATGCCTCATCTGAGCCTTTTCTGCTTTATCCCACATTGTGCTGAATTTCCCACAGCTCCCATCTTCAGGCTGCTCTGCCCTTCCTGTATCATGGACAGATCGCCTTCTTGAAGAGCCCCTGGTCACAAGGACAGCAATGACCTTGCTTCCTAATGCTCCAGTGCACCCCTGTTTAGGAGGAACCACCCTCTTCACAACCAGCTGACTGCCCGAAGGCGTCTGGGAGTACCACCTTCAGAAGCACCCTGACTAGTCTACCTGACTAGGTAGATCACTCCTCCCCCAAGGGCCAACTGCAGAAAGATGAGGCGTGTCTCAGCATTTACCTCACTGCCCTTCCTCATCCCTCTGAACCCTTTTGGACCCCACGGCACCCCTGAGATCGATTCACACATCCTCCTCTCCACATAATGAGACAGGCAAAAACTATGAATGTCTGAAAATTCACAGCCTTTTCCCACTCCCCTCAACTACATGAAAGCCCAGTGCAGCCAGCATGCCGTTCTCCACTCTCTCTCCATCTCCCACCCCACTTTACTGTGCATACTGGGGTCAGGAGCAGAAGACATGTCAAAGGTATACTGAAAAGGAAAAGGGAACAAAAATTTTTAATAGGAGGAAAAAATAAACACAAATCTCAAAGTGGTGAGTAATGTGGACAGAGATCATACAGGTGTTAGGAAGTCTGGGTTTAAGACGTGAAAAAGTGAAAGAGTTTCAAGGATTTAGCTACATTCTGTGTAGAATTAGTTGACAGTGGCATCAAGGGGGAGGACAGAGGGATGGGGCTTGAATTATTGTTCCTGACTTTACAAAGGCTGCACTCTGTGCGTCCGATGTGATCCACCACCAAGATGCTCATGGACCAGTTACTGACCTGATGATCACAACCGTTTTCACAGGCTGGGTGCCTACATGCTCCTTCCTGCCCTCGACCTATACAAGCATTTGTCTGCTGATTCATTTTATCCTTCCCCAAAATACAAACCTGTTCTTCTTGCCGCAGGATTATTAGTTTTTCAAAAGCCCTCATTACTTTCAGGGTAGTGTTCTTTCTTTCCACTTTAGAACCCTCTTCCCTCCCATCGGATCCCAAATTCCTACACTGGCGACAGCTTGGTGGTGGTGGCCAGGAGAAAGGGTGCTGAGAGAGGATGGGGGTGGGGTGGGGTGGGGGGCTGCTGGAGACCAGGGTGGGAAAGGGAAGTCAGTGTGTTGTTTGGGGCGATCTCCTCAGTGTCAACATCAGTATCTGCAAATGAAGAGCCTCAGAAAATTGTTTTATCTTCAAGTTAGGATTAGCAAGGGCGAACGTCAGTCTGGAAAGGCCAGATTTACCTGGAGGCCACAAGAAGGAAAGAGGTTTGGCAAACATGGGAGTGTGTACAGTGCCACAGGGTTCAAAGGCCTCCTGTAGAGCATTTGCTACCTGTGAAGTCCTGCCCGCTGGGAATCCAGGCCGGCGACCTGGATTAAGTGGATCACTTGAAGACAGAAGGTACCACGCAATCTCCATCAAAAGGCAATTCGCTGCTTTCATAACAGCAGGAATGGGATGGTTACTAGTGGTTCAAAAGGCAGAAGTGGCTCATCCATCTCTGGGGCTAATTTATGTGACTTGGATGACATGTAATTTAGCACAGGTCATCCAAAGGATGGTGATTTAATGCCCTTTTTTTTAAAGTGTTATTTAGCTATTAGGTGAGTTTCACTTCATGCTTCTTTGTTTTCATCTGAAATGTTTTTAAAAAGTAATTTTAAAACATCACTTTTTCCAACTATGGGCAGGAAAATAGGAAGCCCGAATTGAAATATCTGACCTTAAACCCCAGAGTTAAGACTGTGCCCTTGTAAGACGAAGGCAGACTTGCGAATGTGAAACAAAGAATTGGGTCCAACTGTCCCTAATAGATGGAGCTGTGGGGAGATTAATTTTTATATTTGTTCAGACATGAGATGTGAATAATTTGCTCCCAGAAATTCTGTGAGGAAATAAAAAAATCACAAAACGAACAAAAAATATCCCACAGCAATTGGCTTCTCATGAACATCATGACCCTAAAAGGGCACCCCAGTGACCCCCCACTTGCTCTAGGATATGACCAGCCACAAAGAGCCCTCCTCCCAACTCCAAACTACCTTTCCTCTTTTGAAAGGTCCTCCAACTGCCCCCTTGCCCTCCCCTGCAGCCCACCAAAACTGTCAAGACCAACTGTAAAGGTTCCTTTGCTTTCAAAAAATCCCACCTCAACCGAACACTTGCCAGTAAGACACAGTCTAAAGCACTTCTTTTTTTTTTTCCATATAAAACAGACTTTCCTTTCTAGCACCTCTAAATGCTAAAAGGAAAAGGACTACAGACGGGCACTCTTGCCACAAATTTATGGGAAAGAAAACCGCCTTTGTTAATTTTTTGTCTCAAACTTGGTTTTCTTGGGTACCCGTGAGGTCACTGTTACCCCTGAGCACAGACAGAGCACTGACAAGGGAAGGTCCCTGAGACACACAGCAAAGTTGGCGTTTGGCCCCGGCTCTGTCTGCCTCTCAGGTCCTGCATTTTCCCTTAGTCCTTCTTGACAGACAATCTTGTTCCTGTCTGTGTGTCTTACCGCACCTGATTAAAACAAATCTGTGTTGCCGTTCCAGCCCCAGGCCAGACAGGGCCACTTCCCTCATCCCTCCTCTTTGAAGAATGCTTAGCCTCTCTTCCTCTACTCCAACCCCAACCTCAATGCCATGGAGAAGACGACAATCTACATAACCATCAACACCAGGCTCAAGCGTAATCTGGTTATGTGGCATTTTACCATTTACAAAGCACTTCTGCTTCCACACATCACTGGATTCTTTCAACAACCCTGTGAGGTCAGCAGGAATTAACAGCCTGATACAATCTCTCTCTGTTCACCATTCCTTCAATATCTAAGGAAACCTCGGCAAAATTTCATAATCAGAGCACGCTGCCTATCAAGGGGATTCAAAATCTCTTGGGGTCATTTCCACCAATCCTCACAAGCTTCTCTCTAAACAGTAGGGGCTGAATCCTGGCATGAATCTTTAGACAAGGGAACTTAGAATTCCAACACCATTTTCATCTCTAATATTTACATTTGACCACATGCCAAAAATCATACTCGGTCTACACATTCATTCATCACTCAGGGAAAACTCAGATGTGAGAGGTTCAGGAAATAAAAGCGGAAAAATAGATTCAGAGCCGAACTACAGCTGAAGCCATAATTAGGAGCCTCGTACTTGCCGGCTCCTAAATGCTAATATTGAAGACAGTGTGGATATTCAGAAAAAATGAGTAACTCCTTATTTGTGCTATGCTTTTCTTTATGGCATACAAAACCATGATTTTTTTTTAATTACAAATTGGATGATAACTTACAGATAAACCTTACTTTGTACAAATGAATTCTTTTGTTTTTTAAACAGGTGAGCTGACTGCACTTTTATTAAGACTGACTGCATTTTATATGAAAGGATATGGGGAAGGAAGCCAGAGTTTGCTTTTTAAAGATACCCAATACAGCCCTGGCTGGTGGCACAGCGGTAAGGCACCAGCCTGCAAACCCAAAGGTCGCTGGTTCAATTCCCAGCCAGGGCACACAACCAGGTTGCAAGCCAGGTCTCCAGCCAGGTCTGTAGCTGGAGGAAGACGAAAGGTAACCATACACTGATGTATCTCTCCCTCTCTGCCTCTCTCCCTTCCCCTCTCTCTGAGAAATAATAAATAAAATCTCAAAAAAAAAAAGAAGATACCCAATACATATCTTTTATAACTGAAAGCATAATCACCTTATAAAACAGGTTATCTTCTAATTAATATATTTTATAAACCTGTAATTTTAAAATGTCATGTTTGCTTAAGGTGACATAGATACAAAGTTTGCAAAAAATGCATTTCACCTACCTTAATTATGAGACTTTTTATGGTTGAAAATATGATTTCCCCTGGCTGGTGTGGCTCAGTGAATTGGCATTGGCCTGTGAACCCAAGGGTCACTGGTTGGATTCTTAGCCAGGGCACATAACCAGATTACAAGCCAGGTCTCCAGCCAGGTCCCCAGCTGGAGGCAGGTGGAAGACAACCATACATTGATGATTCTTTTCCTTTCCTCCTCCCTCCCTACCCTTCTCTCTAAAAATAATGAACCTTAAGAAAAAGAGAAAGAAAATATGATTTCATAAATAACTACTGGTGGCAGTATTTAGTAGAAATCTAAATGGCCTTTACTAGTTCTTCCTGTTTTGATAAAACTAGTTGTATGACTTTAAGGAAATTACTTAACTTGTCATATACCTGGTTTCTTCTGTTACATGAGAAGTTCGGGTTATTTCTTTATTCACTAATTTTCTATATACACTCATTGGTTTAATTTTTGTACTTAACATATATTAGGATGTTAATATACATCAAGATAAAAATTCTAAGAGCAATATTTACCTTTCTCCCCTGTGGTTTTAATGCTATTAAATTCAAGCCTGCTTAATGTGTCCACTAGATTGTGATTGAAAGATGTTTTATGTATTCAGCCTTGTTTACTCTAGTGAAGCAAGAAATTTAGCTTTAAAAAAAAAACCCTCTGTACTGCTATTCAATGGATAGCCATTACATTTATGACCTTGGGTTCCTATTGAATTTCTCTCATGTGTTCATTATCCCATTTTCAACCAATCACCGTATGTTCTCTTCTGGGCCACTCCTATTACTATCGGGAATATCCTTGTAAGATTTATTTTTTGTTCTTATTTATTTCTTACTATAGTTATACTCTGGCCATAGATAAGACCAGACAGATGCATCACTTCCCACCTTTGGCAGACAACAAGGGGCAGATTCAGAGTCAGACCAACGAAGCAGCACACAGTCTCTTCTTTGTATCAAGGCAGGCAGCACCAGACTCTGGCTGCTGCGTATGGCTGTGCAGGTCACCACAACTCTCAGGGTGGCCAGTAACATCCTGTGGCTGTGCTGGTACCCCTGGCCTTATACAGAATACAACCTGCTGAGCTCTAGGCTAACGCTCTTACTGGAATGTATGCAGGACCGGGTCAGTCAGCCTACTTCCAGGGGAAAAAGGCAATTCTAACAGTGCTGCGCGTAATACTTCCTGTAGGACTCACATTAGGTAGGCTGTAACCAGAGATAAGATAAATCAAACAGAGTCAAACACCTAGAGTCCGTCACTGACGTATTTTTCTGTATCGCTGAATTCCTACCATGTAAAGACATACTTGCTACCTCCATTTTCTCGTTACCTTAAAAAGTCCCTGCAGCCCGGCTCCTGTTGGCCCAGCTTGCTGAAACTGCGCTCTCCAGGTCGCCAGTGCGTGCTATGGACTCAGTTTCTCAGTTCCCTTTCCCTCAGCTTTTCCCTAGCATTTAATTGGCTGGCCACTCTCCTTTTCTATGCCCTTCCTTGTTGAAATGGTTTCTTCCTTTTGGTTCAATGATGAATGGTGGAGAACCTATCCTAGGGTACCCTGGGTAGATGAGACCTGTATTTTGTTAGAAAGTTGCCAGCTACATTCCACCTAAGATCTTAAGACAAAGAAACCAGCTGGAATAGCCTACAGGACCTTCCTCATCAGAGTTTCTCCCATCTGTAGGTAAGCAGCAGAGGTTAATAAACTTCAGTCTGTTTTATTGCTCTTAGTAATATTTTTTTTAGATATATTTCCTTGTGCAAGAGAAACAAATAAAAAATAAACAAACGAATCCCTGGCTGATGGCTCAGTGACTAGGCACTGAAAACAGTATGGAAGTTCCTCATAAAGTTAAAAATAAAACCATCATATGACCCAGAAATCCCACTTCTGTATATTTATTTGAAGAAATACAAAACACTAATTCAAAAAGGCATATGTATGCACCCCTAAGTTCACTGCAGCATTCTTTACAATAACCAAGCTATGGAAGCAACTTAGTATACATTAATAAGTGAATAGATAAAAAGCCGTGCTATACACACACACACACACACACACATACACACACACACACACACACATATATATATATATATATATACACGCAGTGGAATATTACTCAGCCATAAAAAGAATGAAAGTGTACCATTTGTGACAACACTGATGAACCTACAGGGTATTACACTAAGCAAAATAAGTCAGACAGAGAACAACAAATACCATATGATTTCATTTATACGTAGAATTTTTAAAAATGAGCCCTGGCTGGTAGCACAGTGGTTAAGGCACCGTCCTGCGAACCCAAAGGTCGCAGGTTCGATTCCCCAGCCAGGGCACAATAACCAGGTTGCAAACCAGGTCTCCAGTCAGGTCTGTAGCTGGAGGCAGGTGAAAGGCAACCATACATTGATATCTCTCTCCCTCTCTGCCTCTCTCCCTTACCCTCTTTCTAAAAATAATGAAATAAAATCTTTAAAAAAAATGAACAAATTCATAGACACAGAGAACGAACTGATGGTTGCTTAGAGAGAGGGGGCTCTGAGGGGACTGGTAAAAAGGGTAAAGGGATTAAGAAGTTCAGATCAGCAGTTACAAAATAGTCATGGGGATGTAAAGCACAGCACAGGGAATGCAGTCAGTGATGCTGTAATACTTACATATGGCGTCAGATGGGTATTAGACTTAAATGGGAGGGTCACTTCCTAAGTTATATACATGTCTAATATGCTGTATACCTGAAACTAATAGAATATTAAATGTAACTGAGTATTTTTTTAATTAAAAATAAAACCTAGAATAGACTCATGGTTGCCAGAGAGGAGGAAGGTTGAGGGCTGGGTAGAAAAGGTGAAGGGATTAAAAAGTGTAAATTGGTAGTACAGAATAGTCATGGGGATGTAAAATACAGCATAGGGAACACAGTGAATAATACTGTAGAACTATGTATGGTGTCCAGTGGGTACTAGAAATATCGGGGGATCACTCTGTAAAGTACATGATTATCTACTACTAGGCTATATCCCTGAAACTAATACAAAATAATATTGAGTGCAAACTGTAACTGAGGAATGAAAGTAAAAACATATGTAAGCAAATTGAATTACATTTATCAAAAAAATAAAACCTAGAGAGATAAAAAACAACACCAAAAATCTTCTTTGCTCTTCACTTATCAGTCTGTCCTTAGTCACTCTTTAGTGGCACCCTGGCCAAAGAACTTAGGAAGACAGAGGGTCTCAAATAAATATTCTTTCCTCCTGTACAATATTGTGGCATGTAATGTGGATTTAGTTTATTTTTTAAAATTTATTATTGTTAGTCTATTATAGTTGTCCAGATTTCCCTTCTTTGCCCTCCTCTGCCTAATCCAACCCCCGTTCCCACAATCCCCATACCAGAGTAACATGAATTTAAGTAAAATAAAAGGTCTGCCACATTCTCCCATCATAGTGTAATACAACCAGACTATTTTTAAAAGTATTAAAATGTGCCCAGCTCCATAAACATTTAAAAAATAGGAAGGAAAATTTCTAAAGAGTGCATGTACCCTTTTCCCTCACCTTATAGTCTATGCTCAATAATTTGCAGTTTGTCAAAAGCCCTCTTCAAAATAGCCCAATTCCTTCCTGATCCTTCCTCATAAGCCAAATGAATTAAGTACTTTCAGTTCTCAATTAAGTACATTTAAAACCAGGTGGTTCTTAAGAAAGCAATCCATTTCTCAGAGCCTCTTAGGAAATATTGGCACCCATCATCTGTCCACTCTATACTCCCACTCCTGGGGCCAGGCTTTCTCTCTGGAATGGTTAAGACATTTCTTGGGCCATGGCCAGACTCCCTAACTACAGCGGCTTATTCAGGAAAGGCTAAAAAGCCAAGACAGGCCACTAACGTTCACTCTTTCCTGCTTGGCTTCAATCTGTTACACCAGAAATGGACTCTCACTTCTCCAAGGCCTTGTTCCTACCCCAAACTAGCTACCTGTGCCAGGAGCCTGGGGCTCTACTTATCACAAGTATCTGAATACAGCAATGGTAAAAACTAACTCATCTGCAGTCAGCGATCACAGGTGGTAGAAGGTTACTTTTGATTCCTTTGCAAAGTCCTTTCAGAAGCAGAAACGATCCCTTTCCTTACCTCCCTACTCAAGCACCGACTGGACTGGCTCAGGCTCAGTATTTGCTATTCCTCCACCTGGAACAGGCCTCCTCTCTGCTTCCTTGTTACTGTCCAACTCTTACTGGTTTTCGGATCTCAATTAGACATCCCCTTTCCTCAGAAGCCCTTCCCTAAGACCCCAAGACTGGGTTAAACAATCCTGGTTAGTGACCTTCCAGAGCTTCCATGAACATACTCACACTACACACACACGCAGCTCTGTCCTTGGGCACACTCACTTGCATGGTCTGTGGACTGTAAGACCCCTGAGAGCAGGAACTGCCCTTAAGATACCACCTTGCTTTAAAAGATTTTATTTATTATTTTTAGAGAGAGAGGAAGGGAGAGAGGCAGAAAGGGAGAGAAGCATCAATGTATGGTTGCCTTTCACCTGCCTCCAGCTACAGACCTGGCTGGAGACCTGGCTTGCAACCTGGTTACGTGCCCTGGCTGGGAATCGAACCAGCAACCTTTGGGAGATACCACCTTGCTTTAATGTCATCAATGCCCAGCACAGTGGTGGTCATAGAGAAGGGGCGCAATAAGTATATTGTTTTAAAAATGTAGCCTTGGCTAGTGCAGCTCAGTGGATTGAGTACCAGCCTTCGAAGCAAAGGGTCGCCAGTTCAATTCCTGGTAAGGGCACATGTCTGAGTTGCAGGCCAGGTCCCCAGCTGAGGGCGTGCAAGAGTTAACCACATGTTTCTCCCTCTCTTCCCCTCTCTTTTAAAATAAATAAAATCTTTTAAAAAACAATTACCAAATAAATAATGTAATATGAATCCAATATTAGTGACCATACACTGAAATAAGGTCAGCTGGATTAAAAGACTTCAACGAGTAAGAACTAAAACAGGAACCTCTGGCCAAGATGGAGATGCAGATAGACATGCCGCATCTCCATTTACAACTAAGAAGGAATATATCTTCTTAAAGCTATAAAAAAAAAAAATCAAAATATCCAGAAAGCCTCATGAAAGGACGGTCCAACAATGAAATAAAGAAGAAATATTCATCCAGACAGGTAGGAGGGGCAGAGCCGGGACAGAGAGGAAGCAGTGTGACGGCACTGGTGGCAGCTCCGGCAGCAGTGATGGTAGCAACTGACTTTGAAAACCAGTGGGAAACTGCCCATCTCTCAGCAGAGTCTGTTTGTTTAGTGGAAACAGGGCCAGTGATGAGCAGGCGGCACTGTTTACCTCTTGGACCCCTCCCCGACATACAGTGCCACAATCGGTGAAACAGGTCTCCCCGCACTGATGATTACCTAAGATTCCACCCCTTACAATGTAACAGGTGTGGCAGCTCTATCTAAGATACAGAGGCAAACATAGGAGACTGTCAAGTTGAGGAGACAGAGAAGTATGGCTCAAAAGAGGGAGAAGATCAAGGTTCCGGTGGGAGAACTAAATGATGAGGATATAGCCAGTCTAACAGATGAAGAGATAGCCAACTTAACAGCCTGAGTTCAAAACACTGGTGATATAGATGCTCACAGACTTGACAGACATGTTTGAGTATGGCAAACACAGAAATGAAGAAGCTAAGGCTATGAAGGAAAATCCACATGGAACCAATGGTGAAGGAAATGAAACCAGGGTTCAAATCAATGATTTGGAACATATGGAAGAAACAAACTGTCAACCAGTACAGAATGAAGAAACAAGAATTAAAAAACATTAGGAGAGGCTTAGGAACCTCTGGGACAACTTTAAAATGTGCCAACATCCAGATGATAGGGGTACCAATAGGAGAAGAGGAAGAGCAAGAAATTGAAAATTCATGTGAGAAAATAATGAAAGAAAACTTTCCTAATTTGGTAAAGGAAATGGACATACAAGTCCAGGAAGCACACAGAGTTCCAAACAAGCTGGACCCAAAGAGGACCATACCAAGACACATCATAATTAAAATGTCAAAGGATAAAGATAAAAAGAATCTTAAAAGCACCAAGAAAAAAAAGAGAGAGTTGCCGACAAAGGGGTCCCAAAAGACTATCAGCTGATTCCTCAAAAGAAGCTCTGCAGGTAAGAGGGGAGTGGCAAGAAGTATTTAAAGTAATGAAAAGCAAGGACCTACAATCAAGATCATTCTATCCAGCAAAGCTATCACTTAGAATAGAAGGGCAGATAAAGTGCTTCCCAGACAAGATATAGCTAAAGGAGTTCATCACCAAGCCATTATTATATGAAATGTTAAAGAAACTTCCTTAAGAAAAAGAAGATCCAAACTATGAACGTTAAAATGACAACTGGAAGTGGGGATGGAAAATAAGTTAATAAAGTAAAATAAAATGACAACAAATTCACAAACAACCAACCAGAAGAGAAATAAAACCACAGATATGGGGATCATTTAGATGGTTATCAGCCAGGAGGGTGAAAGGGGAGAAAGGGGGATATGGTACCGGGATTAAGAATCACAGTTGGCCCTAGCTGGTAGCACAGTGGATAAGGTGCCGGCCTGCGAACCCAAAGGTTGCAGGTTTGATTCCCCAGCCAGGGCACATAACCAGGGCACATAACCAGGTTGCAGGCCAGGTCTCCAGTCAGGTCTGTGACTCGAGGCAGGTGAAACGCAACCATACATTGATGTCTCTCTCCCTCTCTGCCTCTCTCCCTTCCCCTCTTTCTAAAAATAATGAAATAAAATCTTAAAAAATAAAATAAATAAAATAAATAAAAAAGAATCACAGTTGGTAGGCTCAAAACAGACAGGGGGAAGTTAAAAATAGGACAGAAAAGGGTGAAGCCAAAGAACTTACATGCAGGACCCACAGACATGAACTAAGTGGGGTGAGATTCCTGGAGGGCAGAGGGATAACTAACTGGGTGGAGGAGAGCAAAAGAAAAAGAAATTGGAACAACTGTAAGAACATAATCAATAAAATACACACAAAAAATTAAAATAAAATTGGAGAAAGCATAGAAATCTCTGTAAAGATAAATTATCCTATGGGTGGGTGGGGAAGGGGACAGAGGGGAGTAAAAAGGGGATAGATGTAATACAACAATAATTAAATTAAAAAAATTATTCTAAATACTGAAAATATTGAAGTTGTCACTACAGAAAAATGGGTATTTTTATAAATATAAAAATGAAAACAAAATATAGTTAAGCTCTATTTAAATAACTAGAAATGAGATAGAATGGGAGAAGTGAGATGAATACAAATGAAGATGAAGTTTAACATTCAACATACATAGATTAATAATATAAGTACTGAAGACTTCACTTGCAAATTTAAAAGTGGAAATCCAGCCCTGGCTGGTGGCACAGTGACCAAAAGGTCACTGGTTCGATTCCCGGCCAGGGCACAGAACCAGGTTGCAAGCTAGGTCTCTAGCCAGGTCCTTCGCTGGAGGCAGGTGAAAGGCAATCATACACTGATGTCTCTCTCCCTCTCTGCCTCTCTCCCCTCCCCTCTCTCTAAAAATAATAAATAAAATCTTATTTAAAAATCTGTTTAAATAAACAAATAAAAGCGGGAATCCATGCTAAAAAACACAAACTGTAAAAATTCACTACCTAGTAACAATTAAACAAATGCAGATTTTAGCTTGAGCTGACATAACCATTAAAACAAATAAAAATATAAATCTCAATATGTATAATACTGTGGGAAAATAGTTATTACTATTGACATTATAAGTCACTTCAGTCCAGAGAGCTGGCCATATGAGTGAAGAACTATCAGATGTTTATATATGATACCTTACAATTTCACTGCAGTGAGTTCATCCTGAGAAATTAACCTAAAAAATTAATTGTATGAATAAGTTCACAGCAGGCTACTTAGGAATTATAAAAACTGAAAACAGTCCAAGTGCCAGTTGATGAAATTAGGGCACATAACATAATGGGCACCTATCAGGATGGTGTTAATATGATAAGCTCATGGGCTGTGTGCAGCTGTGGGAGTCTGATAGGAAATAAGGGAAAGAAAATGTGAAATCCAAAGCACGTACATAGTGGTCCCAGCCACACAGAGGTCAGAAAAGAATTCAGAGATGCCACATCCTGCTTAGCTCTTTATCTGCCCCGACTTCATTTGTCAGTGAAATTGCATTTTTCCCCTCCTTCCTCAGGTATTTAAGGCGGAAAAAGGATATCTAAACAACAGAAGATGTGATTGTACAAGCACTTTAATTGGTATGCAATATACATAAAGTTTATTGCTGGCTATTATGATCACAATCATTATTACTTAATGTACCACAACCAGAATTTGAATTGTTTTAGTAAGTAAAAGCCAACTCATTAAAAGAAAGTGGATGCAGTGGCTGCAACGCAAACCCGCCATCACACGCCAGCGTGCGCGTTCTGGAACATTCTCCCCAGCCATGCACCACGTGCCGGCCCCTTCCCCCAGCGCGGCTCACTCCCCCTCTGGCCCCCCCACCCCTTGCTAGTCGTTTCTGTTCCTGGGTTATAGTTATGCAAAGTTGGTTCAAAATGCGTGGGATGACGCCTTCATTTCCCTGGAGCAGTGCTACTTGACCGCTGCAAACGGGTAAAACCAAGAACGATTGGAGGCAACGAGGAGACCCGCCCACGCGACCGGAAGCCACGTCCGGGCAGGGCACCGGCAGCCCCGCCCTCGCGGCTCAGACCCTCACCTCCGACCAGCTCCTCCCGTCTGTCTGCGCTTCGGCGTCCCCGGTTCAGGCAGCGACGGACTGCACAGTGGTCGCCCATCTGAGAGGGAAAGGTTGAGCTAAAAATTTCTTATCACCTACTGACGCCAGCATCCCAACAGTGACGTCATAACGTGGTGACGTCTTCACGCCGGAAGGTCGTAAAGCAACGCATTACACGTTTGCGAGGCTGGCGTAAACAAGCTACTGCGCTGCTGGTGTACAGCAAATACACTTACTTATAGTATACAACGTTTGATAATGAGTGGCTGTGTTACTGGTGTACGTATTATAGTATGCTATATTTATCACTATTTTAGAGCACTATTTATTTAAAAAAGTTTTCCATGAAACAGCATGCTGTACGTACTACACTGGCAGCAACCTCGTATGGCTTGTGTATCTTGTCTCTTGATTGCATCGCTTTCTCCCGGGCTGGATTTAATCTCATATTGCTTTGTACGGTAACGTGCTGTACAGGCTTGTAGCCTGGGAGCAACAGGACCATGGGTGTGGTGTAGGCTGTACCAACCACCTAGCAATAGGTTTGTGTAAGCGCACTCTGATGTCCCCACAGTGGTGGTCACCTAGTGATGCATTTCTCAGAGCATAGCCCATGGGTAAGCTGCGCAAGGCTGTACAGGAGTTTTCAGATGGGGACTGTGGTCAGTTATGTTGGTCTACAGGCAAGGAAGCATCATGTCTCTGTACTTTGGTTCATTCTTTTCACCCTACCCATAGTCCCTGGGGTGATTCTTTACTTTGTTGTTTCAGTGTCCTTGTAAATCTTGTAAATGCGACATTGTTGTCTGGCTGTCACATTTTCATTTCTCTAACAGAGTCCTCTGAAGCATTTTTAAAAACAAATTATATTAAGGACAGTTTTACCCTGGCTGGTAGCACAATGGATAAGCTGCGGACCTGCAAACCTGAAGGTTGCTGGTTCGATTCCCCAGTCAGGGCACATAATCAGGTTGCAAGGCAGGTCTCCAGTCAGATCTGTGGCTGGAGGCAGGTGAAAGGCAACCATACATTGATGCCTCTCTCCCTCTCTGCCTCTCTCCCTCCCCCTCTCTAAAAATAAAAAATATATATTTTTTAAAATTTTAAAACAAAAAACAGTTTTAGGTTTACAGACTCTGAAGTGCTTTGAGACATGTAGAAACAGAAGAGTTTCTAAAATAACATATGAAACATACAAAATACTCAGTTTTAAATAAAATAGTCACTTTGTAAATGTTAAAGTATTTCTACATTGTCTTTTACTAGAAAAGTAATGGAGATAAAGTAGTTGCTAATTAAGAATATCATCTTGCTTTGCAACCAGTTGCTGTACACAGCTATGCAGCTAACCTATTTCTTTTTCAACTTCTTTTTTAAAATAGCGTTGCTCTTCTTTTATGAGACAGAAAAATGGCATAAAATTAAGCTGTTATAAATTCCATTCTATATAAATTTACTGTCATATGTTTAAATAGAAAAAAATATTAAAATGTAAATGATGAAATTAATTCATCAAAATGTTAACTTGTGTGAAAGAGCCAATTATTCATCAATCATATATCTGTTAGAGATTCTTACAGGATTTTACTGCACTACAAAGCTTTCTGGGGCCCACCACTTTGCATAGGTTACAACTATTAAAGATTGGCTCCTTGAAGAAATAGCTAAAAACTTAGGGACTAACCTGAAACATCAAGGCAACCTTGAGAAGACTGACAAACTACAGATTTGTGGAGGAACCATGGAAAGATCAGTGGCTTGATGGTTTAAGTTTGTCTGATCATGGGTTGTGGACTTCATGACAGATAAAACTGGCCCTTTGGTCATCACAGTATTTGCTTCCCAGAAAAGGGGTTACGTTCCTGAGAAATCCCTTACCAAGAGAGTTCATACTCGAGAAACTTAAAACAAACTAGATGCAGAGCAATAGGTTGAAAGTTTTTATGAACAGTTTCTATTATTGAAATATGGTATTACGTAGGGGGAACACAGGATTTTTAGTCCAAATCCACCAAATGTATACCAAGAGGGAACTCTAATGTAAATTTAATGTAAGCTATGGACTTCGGGTGATAATGATGTCATTAACTATAACAAATGTACCACTCTGGTGAGGGATGTTGGCATGCAGGAGATTATGCATGTGAAGGGGCAGAAGGGATGTGGGAAATCTCTGTATCTGCTACTCAATTTCGCTGTGAACCTACAACTACTGTAAAAAAATTAAATTAATCTTTTAAAAGTCCACTAAATCAAAAAAATACAAATGACACTTTACATATCTTAAATTAGTAACAGTAGGGCCCTGGCTGGTAGCACAGTGGATAAGGTGCCGGTCTGTGAACCCAAAGGTCACAGGTTCGATTCCCAGCCAGGGCAACATAACTAGGTTGCAAGCCAGGTCTCCAGTCAGGTCTGTGGCTGGAGGCAGGTGAAAAGCAACCATACATTGATGTCTCTCTCCCTCTCTGCCTCCCTCTCTTCCCCTCTTTCTAAAAATAATAAAATAAAATCTTTTAAAAAAAATTAGTAACAGTAGGAACATATTAATTTCCATGTACTATTCCTCATTTACTTTAAAATTTTTTTTGCTTACTTTTCTTGGAGCTTCTATGGGACATTTATAAATTCATTTTGCTTTGTTGTGGAAATTTGCACAATAATGGGTCTTATGACTCAGAGTTCCTGTATCCTGATTCTAGGAAATTGCCTCCTTCCCAAAAGCCCAGAATAACTTGACAATTTTATAAGGGAAAAGTTTCAGATAACCTCTATTCAACCTAATTGAGATAGCGCTCAATTTCCTCAATAACCTCTTGTAGGAAGCACCTACTGCAACCCTCCCCATACCCCAAACACCATTCGGGGCCTTCCCTCCTTAATGTCCCCCATGTGGTTCTGAGGTCTGCCTCCATCACCCTTGACTCCCTCAAAGGCTTCATTAAATAAGTACCCTCTTCTCTACCATCTGCTTTTACCAACTGTTCTATGACTATTCTAGTTTACTTGTTTTCTAAGTATCCCCAAGGAGAAGGTATAAGCTTCCTGCCTGACTTCCTACATCACTGCTTTTCCTGGCTGCATTCTTACTGTTCTAAATAATATAATCCAAAGCCATTATACGGACCAAGCAAGGCAGGCATGTGTGTTTAGGGTACTGCTATGGCCAATGGCAGGTGTTGGAGCCCCAATAGAATGATGAGGGCTCCTGCACAGGCTAAGGGGTAACAATATGGCCAGAGGAAGAGCACTGGAGCCTGGGTGGGGTGAGGAGGGGGTCTGTGTGGTGGGTGGGTGAGTTACGGGGAGCTCCATGACAGCCCAAAGTCAGGTGTTAGAGCTGGAGGAAGGTCAGAACAACATCTGCTTGGGGCAGGGGTGGAAGAAAGTTATGACTATAGAAGATTGATAACAGACACATAAAGGGAGGGTTGATCCAATTACTAGCTATGTTAAGGATAATTGGAACCAAATTTCTTGTTGTATAGGGTGGTTACAAATATAATGTTGAATTAAAATGGGAAGTATCAGTATGATTGCATGTCTCAATATAGAGAGATAGAGAAATAAATATAAATGTGTGTGTGTGTGTGTGTGTGTGTGTGTAGCAATGAGCAGACCTGGTGATCAGATACTAGCTTTTAAATACCATTTCCCTTAAAAAGAACCAGTGCTCCTTGGAGGAATATCAGATTCAGGGATGGGGCAGGGTATGGATGAGATTGATCTGGAGCATTATATTATACCACAAAGTAAGAGAGAGCTCAAAGAATAATGAACATATGTTAAAGGGACACAAGGTCCAGCTTGAAGGGGATTTCACTGGCCAAGTCTGGAGCCATTTCAGGAGATTATAACCCATTAACTACAACAGGAAATCATGATATAAATGAATAAACAAACAAATGGGGAAAATAAAAAGTTATTCCTTATGGTATGATGCCAACTGATAAATAAATGTAAAATAATAATAGAATTAGAAAATCACCACAGGACAATTACTATTGTAATAATTAATTGAGCCAAGAATCATCAGTTGACCCTTAAACTAGTGGATGAAAGTTTGGTGAGAACAGAGTATTTACATAATCTCAAAGTACCTTCTTATGAAATTCTCATTAATCACAAAAAGAAAAAAGAAACCTCATAGTGAAAAAACCTGGCAACAACCATCAAAAGATCGTAGGTAATATCAGCAGGATTGGATCAAATCGAAATCATGTACCAGCTGATAGGTTGTAAAGAGAACACAGCATCATTTCTGTGATATTCCTGCCCACATATTAGCCCCCACCCCCAATGTATACTCTGAGTCTAATCAGGAGGAAATATCAGACAAACCTAATTTGAGGGGCATTCTGCAAAATAATTGTCCTGTCATCTTCCAATGGGTCATGTTAGTCAAGGAAACACTAAGAAACTCTCAGACTGAAGGAGATTAGACGTGACAGTAAATACTAGACAGTGTCTCAGACTGGATTCTCTGTGAAGGATGTTATTGTGATAATTGGTGAAACTTGAATAGGTGTGATGGTTAGATAGAAGTAATGAATAAGCATTAATGTCCTAATTTTGATGGTTGTATTATGGCTATGTGAGAGAAGGTCCTAGTATGTAGCAAATACATGTTAACATATTCCAGGGTAAATGTATCAGGTCTGCAACTTACCAAATTATTTAGGGGAAAAAAATGTTCTTTGTACTATTCTTGCAAGATTTTTGTAAGTTCAAAAGAATTTCTAAATAAAAAGCTAAAACATGACATAGAATGTGTTGACCAGGAAGTCTTTGGTTGAAAGGAAGGAAACTGATGGTGACCAACTTAAAAATAAAGAAATGTACTTTCCAGCAGGAGACTGGATAGCCAGAAGAAAGATCTGAATAAAAACAAAGCCACAGAGAGAACAGGCAGCCGCAGCCCTGTGAAGTCTGGTTTAACCCTACCCTGGGGCTGGAGCCCTATGGAGTCTTGGTTTAGAATCCCCACCTCAGAAGGCTTCAACTCAAGTTTGCCAGAATCAGCAATTCATTGTTCCACTTGCTACTCTGGCTTCCCAATTTCCCTTGGTTTTACCAACTTGTCAGCACTTCCATACGATCAAGAAGGTGTGTTTTCAGTGGGAGGATTTATCCAAATAATCTAGCAAACTATATTCCCAGAAAGAGAAATCCCTGATTTATTCTCATTGTCACCCTTATTACTTTCTAAAGCATCCATCTGTTTGCTTACTGTATGTCTCCTGGCATGTGCCTGGTTCACTATTGTGTCTCCTTCCAGGGAAGAAGCATGGCCACAAAGAAGCCTCTGCTGCCAGACCCCACAGATCCTCCGAAAGACATATCCATGCACATGCCCCTCACATCACCCCGAGGCAACAGAGCCATGCCCACTCTTCTACACATCATTCTGAAACCATCTTCCAGATCTGGCTTCCCTGGGCTCAGTGTCCCCAGCTGCTCCTTTTCAGATCCAATGGACCTTCTAATGAACCCTCCTTCGTCATCCAAGGATATGTGCTCAAGTGGCTCTTCTTTATTTGGGGAGTTACACTTATCTTTGTTCAATGTTCAAATGTTCAAATGTTAACTGCTCTGTGAAGCTTTCCCTTCATCCCTGATCACAGGCTTGTAGCATCTGCTACCTATCGCTGCTACAGAACCCCTATAATACTGCATTAATGTTCTTCATTTGCTTTTCTGGTCCCCTCATTGTGATGTTCACATTCATTGCTGTATTCCCAAAACCTTGCCCAGTGGCTGGAACATGGGAGGAGCCCTATGAATGTTGAATATTCTAGAGCCTCATTGTTGATGAAGGCTGTCTGGTCAATGTCTTCCTAACTGCTTGCTACTGATCCTCAAATTTTCTCAGAACTCAATGAAAACTCTTTAAAATATTAAATACTAAAATGTCTTCTTAGCTCCATAATAATTTACTTCATTCATTTTATGTAGGGGGTCTAACAATCTGTGTTTTAAATAAACATCCCTGGTGATTCAGGAACAAATTTTGGGAAACACTGTTCCAGACCCTTTTTAATCTTCAGCCCACTTCTCCCCATTTCAGTGTGGGCTGGTCCCCTTTCTAGGTACATTAGTCTCTACAAAGTAAGGCAGATACCCCACACAGCTTTGCTTATTGGCATTTTGATGCCAATTGTCACTCTCGTAGTTGGATTTTCACAGAAGCTTGAGGCCTCAACTGTTTGGCTGAACTCGACTCCAGGGTTTTATGTGATTTGATGTCCTGCATCCACTCATAATCATTTTGACTTATAGTTTCCATGCTTCACGGTTTCCAGTTCCAATTCCAAGTCAGCCTCCTGAGACTCCCAGCTCTATCCCTACCCACATAATCTCCCATAATACAGCCACTGGGCTCCTGGGCCTTGAAGGTCACTGTGTGCCCAGGGCTCCCAAAGGCCCTGCCTATGTTCTCCCTCACATCCACAGTTCCTCCTACAATGCTGGGACAGGAGGCAAGATGACTACAAGCTATGAAGAAAAAGTCACTTCTTCAATTATAAAATCGGCTTTGTTTTGTTTCACTTGATGCTGGTTTAAAGGGCTGAAATATCTGAGTTCTCAATCTTCATTAACCACTATCTCACAAAATGTCACATCAAGTGAAAAATAATCCGGAGGCTCTCGGCTTCCTGGGCTGTTCATGTATTCTCTTTGCCCCCCCTGGAGAACCCCTCTAAATGTGCATTCTTGGCTGCTTCCCCCAGCAACAAGAGTAAGACAAATCTGTCACGTTTATCCAGTAACAAGAGAGTCCCAGGAGCACTTCTCACAGCGATTTTCAGGCCCCGGTGAGCGTAGTAAGTGATGCGATCTGGTCTAGCCACCATGTCCAGGCTACAGCATGATAAAGAAGGCGTGCTTGTTAGCATAGGGGGTTAATAAATGGGAGTGTTCAAGTTGCAGACAAATTGTGTGGCTTGTCCTCGGGAACAACACACTCAAATGTCCACAGGAGCCAGGAGGATAATATAAATGTGTGGGTCCAACAGATGTAAGAAAATAAGGCTTGAAGGTAGACGAGGGTATAGGGTGATGGTGATGGAAAAATACATACATACATACTTGCATACATACATATATAAGTACATAAATGGAAGCTAAAGGAAATAAGGCTTGGTGGGATTGTAGAAAAGTGAGAATCCATTTTTACTAAAGGTATTCAGATTTTTAAAAATCTATAAAAGCCCTGGCTGATGGCACAGTGGATAAGGCGCTGGCCTGTGAATCCAAAAGTCACTGGTTCAGCCAGGGCACATAATCAGGTTGCAAGCCAGGTCTCTAGCCAGATCCATAACTGGAGGCAGGTGAAAGGCAACCATACATAAATGTCTCTCTTCCTCTCTCCCCTTCCCTCTCTCTAAAAATAATAAATAAAATATTTTTAAATAAAAATAAAAATCTATAGAAGACCCTAAAAAATACAGTCTGCTGACCTGCTACCCTGCAACATCCATCTATCCTAAAAAGATGTATTTGATTCACCTACAATTGTTTTTTCAAACTAGATGTTTTTATTAAGTTCTAGGTTAAACTACTGTTAAGAGAGAGAGACCTGAAAATTTGATAGCTTAAGTGAGACAGATGTTTGTTTCCCTAAGAGACCAAAAGTAAGTGGATAGTCCAGGCTCTGGGAAGCTCTGCTCTATGAGAACTCTCAGGTCTCTGAGCGAGTGGATCGACTTAGACAGCCTTCAACATGCTTCCATCTGTGTCACAGTGTCTGTTCCAGCCATGGCCACTTCTTAAGAGGCAAGAGAAAGAGAGGAAGGGGACTCCTTTCAAGACCACCTTTCAGGAGTTGTACACATTGTTCCCATCCAATTCCATTGTCTACACTGAGGCAGCATGAGCACTGTTGAAATCGAGGAAAGGGGTTATAATCCCCAAAGACGGGAGGGGATACTTCTGACCTACTGAGGACCTATCGGCCCTAGGAAATGGGACCAGTTTCTGCCATGCTAGGTTTTCCGGTGAACCCAAATCCATTTCCACAAACTAAGTCTACTCCCACTCTTTCAAAATGTGATTATTGGTAAAGCATTTCTGACCTGTCAGCTTTTGCTCTTTGGTATTTAGCTTTGCACCAAACTCACTTTATATGACTAAAGACAACTATTCACAATTCACTTGAGCAGCAGGGTTCTAGAAAAGGCAAGAATAATGTGGAGAAGGCTGGGTAGTAATGAGCCTTAGGAGCCTCATTTAATTGGTGTAATGAAAGCAATTAACTACAATTATTACAATACATTACACACTATGACAACTGCATAAAAAAGAGAGAGAGGGAGAGAGAAACAAAAGGAAGATAAAGACTGGTCCAAATCAGGGCAAATGCAATGGGTAAAATGTCTTACTTTTTTATTATTTAAGCATTTACTCATTGTTGCTGGTTTTAACCCATTTTATTTCATGAAGAAATAATGGAAATAATGGAAATCCAGAAGGGATAGATAAAATATGGATGGTAACAAATTAGGCCTAAGTAAGACATTTTTTAAAACAAAAATGTGGCCTTGGCCCACGTGGCTCAGTTGGTTGAGAGTCATCCCGCATGTGACTGGGTTGCGGGCCTGGTCCCAGGTTGGGGCACATGCAAGAGGCAACTGGTCGATCTATCCATCAACGTTTCCCTCACACATCAATATTTCTCTCCCTCTCCTTCCCTTACCCTAAGATAAATCAAATCTTTTCTTTAAAGGTATGAATACAAAATGGCTGGTACAACTTTTATGGTGAGCTTTAGGGGGTGGCCAAGAAGGCTGACTGGTTACACGTTTCACATCATTCCTAACAGCTTCCCCACTTAACTTCTGCTCTCTGGACTTAGCTCCCAGCCCGTGTTTCGCATTTTCATGCCTCTGTGACTTTATCCATCTGCTGTTGCTTCCGCCCAAGGTACCCCTGCTGCTCCTGCTCCCCGTGCTCTCCCCTGTCCAAGGACAGGCAGTAGCTTTAGCTGGGGGTGTTCCCCAATTTTCCCTGGGAGACTTAGTCATCCCTTTTCTTACTCCCACAGTCATGCCCACATGATAGAAGTCACGATCTACAATTATGCTGAATTCCATTTCTTCTGTGTTACTATTCTCTTCAGTAAAGTGTGCACTCATAAAGGGCAGGGCCTTTGCTTTCTTTACTCACCTCAATTTTACCTCTTCCTCGGCTACCAGCACGCACGTAGCAGGTGCTCAATCAATGCTGCTGAAGCTACAGGCGGAAGCTTGCCGGGGTGTCCGCTGGGCTGAAAATGCTCCTTACTGGCCATCCCCGGAGCTTCCTGTGCCTGCACAAGATGCCACCTGTGAGGATGCTCACTGCAGCATTGTACAGCATTATGAGACGCTAACGACCACCTACCCTGTCTTTCAGTGAGGAGGTGCAGACATAAACTGTTTAATTCATTTGCTAGAATACTACATAGCTGTTCAAATAAATTAGTGCACATTCATCAATTAAGTCTCGGAAAGCATTAAATGAGAAAGCTCAAGTTCATGAACAATGTGTCAGGAATAATACCATTACATGGATTATCTTTCACTAAAAACAGATAACTACTTTAAATGAAAAATACATTTAAAGAAACAAGAGCCCTTCCCTTGCTCCCACCACCCCTCCAGCTGCTGTGCGGTCATTGTACAGTTTGCTCCAGTAGGAAGCTCAAGAACCAGGGAAAATTTCCATAAGCAGGGAAGACAGGAGAATAGACTGCTCTCCCCCACACAGTTCCCAAGTGTCTATCACATGAGGGGGTTCAAACCCCACATCGATACACCCCTGAAGAATCTCTAAGTTATCATTTGACCACATGTAAGAAAAAAAAAAAAAAATCCTGAGAATGTTAATAGCCTTTAGCTCTCAAAAACTATACTTAGCGTACTCGGAGAAGATGGAATTTAAATGTATGCATTTAAAAACCTTAGCAGTTAACTCTGGCTTTACATTGCAGGAAGGAAGGCTAGAGAAAACTCTGTTTCTCAGAGGGAGGTCCCAATGCCTCCTCACCTTCGGGGCAGAACATTAAGCTCAGCCCACTGGCCAGAATCTCCAGCCTCTGGGGGAAAATGACGTCAGGGAGAATGCTAAATGGGAAATCAGGAGATGTGGGCTTCTGGCTATTTCACCTCTCCCTCCACCCCCAGACCCATTCTCGGCCTCTTCCAGGATCCGGAGGCTGGGCTCTCGGGACCGGTTCATCCAACCTGCCCGCTGCTGGCTGCTAGCTGCTGCCCAGCCGGAGGCCCTGGCAGGAGATGGGAGCACAGGAAAAGAGAGAAACTGGAAGATTTCCTCCTCTTTTCCTCCCTCCATCAGTGCCACAGTCCTGGCAGCAGCTGTGTCCCTGCATAACCAAGGGTCAGGTGACATCCCCCCCCAGGCTCCTGGTGTCAGAGGGCTCCTTTAAGACTAGGTGCTCCTGCCCTGGCTGGCATGGCTCAGTGGAACCAAAAGGCTGCAGGTTCGGGTGCCAGTCAGGGCACATGCCTGGGTTGCAGGCCAGGTACCCAGGTGGGGACACAAGAAAGGCATCTCTTACACATCGATGTTTCCCTCCTTGTCCTTCTCCCTCCATTCCCCTCTAAAAATAAATGAAAGTTTAAAATATTTTTTAAAAAGGACTAGGTGTTCCCTTTGCTACTTCAGGCCTAGTGGAGGCCACAGCTTTCTGCTGTCACTAGTTTTCTGGGTGACTCCCTATGAGTTTCCTTAACTTTGCCCATACATCTCTACAAAGGGACTTCATGAAAGTCCCTTCAGTTGAATCATCAGATACTAGGGCCCTGATGGGGACCTCAATTCTAGAACCAGCTATGCCCCTGATAAGCTGCAGGAGCCAGCACACCATTAAGTGAGGGAGGAAGGACAGATCACATTGCAAGTCTCATCCACCTTGAAGATTTGGAATCTACTTGGGCCTGAGACAGAACAGAGTTCCGTCTTGAGGGAATCTTTGCAGCATATTTGTTTGAAGATGCTCCCCTTAAGGGAAAGCAACAGATGCTTCCCTCCCAGTTTTCATTCCTTCTGAAGGAAATGTTTCTGCAGAATGAGCTCAAGTCAACAGCTAGTGGGCTGAAGATGTTCTTCAGTTTCATTTCTGTCCCCTGCTCTGAGCCTCTGCAGAGAGACAGCATGCTCAGCCCTGCTTGGACCATCCTCAACGAGCCTCACAATCCAGGCAGGGCAAGCACGTCTTCGCCCAGAACAGCTCACAGCACCAGAGCTACCAGGTGGCTTCTGGGGGCCCCCAGCCCATTCCAAGTCCTTCCTTCCTGGCCTTCTTTTTCTCCCCAGTTCTTTTTTTCTTGTCCCAAGCTCATCTCCTGAATTTTGAAAATACTGTGCCAAGTGAAAGAAGCCAGGCACAAAAGGCCACATTGTATGATTTTATTTAAAATGTGAGGAATGAAAAAACGCATACAAACAGAAAAGAAGATTAGTGGTTGCCTTGGGCTGAGATGGGGTGAGGGTACAGAGTGACGCTAATTGGTGAGGGGTTCTTTTTAGATAATAAAAATGTTCTAAAATCTTTTTAAAAATATGTTCTAAGATTCTAGAGTAATGATGGCTCTACCACTCTGTGGATGTGCCTTTATTTTTTTTTTTTTTTTTAAGATTTTTTTTTTTTTTTTAGAGGGAGGGGAAGGGAGAGAAATATCAGTGTGTGGTTGCCTTTCACCTGCCTCCAGCTACAGACCTGGCTGGAGACCTGGCTTGCAACCTGGTTATGTTGCCGTGACTGGGAATTGAACCAGCAACTTTTGGGTTTGCAGGCCGGTGCCTTATCCACTGTGCCACCAGCCAGGGCCTCTGAATACGCCTTTAAAACCCACTGAATTGCATACTTTAAAAGGAGAATTTTATAGTATCTGAATTATAACTCAACAAAGTTGTTATAAAAACATTGATTATATGAAACCCTGCCACAATATAGAGAAACTGGACCTCTCAAACATTACTGGCAGAAATGTGAAACACTACACCAATCCTGGAAGATAGATTGGCATTCTCTTTATTTTTAAAAAGGATTTTATTTATTTTTACAGCAAGGGGAAGGGAGAAGGAAAGAGAGCGAGAGAAACATCAACGTGTGAGAGATGCATCAATGGAGAAGTTGCCTCTCACAAGGCCCCAGCTGCGGACCTGGCCTGCAGCCCAGGCATGTGCCCTGACTGCAAATCCAACAGGTGACCTTTCAGCTCACAGGCCAACATTCGATCCACTGAGCCACACCAGCCAGGACACCATTCTTTTTAAAAACTAAACATACCACCCAGAAATTATGCAACTAAGCCTTTATCCCACAGAATGAAATTTATGTCCACACCAAAAATCTGCACATAATTGTTCTTAGCAGCTTTTTTTTGTAATAATCAAAAACTGCTAAAATGTCCTACCATGGATGAATAACAGTTAAAACAAAACAAAACAAAATAAAAACAAAAAACCTGTAGTGTACACATACCATGAACTAATTCTCAGCAATATTAAGAAGCAACTATTGATACACACAACAACTTAATTGAAAGTCAAGGAAATTGTGAGTGAAAAAAAAAAAAGCCAATCTCAAAAGTATGCATTGCACCAATGAGTGGTTGCACGGGGCTAGGAATTTGGAAGGGCAGGGGTGAGGGTACCTATAAACGGATACTGATCACAAGGAGTCTTGTAGTGATGGGACAGTTAAGAACCTTGGCGGTTTCATGGAGCATAAATACAAAATCGCAGATACACGTGCGCATGCGCAAGCACAAATACGTACTTGTTGGTGACATCAGAATAAGCTCTACAGACTGTATCAATGTCCGTTTCCTGGCTACAGGCCAGGCCAGGTCCCCAGTTGGGGGTGCACGAGAGGTGACCACACATTGACGTGATATTATAGTTATACAAAACGGTAACACTGGGGGAGGCTAACTGAGGGGTACGCAAAACCTCCTTGTATATTTCTTTGTGCCTTCTTCTAAATATATCATTATTTTAAAATAAATTTTAAAAAATAAAATAAAATAAATTCCTCTTTTCAAACCCTATCTATACTTCTCATCCCTCCTTATCACAAAAGAAAAATTGAAAAGTAACTTCTTCAGTTACAATTTTAAAACTCGCCCTGGCTGGTAGCACAGTGACTAGGCACTGATCTGCCAACCCAAAGGTCACTAGTTCAATTACTAGCCAGGGCACATAACCAGGTGTCCAGCCAGGTGTCCAGCCAGGTCCATGACTGGAGGCAGGTGAAAGGCAACCACACATTGATGTTTCTCTCCCTCTCTGCCTCTCTCCCTTCATCTCTCTCTGGAAATAATAAAATCTTTAAAAAAATTTTTTTTTAACTCAAACTATAGTGGTTTTTCTTTGCTGATAGTCTTCTATTTAGATCAATTATACATTGAATAAAAACATTCTATTAATATAATAATAGGGGAAAGAAATTAGGTCTATAAAATAATGTTTCCAAAATTAAAATGTCTATAATTTACACACTTAATGAAAGCCAAACACAACAACAACAATAACAAAGAAAAACTGTTAATGTTTCTAATAGTTTTTTAAATGATATTGCATAGCAATCAACTGCTTCATTGACTCCAATATTGCACACATGTAAAGGTTTGCCTACCATTTCCCGTTTTAATTTGAACCAATTGTCCACAATTCGAATGTAATTTCTCTGGATGTCAAAGCTCTCCAAATGTAAAGACCATTGCTCCCACCACCACCACCAGATACACACTCTGACTTAGTTACGATGTCAGAAAATTTCTTCTTTCCCTTTTTCAAAGGAGTTTAAGTGCTGCTTGTTTTCAACTGCAACTTGGATAGTCCAGGAAACATTACTGACCTGTAGCAATGCATTAAAAATAAAGCCTGGTAGAAAACTCAGAGGAATAAGCATGCTAAGACACTAGGAACTCTTCAGGGTGGGTATTTGAAAAGAGAGTTAGTTAGAAGGGTAGAAAAATGTCCAAACTGCAAAGTACTGGGTTGGCCAAAAAGTTCATTTTGTTCTTTCCATACAATGGTCCTACTATTGCTTAGTTGCCTTTAACTTCATTCAAAACAATCCTATCTTGTTAGGTTATATTGTGACCGCTGTTATATAAATATGCATTTTTTAAAACTTGTCCAAATTGGTGAGTGTGGGAGCAGCCTTTTAAATATTGAAGATGGAAGAAGATACCCAACATTTTTGGCATATTATGCTTTATTATGTCAAGAAAGGTAAAAGCACAACTGAATGCAAAAAACGATTTGTGCAGTGCACGGAGAAGGCGCTGTGACTGACTGAACATGTCAAAAATGGTTTGTGAAGTTCCTTGTACTATTGACATTTTGGCCAAATCTTTGCTGTGGGGCTGTCTTATGCATTGGAAGGTGTTTAGCAGCACCCCTGGCCTCTACCCACTAGAAGCCAATAGCGGAAGATAGTCGATCAAAATATCCAAACCAATAAAGTTACTGGTGAAAATTAAAAATGTGTCTTTTCTTTTATAGAAAAAGTTGGCGGGCTATTCAGCCAATCAGGGATGAAGACCTTTTAGGCTCCAAGAGTGAATTATAAACATAAATACAGAATTCCCTAAAAGGGCTATTAAAATGAATTATGAAAACAAGATGTTGGAAGTGTTGCTATTTGTAAATATCCCCTGGGTATTTTAATTTTCTTCACATGAACATTAGCATAAATCTTCATAATGTTAGTAATCTGTGCTCTCATCCTTTACTTGGCATAATTAATTTCACTCCAGCTTCTCTAGCTGTCATTTTCCGATGAGCTTTTTCTACTCTTCCTTGTTTCCCTTGTCCCTTCCCGAAACTGGGTGTTTCGAACCACTTCCACTGTATTCCTGAGCAGAGAGAGAACCCTTTCGTAGCAGAACCTTAACAAAGAGCAAATACCACCAGTTTAAAAATATCAACTACTGTAAAATTGAGAAACATTTGGTTACTTGAACAATCCTTTAAAAATTAAAATCATAAAAATAAAGAGAATTCAAAACACCAAGCACAGTTTTACGTATGTTTCGTGCATTACAGAGAAGCTAATAGGTGGCTAGGACCTAACCTGGCCAGTGACCTTTGAGTTCTCAGGCCAGAGCCAATCCAAGCCACCAGCCAGGGCAGTTTGGTGAATATTTTTAATGGGCCTATAAGATATGAGAAAATCCTTTTATTTCTCTCTGATCTGTCTCTAAACCTCAATTTAATAGGCTGTGCATACATTAAACTAGAATGAAACATTCTTAAGTGGTATCTTGTTTCAACCGAACTCTCAAATTTCAGGAAAAAATATCTATGAAAGATCTTAATAAAATTATAAGCTAATAATTTTTTTTTTAATCTAAGATATATGATTCCGGAAAAAGTGACATAAATCTAACAGCCTTTTCTACAAAATGACTCAAATAAAGATAACCATGATTAAATATATGCAAAGTGCTTTAATAAATCTTTTTACTTTCAAGATTATATTATTTACATAGATTTAGTAAGAATAAGTCCTCCTTTCTCCCAGGATATAATTGGAAAATTTAAATTTATCATCTTGATCATGCTAGAAACGTCACATAGAAGAACAAACCTCATTTATCATAACCTATGAGTAAGGAACAGGAACTATACATCACATGTGAAGTTGATGCTTATACATTTTGTACCAAAAATTTTGACTTGGCACCTGTCTGGTGGCTTATGAAATCCTGGCTTTATTGATGATAAAGAATGTCATGTCCTGGCTGAGAAGGAACAGTGAGAACTGTAAGAAGCTCTGAAAGCTATAGGTACTGCAGGTGAAACCTGGGAGAGCAGAATTGGATGGTTCTTGGTTTCTGGTCTCAACAAACAAACAAATAAGTGCAATAAAAATACTTCTAGCACATAAAAAGGATAACAATTCATCCCTGAAGGTTTTATATGACTTTCAGACAGAAACTAACTCTCAAGTCTTGTATCCTAGGGCTCTAGTTTTATTACCCACATCATAAGGAGGTATTTATGCATTAATCAACCTCCCTTGTTATACCTACGTTTGTAAACCCAGCTAAATAAAAAGAAAACACCAAAGCAATTATGTGAGTCATAAAAGTGCTAAGCAGATATATACAACTGAATCTGCACCTTTGTGGGAGGGTCTGCAAAAGCAAAGCTGACCCCTGACTCTGCCTCATTTATGAGCAAACTGGGCCCCACGCACTGTGTACTGAGAACAGCAGAAACAAAACTAGGAGTGACTCAGGCCTAGAACTGCCCTGTCCACTTCTGATTCTCCAAACCAATGAGACCTTAAGCCATTAGATCATGACTCCTTTAAAAATGACAATAAAATAAAATAAAATAAAAGGACTTGAATCCCAACTTCTCAAGTGTTAGCTCCAGATATAGAATCACCTTTGAGTATACGATAATCAAGTGAGAAAACAAATAGTCTCCGTAACTTTTCTTTCTTTTCTTTAAATAGCTGCTATGTATTTTTACTGAGAGAGAATGCTTTAAAAGCCTAAACTCCCTTGCAAAACCTCTTTGCAAGTAAGCTCCTTTCTGTTCTCAATGCCTTTGTCTTGGTGGCTTCCTTACACACACACACACCCCTGCACTTCTACATGTAACCCCTATAAAGTAGCTTTGACCAGCTCTCGGGAACCTGCAGCAGATGCCCTGACCCTGGCTCAGCTGCACCTGGCAGGCAGCAGTCCTCTTCCGGCCCATCAGCATGTCTGCCATGAGGTCCTCAAAAGCCTGGAACAGCTCTGAGCCTCTGTTTGCATCTGGCTGTCACATGCAGCCACCTCTCTGTCACCCCGAGGTTATCACCCTTTTTCAGCCCCGCAGGCTTCGTTCAACATGGATGCTCGCTCCCCTTCCAGTTCCAAAGTGACCCTGGGAGGGGGGAAAGAGGAGGCAGGCTCAGAGGAGGTCGTTGGATATGAATCAGCCCAAGTGTAGAGAATCTGTGACGGATTAATCTTCTATTTCCTTTCCATTGTGGGTCTGTCTGTATGAACAGAGTCGCCCTGCCTCTCAGCTGTTCCTGCCTCTTCAAAAAGTTAATACAGCTTCCAATTAGATTTTTTTGCCTCCTGTTCATCTTGGTTCTGAAACCAGATGACTGCTGTGCCTCTGCTGTCAGCCTGGAAGCCAAGTCTCAATTAGCCAGCCTGCAGGTGTTACCGTCTTGTCGCTTCACCATTCACACAGTTCCGTAACTTCCTGCGACAGGCCAGCCCCCTCTTCCCCTCTTCCTGCCCTCCAAGCACTTTTGCTAAAACTACAGCCCACGGTGTCTCAGGCTGTGTTAGTCTACGGTGGGTGCAGGGCTGACAGGTAGTGATACTGGACTCAGGCCCGGCTGCCTGCCTCCGTCCCCACCTCCAGCACCAGGTTGTTGGAGGGCTCAGAGGGTTGCACCAGAGCACAGGGGCCTGTCAGTAACTAGGAGTTTGGGTCCCTCCAAATCTCACAAAAGCATGGGAAATGGACTGGTCATTTTGAAAACCTGGTCTTTTCTAAACCCAAACTAATATAACCCTAGGGGGACAAAGAACCTCTCCCCCCACCCCCACCCCCATCTCTCCCCCATTCCCTCTCGCTCACCCAGGTGACCTGCACTCCCATGGGATACTTGCACACCCTCTCTCCATGGTCATGGGGCCTTAGCATCTTCATGGCCCATGGCCGCATGGCCTCCACACAGAGGCTCCAGGATGGAGCCTGAACAGGCAGCAATGGGCTGCAGCTAAAAACACATGCTGGACTGGACTGCACTTTAATATGGAGCACAAATCTGGGCATCTGCCTCTATACAGCCTTACTGAAGACAACACTGGGCTTTTTTCATGACAGGATGGATGGAGATAGGACACTGGGAAGTTAGGAGAAGGCCCCCCCCTTAATTTTACATCATCATCAACAAAGTGAACCACGGAGCCCCATCCTTCCAAGCAGGTCTCAGGAAATTCTTTTCCTTGTGACACCGCAAGAACTCATTTTCCATGGATAACACCATCACACTAAAATGAGGGCATGGGAGAAAAGACAAAGAAAATGGGTGATGAGCAGATAGAGGTGTCCACAAAATTGAAAAGCTGAATTACGGATGGAGAAGTGAAAGGAGATTAGAAAGTATATGAATCCCGCGCCATTGGAGAGAGATGAAAGTGAGATTGGCCTATAGCACACTGCAGACCCTCAGGAAGAACCGTAAACTAGAAGCAGCAAGAGCCGCAGATGGAGGGACAAGGCAAGAGGGTGAAAAAGGCAGGGGTGTGGGGAGGCACTGAAAGTCATCAGCAAGAGATTAGACCCCAGCGCACCCACCAGACTGCCTACTCCCCTTTCCAGTGCAGGACATTGGAGCTTTATTCTGGGGGACTGAATCAGAGTGTCTCCAGGCCCCAGTACAGCAGGTAGGCACAGGCATCTACCAGAAACTGGATAACATGGATAAATGGAAGTCTGAATACTGAACCACAACACCACCAGCCCCTAGTCAGCTTCAGAAATGCCCAGCTAAACAGAAGACAGAGAAGCAAGAGGATATCGGTAGATTCTTCTCTGGAGAAATGAAATGGTCCCAGAAAAATGACTTCCAAACACCCCTAGGGAGACACTTGTAGTGAAACAGTTGACTTGATTGCTTGTTGCAATTTCTTGTACAAAGCATACCATGGGGAATTACAGAGCATCTTAGTAAGAGGGGTTATAAAAACCTGAGCATAAGGTGTTGACTTGTGTCAGATGGTTTTAGGGTGGGTTTAAAGAAGCAGTTTTGCCCCAAATGGGCTACCGCAGGAAGCAAACAAGTTAATTCTGACTTTGGGTGTCTTCACAAGTCTTGGCTCCAAGGAGCGAAGACTAGACCAGAGCTAACGTATTTGGCAAAGAGCAGCAGTCATGCGCGTCAGCTAGAGGCAGGGATGGTTGGTGGTGTGTAGTATGGATGATGTCCATGTTTGCCAGGAGTCATACACGGTGGTGGAACAGCCTCAGTTTTGTCTCAGCCTGTCACAACTGCAGAGTGGCCAGGCCTGATGTTAATGTCATGTGACACTACTCACGGTCAGCTGCAGGACACACTGGCCAAGTGTCCAAGGTCTCACTGGTAGCACCAGGCTGGCTTCCAGAGGCCAGGGCTGCTCTTGTCTTTCTCTCTGGTTAGCTAAAAAGGTTGGCCAATGTACCATGACAAGCAGGTAATGGCACATCCATTAGGAATTTAAGGGGCCTGCCACCCCTGGCCTGAAGGTGATGCTGCAGCTTGTCTCTAATTTGCTTCTAGGTACCTACTCTGAGTTGGTAAAAAGTAAGAGAGGGGGAGCCCTGGATTGGTGCCTCAGCACCCAACCTATGGAGGAATCCCTGTAAGCAAAAGCAAGGGCCCAGCATGTGAGGTACCAAGCGCTATGCTCGGGCACAGTGGCAGGAGGGGGGGTGAGCGGTACGTGGACCCTGGGTCCCTGCTGTCCAAGCTGCACGCTCAGCCAAGAAGGTACGACCCTGGGAGACAATCTCCTCACTCCAGGGAAGGCCCACTTTCAAACACACAAGCTTTAATAAGCAGGCTTTTTAGCTATAGGCACATGAATGACTTTTGCCACTGAGGCAGGTTTTCTTTCCTTTAAATGTCTTAGCCAGAACTACTATAAATTACAAAGAGCACTGCAGTTCCCCAGGAGCCACTGAACATTAAGATGCAAATCAGATCCTTAAACCCTCAGTGCTGCGTGTCATAGGGGGCACTGGAAAGCTGCCCCAAAATATGTTCCTCTCTTTTATGTCTGGAAGGTCCACTATAAAGAGTAGTGGATTTTGACAGGTGGGATTGACTTTGTGGGGGAATGGGTGGGTGGGGTGGGTGGGGAAGAGGGGAGCAAAAAAGGGGATGAATGTAATACAACACCAATAAAATTAAATTTAAACAATTTTTTAAAAAGTGGTGGATTTTGTCAATGAGCAAATACAGAAGAACTGGGAGGCTAGCATGAGATGGGTAGAGTGGTGAAAATCAGGAAGATATTATCCATGGAATTATTTCAAATCCAGTTCTTAGAAGGGAATTAAAAAAGACTTGAGCAGGCGCATGCTGTGTCTACAAAGCAGTACTCACTGACTCAAGGGAGAATCAGATCAGCTTAAGGAACAAGATGTAGCTTTTCAGTCTGAATGCTGGCTGTGGGAAAGGAATAGGAAAAGGACCACACACTGACTAAACTCCTGGATAAAAGGCTTGCCTTGGGAGAAAAGTCAGGGGCTGCAGAGGCTAGAGATCACAAAACCTACCTGAAAGGGAAAAAGAGCTGTGCTCAGACCTAACTGCTCACAAAGCTCCATTCAGGGATGAGGGGGACATTTTAGTAATTACTTTCAGTTATTACAGAGAGGGCAATGGGGCCAAGGTGACCCAACAGAGGAAGATGGCCGGACCACAGAGCAGGAAACGATGGCCTGTGGACACAGGGCTCAGGAAACTCCCAGGGCCACCCTCTCCAAGTGTCAGGTGGAGAATTAGGGAGAACAATGGGGAGTCTACCCTTGGATGACAGGGACACTTGCAGGAGATATACAGAACATTTGCAAAGATTTAAAAGGGGAAGGCTAGTATGAAATACGTCAGGAATTAATAAGTGAGTACCGAAACCTGCACATGGAGAAATGTGCCTGAGATACGGAGAGGACTGGTCACGTGTGGGGAGGGAGACACAAGAGGGTAAGGTGTGTCCTAGCCCGAGTGAGTGGCTGGGCCCATAGGAGGACGCCTCCTAGTGGGACGACCCATTGGAGATGGAGGGTGATAGGGTTTGTTTAAACAGTGGAGGATCCCACGGCAGCCCTGTGAGGCAGGAACTGAGCCTGCTTGAAAGAAGAGAAGTCCTTGTTGGCAGGCGAGTGGAGTTCAAGCTCATGTGTTTGTGTCTCCTCAACATGATGAGCTTGGGGTAGGTGGCATGAAATCCTGTGAGTCCTGCTACTGCCTAGGAGGAGGGGTGACTCTGGTGTGCCCAGGGTGTTGTGACTGCACAGGGAAGCCAAACTTTGTAGAAGGAGGCCCTCTTACGGCAGAGAGCAAAACACGAAAGTCAGACTTGGGGCATCAATCTCTGAAGTCCAATGAGCAAGCCAAAGATTTTGGTGTTGAAGTCTTTCTGGACTTTAAGCATGAGACACAGTACGTATCCAGGTTCGAAGACACAGGCACACTGCACGGGCTGTGACATTCCGGCTGTCTCTGCCGGCTGGCACCCAAACCATTTCATCATCTCTGACGAGCTATACTGACTGCACAGCCAGACGTAAGTGAATCTGGGATAGAGAAAAGGGAATGAATTGTTGGTCTAGGGTACAGCATGGCCTTGGGGCCACTTTAAGTAAAGTCCCACACTGACCCACTGTGGAGGTCACTAAGCAGTGGCTCTGGGTTTGGCAATTGTTGGATTAAGGGATCCAACCAGGCAGGTAGAACTGTGTTGGCCAAGTTAATGGAGTCTCAGCTATGGCACCAGCTTGGCTGCTCTGTGGGGAAAGGGTTTGGAAAAGGGACAATGCCTCTGCTAACCTTAATGCCAGACACTTCAGTTCCTCCCTTTATGCCACTGGTGACTTTCAAGCTGCTGGCCTGGTGCTGGGGCTCGGAGGGAGTGAGTCTGAGTAGGTGAGTCCGTGTGTGGGTTCTTTAAGAGAACTTCTTGGGGCTCCAATAGTTTCTTTCACCAACTCAATTCCTGCTGATTTCTGTAGCCAGAAGTTGTAGGGACTTATCTTCCTGGCACTGGAACCCTGAGCTGAGGGGTCTGGTGTGGGGTGGGGACTTTTGTCCCCCAAGAAATCCTCCCCAAATTTTTAACCACTATACGTGGGGAAGGGACCAGCCCATTCCGCATCTGTGCCCCTCCTACCAGTCTGGTTTCTTAATTCCCTAGTTGTCAGACTCTATTTTTGATGGTTCTGAGCGATGGTTGTTCTATATTTTAGTTGTAGTTTTGATGTGGTTGTGCAAGGAGGCAAGCCCCGTCTGCCTACACTGCCATCTTGACCAGAAGTCTCCTCCACAGGTTGCCATAAAAAGCATGATGATTATGTAATTAAGTTTATGAAATTAGATATACTCAGGCTGAAACACCAGCTCAGTCACTTTCTGTCCTTACCAATCTTTCACAAACTTTTTAAATCTCTGACTCACTTTTCTCATCTGTTAGGGGTTGATTGTAGAACCACAATGAATAGCATACTTCAAATGCAATTTACAGAAAACTCAACTCACAAATAGCTAACCAATAAAACATTGTCTCACACACCTGGTGGTTCAGAGGTTAGGCAGCCCTCAAGGTTGGTTGATCCAGCGGTGCTGTCTAGGACCTCCATTCTTTTTATTTTTCGGCTTCATTACTGTCGGCTTGATCCTACGGTAACAGGATTGTAGATAGTCCTGCACCTTGAACAATCAGTGACAGCACAGAGTAAACTTAATGTGAGGTCCTGAGAAGGGTAAGGGGTGGACTGCAGTAGCCTGTCCATACCCCACCCTCATCCCCTCAGCCTGACAACATCAGGGCTGTGGCTCAACTTCCCCCTGACAACACATGAATTCCTCACCTGAGAGCTTTGTTTACTTTCCAGTGGGTACATGCAGATGGAAGAGGTGGGGTGTCACACATTCATCCCTGAGATCCCTCGATGCAGAGAACATGGAAGCATTCTACTCCAGCACCCACAGTTTCTCAGGCAGGATGAGCACCAGTCGCTCGCAGTATTGGCTTGCTTAGCGATGGGCCTGCACGGGTCACCTTCTTTTCTCTATCTTACCTTCCCATTCCCCTTGACGTGTTTCCTATGCCTTCAAATCCCTGTTCTCTGGGTCTGGTTTTTCCAGAAACCTACTTAAGACAGTCACTTTCAGAGCTACTAGGAAACCAACTCATCACTTTAAAAGTTTGTAAACAATGAGGAAGAAACAAGCATTTACCCTGACTATTGTAATAGGATGAAATTACCTTTACAAATATTTGACAAGGAGATATCTTTTTATAACAATCCTCCAGCTAATAAATGAAGGAGAAATGATTGAATTAAATATCATCATTTGCAAGTCCTAGGGAATTACTGGATCTAGGCAATGATCATCAATGACTTCCAACCTCAAAACAGAGAGACAACTGGACATTGTGATATACCTTCTATTAGAAATATGCAATATCACCTGTAATGTAGTCCTGTCCCAAAATTCAGTGCTAAATCTGATCATGCCTGTAAACTACCTACCAGTTTACAGGGTGTGCAAAGAACAAGGAAAGCAATCAGCAAAATCCAAACTATGCTATTGTTTGGTCTGTAAAAAGGAAACCATCTTGCAAACAATCCCACACACCATCCTGTAAATTATCCCACAAAACATCCTGCAAATTATCCTGCAAACTGTCCCACGAACCCTCCCCCAAACTGTCCCGCAAATTATCCTGCAATCCATCCCGCAAATTATCTGCAAACCATCCCACAAATTATCCTGTTAACTGTACCACAAATTATCCTGCAATCTGTCCCGCAATCCATCTTGCAAACCCTCCCAAAAATAGTCCCACAGTCTGTCCCACAAATTACCCCACAAGCCATCCCAGGGAAGCAATCAGCTAAACCCAAACTGTGAGAACTCTTATGGTAAGACTAACCAACCAACTTCTTTTACTAAACACAACCGCCATGGAGAGAGGAAAGGTGAGAATCAATAGACTGAAGAGACATATTGAAAAACTGCAAGGATGGCCTTTGGGTGGATTATCCATGAGAATGAGGGAGAAGGAATGGGAAGAAAGGAGAAGGGAAGGAGAACCTAGGAACAGAGGCAAGATCTTTGTCCTATTTTCAAGTAACTTGTCTTTTGAAGAAAAGACTTTATTCAACGGGACTTGCCTACTAATTGACTAGCCTTGTTGCAGAACTGCTTCTTTCCATCAGACAGAGGAAAAATAGATGAGAAGCCTCAGTGGAGCTGGAGAATGCTTTGAAATGAGAATGCAAACATAAAGCATATTTATTACTCCATATATTTTTGGTTTTGTTTTTTAAGATCTTGTTATTTCTAGAGAGAGGGGAAGGGAGAGAGGCAGAGAGGGAGAGAAACATCAATGTAGGGTTGCCTTTCACCTGCCTCCAGCTACAGATCTGGCTGGAAACCTGGCTTGGAACCTGGTTATGTGCCCTGACTGGGAATCGAACCAGTGAACTTGGGGTTTGCAGGCCAGCGCCTTGGATCTACTGTGCCACCAGCCAGGGCTATTACTCTATTTTTAAAGGGTAGGTAACCCTACCCTAGAAACCCTGCAGTTTATAAGATCTTGAGGGGAAGGAGGGGTTTTTAAACCATTTATTATCAAAACCTTCGTGTCTTTGCCTTTACCTCTCTTTTCTTCCTATTTCCTTCGTACAGAGAGAAAAGAATTTCTCCCTTTTCCTGTGAGCGAAGCATCCACCCCTCACTGAGGAAGTGGGACCTGTGCCTTTAAGGACCCCATGGAATTGAGGCCAGAGGACAGATTTGACATCAGAGAGAGCTTGAATGTAAACTGTTTCATTGTGTTTATTTGAGGGGCAGCTTTCCTGAGTTAATGGCTTGATTTTTGAAGGCAAGAAAGGAGGCTAGATTAGCATAAGTACTTGCTTCAGCATTTCTCCCATTTACTCCACCTGAACAGGTGCACGGTTCTTTAATCATGAGTGTCAAGGAAGGAGAGCTTGCAATTTCCATCACTTCCAATGAAAGCAGAAACAGAGGAGGAGGGAGCAAAGGAGAGGGAGAGAGTGTGAGAAATAGACTCCAACACTGAAAGATGGGGTTGAGGGACAAAGTGCTAGGACAATGTGCCAACACTTCCTCTGGTCTCAGCATAGGTTAGAACATATTTTATCAGAATGAGGGAAAGGAGGCGGCATCCAGTGACAAATCTGATTTCTTTGTGAGAAAGTAGTTGGAATTTTTTGCTCTGCTCCCTGAAAGCCTTGGGGCAGCTGAACAACCCCTGGTTGGGTTGTCATGAGTTGTAAGCTTATCTTAACAATGATCAGCATCAAAATGATAAAATCACGGTTTAGCCAATGAGTCATCGTGGGTTAAGCGGCTGCCACTGTGAACTCGGCTCTGTTCTGAACTCATTTCTTGTAGTTTGATGGAGAGGCGTTTCCACTTGACTCATCGAACACTTGAGCAATCAGAACTCCATTAACCATTCGATACCACAAGGCATCTCCATTTTAAAAAATTGGAAAAGTGACTCTTTATGCCACTTTTAACAGGAAGGCATTGCACCTTTTAACCCAGGTGTTATTGGCTTGGCTGTCAGGAGAAGTCAGGAGAAGTAAGCTTTACTATGCATAGCCCGACCACTGGTTCAACATGACAAAGCCTTGCCTGACACCTGTCATCCCCACTAAAATGTCCTAATACTCTTCATTGTAATTTACAGTTCTAAATCAAAAGGAATATAAATGAATGTAATTAAAAGGAATGTAATTTCTAAAGTCCTTATGAGTGACGCCTACATCAAGTAACCTACTTGGGAATATAGTCATAAATGTTCCCCCACCATTCAGAAGGAATCAGGCTACAAATAAAAGAACTCAGAGAAAGCAAATATAACAAATTGTTACCAAAATAAAATATATTAGAAACCAATACAAATCCAGTAGAAAATTCTCTCTAGAGGACAAGGCCTGAACACTATGTACCTATTTATTTGTTCTACTTGTATCTCATCTACTTCTAAAAACTATGCTGAGGAGTTCAATCTAACAATCATTCATACAAAAAGCATTGTGGCCCTGCTGGTGGCACAGTGGATAAGGTGCTGGCCTGCGAACCCAGGGCTCTCTGGTTCAACTCCCCAGCCAGCGCAAATGGCTGGTTGCAAGCCAGGTCTCCCGCCAAGTACATGGCCAGAGGCAGGTGAAGAGCAACCATGCATTGATGTTTCTCTCCCTCTCTGCCTCTCTCCCTTCCTCTCTCTCTGGAAATAATAAATAAAATCTTAAAAAAAAAAAAAAAAAAAACATTGTGTAAAATGGAGATAAATGAATATATTGAATATATAACCATTTGCTAAACAATCCTGTTAAACATTACTAGACCACCTTCTTACACCATACCTAGAACTAAACTCAAAATGGATCAAAGACTTAAATGTAAGACTCAAAACCATCAAAATCCTAGAAGAAAACATAGGCAGTAAAATCTCAGACACTTCTCAATGTTTTTTCTGGTATATCTCCTCAGGAAAGGGAAACAAAAGAAAGAAAGAAAAAAAAAAAAAAACCTATGAGACTACATCGAACTAGAAAGCTTTTGCACAGCAAATAAAACCATCAACAAAATGAAAAGACTGAATGGGAGAACATATTCACCACTGATACATCTGATAAGGGGTTAATGTTCATTTATAAAGAAATTATAAAACTCAGTGCCAAAAACCACAATCCAATAAAAAAAATGGGTAAAGGACCTGAACAAACACTTCACCAAAGAGGACAGATTGGCCAATACACATGTGAAAAGATACTCAATGTCACTGTCACTAGTCATCAGAGAAATGCAAATTAAAACCACAATAAAATATCACCTCACACCTGTCAGAATGGCCATTATCAATAAATCAACAAACAAGAAGTCCTGGAGAGGATGTACAGTAAAGGGAACCATCACACACTGTTGGTGGAAATGCAGCCTGGTGCAGCCACTATGGAAAGCAGTATGAAGTTACCTTAAAAAATTAAAAATGGAGCTTATGATGCGGTAACTCTACTTCTGGGAATATATGAGTATTTCAAGAAACACAAAACCCTGATTCAAAAGAATATACACACCCCTATGTTCATTGCAGCATTATTTATAATAGCCAAGACTTTGAAGCTTTTTTATCTACTCAAGATAAAAAAGCTGCAGTACATTTACATAATGGAATATTATTAGGCCATAAAAAAGAAGGAAATGTTACCTTTTGTAACAGCATGAATGGACCTGGAGACTATTATGCTAAGTAAAATAAGCTAGTCCAAGTAAGACAAATAGGATTCACTTACTGTATATGGAATCTAATTGAAAAGAAAAAACAAAAAAACAAAAACAGAAACAGACTCATAGATACAGAGAAAAGACTGACAGCTGTTAAGAGGTTAGGGGCTGGGTAAAAATGGTGAGGGGATTAAATAAAAAAAGAAAACATAATTCATAACAGACAACAGTATAGTGACTTGCAAGAGGGAGTGATAGTGAAGGTATCACTATCATTTATAAATGAAGGGGGTAAAGGGTGTAAATGAAAATGAAAGGAGACTTGACTTGGGGTGGTGAACACAAAATATAATACACAGATGATGTGTTACAGAATTATACACCTGAAACCTATATAATTTTATTAAACAATGTCACCCCAATAAAGTCAATAAAAGTAAATAATGAAATAAATGAAAAAATTAAAACTCTACCAAGTAGTTTATAATAACATGCCAGGGAGCTTATAATAACAATCATATATACTAAAAAATTATGTTAAAAATGAGATAATATATTTAATATATAATCTATTGCTAAACAATTCTGTTGAATTTTACACGTGTATTGAGAGCACAGGAAAAAAAGAGAATAAGATGGCTTCCAAAAGACTCATTTCTTAACACACACAAAAAAGCATCAAATACATTATGCAGAAATAATTTCCCCTTTGGAAGGGAAACCACTTTCCTTGTGTAAAATTCTAAAAGATATTTGCCACATAGTACACTCCTATACAAGGGTCATAAAACAACATAGTGTTTTCAACTTCCACCCTACTGGATCCAATGTCTAGGGGCCTTGGGCATAAAGAAAATCATTGAAATGTTATAACAACCAAATTTCAGTTTGGGAAAATATGCCAAGCATCCTTTTTGCAACAATGAAATGTTCACAAGTTTCAAAAAAGAACTACCACCTTGTTTTCCCTCCCTCTGCATAGCAGGCTCTCTGCAAGTAGTGACAGAGCTCACCAACTGCGGGACAGAGTGGTAGGAAAGACAGCAGTACCACCAGGAACCTAGGTGTTGCAAATATTAAAATCCATCCCCGTCAAGTTAAAAAAAAAAAAAAGAAAGAAAGAAAAGGAGCTAAACCTACTTGAAGGAGCCTCCTAAAATCCTAGAAAATTAGTATTATCCAAATAGTCAAATCAAAGTATTTGAGCTGATTTTCTCAGGTCAGGGAAGCAAGTGTTCATTATCATTTGCTGTGGAGGTTCATTTGCTAGAGCCAAAACACCTTCCATCTTCACCACTTCTCTATTCAGACACTGTTTAATTAGGTTAATTGAACCATTTAAGGTTTTGATAGTTTTTTAATTCAGCTGCACACACAGAGACAGTTGGAATTCAATTTTGGAAAGAATGATAGAGCCATTCGCAAAAGCTTTCCCTTTATTCTTCCCCTGAACACATTTTCTAGTATCTTATTAACATTTTCCAAATTGAATTAATCTGTCCCTTTGTGTTAGCAGATAACTGAAGAATAGGGAAGGGCCAGCAGTCATTAGCAATTTTTCGTCCTTGCTGATAAATTGGAAGCTGGGCTGCCCAGAACATTAAGTTATAAGGGCAGCAGAGCCATTGGAAAGTCACTGATGCAGAATGATGTCTCTGCACACGCCACTTCCTCCCAGTGTGTCGGCCAGCCGACGACTCCTTCAACTCCGCAGAAGTTGACAATCGGGTGCACTTTTTCCCCAGCAGCTCTGCTAGGCCACCATGGCTGTAGTTTCAAATCACTCAAAGTGAGAAACAAAAATAGCTGTGAAACCCAACCCAAAAACAACAGAGGAATCACTTTCTCACACAGGTATAAAATGTATTCACATGTATCAGAAAATCACATGCCACGAATATCTAAGAATCTCCTGGACATTTATTTACTAGTAAGAGCCTTTCCATGACCTTGTTATCTCTCCAGTTTCATCTTTTACCCACCACCCCTTTCCACTGGTCATGGTACATTGGACCTCATTCAGCTCCTCCAATGGCCAGCCTCTCTCTGCCCAGGGCCTTTGCACTCAGTGTTCCCGCACATGGAACATATTTCTGCAGATTCCCACGCAGGCCTCCTCCTCCTCATTCTAGTCTCAAATCAAAGGCCCACTTTTCGGAAAATCTATCTCTGACCTCTTCCCTCACTACCCACTGCCACCTGCCAGACCCTTTCTATCCCAGTAATCTTGTTTTTATCCTCAGTGGCACTTAGAATTACATGAAATTCTCTGTTTCGTTTACATTTGTCTTGATCAGGTGCACCAAATTAGATTAGACATACCATAAGTTATGACACACCCTGGTGACCAATTTTATTTAATTAGTTCTTTCCAGCAATGAGTTCTTGAGTTTGTAGTTTGATTCCTTCTGAATGGTGGGAGAAACATTTGTGACGACACTTCCAAGTTGATTATCTAGTATAGGCATTAGTCAAAAGGAGGGAAGGATCTGTTCCAGACCCGTCTAGGTGGCATAAATAGCTATCTTCTCCTGTCGTAACATGTTTTTCCTTCAAGGTCTGCCTGCAAAGTTCCCCTTTTTAGAAGGATGCTAGTCATAATGGATTAGAGCCACCCTAATAGCCTCATCTTAACTTAGTTATCTCTGTAAAAACCCTACTTCCAAATAAGTCCACATTCCGAGGTACCGGGGATATGAACTTCAACAGAAGAATTTTGTGAAGATATAATCTAGTCTTATGCACTTGAGCTCGGGAATATCTCAGTATACCAAGGTTCCTGTAGTGCCACACCCCTGCCCATGTTTCATATCATCCAACTTTCCAGTTATCGCCAACCTGTTTTAAGGAAAGGGCCTCGTTGCATTTTCATTTGCCCTTCCCTAAACACCGAGTTTCAGGATCACCTTGCATTTCAGCCATCTGGAGCTCATCTTCTATGAACTGCATATTTATAATCTTGGCCTATTTTTCCATTGAGATTACTGTTTTCTTCTTTTTAATACAAAGCTGTTTACATCAGCTACATAACAACTTTACTTACTGTTTTCTTTTTTGATCAAAGATGCCATATCTAATTTCTTAACTAATCCTTTCAAAGTAACAACTTATAATTTTCTTAAACCTCTATTTTTATTTTAGTTATTGTTCTTTTTCCATTGTTTTGTACCCTTGTTTTCTTCTTGGTTTTTAGATTTTATGCTTGAAAAAATTCTTGAATTGAATTATTAGCTGAATAATTTTCTTCCTAATGAAAGTATTTAGAACTGTGTATTTCTGTATAAGTTCTCCTTTAGCCATATTCTCAAATGCTAATATGTAGTATTTTTATTAACTTTCAGTTCTAACTATTCTGTAAATTTTCCGATAGTTCCTTTTTTACCCAAGGGTTAGTTGGTCATGGTTATTTAGTTTTCAAAAAAGGAAATATTTTTAGCCATATCTGTCACTAGTTTCTATTCTTATTTCATTATGATAAATATAGACTGCGTAATACTGATTCTTTGGATTTCATTAAGTCTAGTATACTAAACATTTGAAAAAAATGTGTATGAATTCAAAATATTCTACTGCTTGCTGAGATACCCCTCCTTCTAATTTATGACTGATTTAATTTTCCATGGAAATCCATTTGTACTGATTTTAACTACCATCTAGTTATGACACATTTCTACCCTCAGGTTTTCCATTCACGTTACTTTCTTTAATATACTTTCCTAATATTTTTCATTTATGATATTTTCTTTCCTGCCTCTTAGTGGATAGATCATTCTTTCTTCTGCCAATTTAATGGTTGCAAATCTTATTTACATTCTTATGGTGGTTGGTTGCCCTTGAGTCCTTACCAATATAGTTAGTAACAAGGAATTCATAGCCTCAAGAAAAACTTTGTCCCAAAGCACTGTTCCTGCCCATAATCGCTAGAAGCACTGCCCTGACTTGAGCTTCTGTACCTCCTTTTTCCTCCCTCTTCTAGACAAAAGAAATAGTCCAATTTTTGAGCAATACTATATGACAGGCACTATGCTAAGCCTTTATACTTGTCATCTCCTTTAATGGCCCTGTACAATCGACATAAATGTTCCACCTTGTCAAATGAACACTGAAGCTTAAAGAACTTGCCCCTAATCACACAGCTATTAAGTAGCTGTGCCCAACTTCAAAGCACTGAACAGCACTGATACTCTCACAGTGTGGCAGCTTGCTGTGACAATGGCATGGGACTACATACAAAAAACAAGAGTTGATTGCTTCTTTTACAAAGACAACTGTTTTAGCAATGAAAATGTACACCATGTTCAAAGATGCCTGAAACTATCTGCTTGAATTTTCTATCACTAGACAGTACAGAAGAGATAATATGGTTTATGGAGTCGAAAACCTGAACTCAATCTCAGCTTTGCCACATTCCAGAAGATTGCATCTTAGACAAGTCACGTAACCCATCTAAGCCTCATTTTGTTGTCTTTCAAGTGAGCATAATGATAGCATCTACCTCCCAGAGTTCTTGTGAAAGCACATTTAGGGGTATGTTTTAAAATTTTATATACCTCCTTAACTATTATCTATTTATTAAACTAAATGAAGCATCAGCATATACAAGAAGTCTTTGATATATTAGAAATAATGTTAGACTGACGATCAGAAAAACATGGTTCTAATTTTATTTTGGTTTTGGTGTTGTCATCAGTCACACGAAGCAGCTCAACTAGATGACTTCTCAGGCTCTATCCAATTTGATCCCCTCTGGGCCTACTCACAGGGGCTCTAGAGCTGAAGCTGCTGCTGCAGGTTTTGTTTGTGTTGTTCGTTTGTGTGTGTGTGTTTGTGTCGGGCTGCCTTTTTGTCATGTTTTCCTGGAGACAGAAATAATGGCCATAGTGGGATAGTACATTCAACTCTGTTGCCAGGGTGCTGCCCGCTGATTAGAAAGCAACTCCTAGAAAAAGCCCTGAGATGATACGAGTTGAAATGTTACCCCCTCAGTTCAGCCCAACGAGAGAAGTGGAAGCAACTTGCCAAAGTCTTCATTGGATCAGTCTGCTGGTGCTTGTGTTCACATAAGCCGCAACAAAAGCCAAAAAAGTCAAAAGCCTAAATTGCAATCTTTGGAGCTGGGTCAAATAGCACCTGCGGTACTATAACATCATTTGGGGTCTAAAAATGTGAAAAAAAAGGAAACCTACTTTTTTATAATACAAGCAACAGTCAGATGATTCTTGATAGGTGGGAAAGGGAGAAAGGGGATGGTTCATATCAGATTTAGGTGGATACTGGAGAAAGTCAAGTTCTTAGGATTATTACAAGGGAATGTGAATTAAAAGGGCTTTAAAGAGAGAAAATAAAGTATTTCTTAAAGAGTTTTATGTTTGATTTCGTTGGGGGTTTTTTGTCTGTTTTCTCTTTTTTTTTTTTTTTTTAATTTTTCTTTTTAAGATAGGTGTTTTCTGTTTTTATTTTTGTTTTTGGTTTTTTTTTTAAGATTTCATTTATTATTTTTAGAGAGAGGGGAAGGGAGAGAGGCAGAGAGGGAGAGAAGCATCAATGTATGGTTGCCTTTCACCTGCCTCCAGCTACAGATCTGGCTGGAGACCTGGCTTGCAACTTGGATATGCGCCCTGGCTGGGAATCAAACCAGCAACCTTTGGGTTCGCAGGCAGATGCCTTATCCACTGTGCCACCAGCCGGGGCTAATTTGGTTGTTTTTGACCACAGATTCAGAACTCTCAGAAACTGCACCTCCTCAGTAGGCACAATACTTCCAAAGCTCCACCTTGGAAATTCACTGGTCAACTAACTAACTCACAGGAACATGAATCAGGCCTGATTACTAATAATGCCACCCATGCCCAGAGCCCACGAGTTCCCTGGGCATATTTATGATTTCCTGTGTTGGAAATTTGTTTCCAATGTTCCCTTCCTTTCAGTGTTCAAAACAAGTCATACTAGGTACCTAAAGAAAGGCCATTTGGGAACATTAAATTTACGTCTCTCTTTGAGGCTGGCCATAGTAGAACATTGTAAACATGATTCCTGTTGTGCCCTTTGATTATAATAACTTAATGCCATCCAAAGGCAGAAGGAGTTAGTTATTCTTATATCAGTGTTTACAGTGCTTTGGCCCACAGGCAACAGCTTGTTACTTCTCCTGGGAGAAAAATATTACGCTGCACTATTTTCCATCCCATGTAACACTTTGCTCCTGAACAAAACACAGTGACATCAGCATTTTGGACAGGGTGTCCAGTTTTGAGGCTCAGGGTGTGTTGCTGACCACTGCTTATCAAGAGCATTTATCAGGCCTGCCCGAGGGCGTGGTTCAGACTGAGAATGAGCTGACACTTGCCATGTGCCTCCTCCAAGCCACACTTTCCCAGGCACTTTCACAGATCAGTATATTGTCAGGGTCATTTGATGGCCAACTTAGTGCAGGTAGTGAGATCTGGAACCAGCCTTGTTTTCACATGTTGGTCCCAGGGCCTTTAAGTCCACATTATCACAAGTGAAATTAGAGAGAGCTGAAAAAAATCAGTGGGTTGAATCAATGTCAGCATCTGGTTGGAATCTTGTGCCATAGTTTTACAAGATGTTACCTATGGGCAAAACTGGGTACACAAAGTCTCTGTATTATTTCTTTAAATTGCATGTGGATTATCTAAGTATATCTTCCAACTAAACGAAACCTGTGTTTTCTACATGGTTATGTACATGATACTTGTTATGTGGGGCTTGCTAATACCCGTAGATGGGACAGCCCTTCACTTTCTAAGCCCAGCATCTTTGAGGTTCTGGGTGTTTCTGTCATGAGGGAGAGTTATCGCTCACCCATTCCCACCTCCACATACCTAGTCTGGCCCAAGAACCATTGCCGAACTAACTGGCAGCATCTAGATGATGCATGTGTCCCAGGGCACGAACTTATTAAATGGTGTAACTACTGCAACAGGATTTCGTGTTCTAGAAGGTCTGGTTTGCTCTTTTAAATAGCTTCCACGGCCATTTTAAACTCTAGAGATGGCTCTGCTTCCTTAAGTTATTTTCTTAGCTCTGAAGGTTCCTTTCATATCTATAGCTCTGATATTGTCAATCACTTTTATCTCTTATTTAATTACTTGAGTGAATTATTTAGTGTTTTTATACTGAAAGGCATTATTTTCATTGTTGTTCTATTGCAGCTGCCCCATTTTCCCCCATGGCTCTCTCCTGCCCCACCCACCTCCCTTCCTTCCACAGCCAATCCCTACCCTGTTGTCCATGTACTAGTTCCTTGACAAAACTTCCCCTTCTTTCTCACCTTCTCTCTCCCTTCTGGTCACTGTCAGTCTGACCCTTGTTCTTATGACTCTCATTCCATTTTGCTCATTTGTTTGTTTTGTTCATTAGGTTCAGCATGGATGGAACTGGAGAGTTTTATGCTCAGTGAAATAAGCTGGGCAGTGAAAGAAACACATGATCTCACCTAATACAAGAACCTAATGAACAAAATTATTTAGTATTTATTTTATGTCTTACTTGCCTGTGGTATTATTCCATTTAATGGCATGAGTCTTCTTCAAGATCATGCAGTCATCTATCTTTTTGCAAACACCTATTGTATTTCTTCTGTTTGTCCTTTTTTTTTTTTTTAATTAAGTTTTTTAGAAGATTTTATTTTATTATTTTTAGAAAGAGGGGAATAGAGAGAGGCAGAGGGAGAGAGACATCAATGTATGGTTGCTTTTCACCTGCCTCCAGCCACACACATGACTGGAGACCTGGCTTGCAACCTAGTTAGGTTGCCCTGGCTGGGAATCAAACCTGCAATCTTTGGGTTCACAGGCCGGCACCTTATCCACTGTGCTACCAGCCAGGGCTCTGTTTGTCCTTTTTAAACTAATATTTGCATGAGAGTCAGTCTAGTATTAGCATCTGACCCACCCCCACCCCAATGGTATTGGTTGACTGACTGGCTTTCCTGTCTGTGAATGTGGACACCCCTCTGCCTCCTTGGCCTTTAACCTGGAGGTCTAGGAAGGGTAGTGTACTTGATCAACTCGGCACACTTAATAGTGTGAACAGAGAACTGAGGCTGTGGACAGTCAAGATCATTTACATTTTTTCTCTATTTTTCTTGACCTACTGTACAGAATTGGCTCCTACAAACGGGGAAGGGAATACCCTGTCATTTGCAAAGGGGCCAAAGGGGTAATGCATTCTGGCTCTTTCCTACTCTGGGGTTAGTAATATGCAGGCTATGAGTGTTAGGTTTTATGAAGTCATCACTGTCTCTAAGGACTGTTCCCAAATTTTCTACTTGCTAATCCCTACCTGGTCCTCTGGTGATCAGCCTAACTGCCCTGGCCACAGAGACACATCATCAATCATTTCATGGCATTTAAGTTTCTCTTTGTTATGTGCTGTTAGGGGTCTTTGTCCTTTTCTTTCTTGGAATGCAGCATAGTTTGTAACTATATTTATTTGGGCTTATTTGTTTAATGTCAGTCTTTCCCACTAGCCTTAAGTTCTATGAAAACACAGATCACGCTTACTTAGTTCACTATCTACCTAATAATGCCTAGCTTCACAATGCTAAGTACATGGTATTTGTAGGACGAATGAATAGACATGCTAAGGAATAAGAGACTGAGTTGTGTTTGGTTCCTTCTTCAATTGCCTATTCCCAGAGTCCCAAGGAGAACAGATACCAAGTGCTGTGTAGATGTTGATTATTATCATTACTATGTTATCTGAACTTTTGGAACAAAATCTCCTCAAGAGTCAGATGTCTGTATTTGATCATGTATTTTGGTCCAGAACGCATACACATCCTGTCCTTAGATGAGAATCTGTATAGGGTAGCACAAACAGTATGGAATTTCTCTCTATGAAACTTGGATTTAGACTAGCTGAGTATGCAACTTATTTAAATAATTTTAGCTTCAATTTGCACAGTAATATGAACCACTTGAATTTTTGTTGCAAGAAGAAAATTAAATTTAAAAATACTAAATGCCAACCCTGGTTGATGGCTCAGTGGATAAGGCGGCAGCCTGCAAACCCAAAGGTCCCTGATTCAATTCCCCAGCCAGGGCAACATAACCAGGTTGCAAGTCAGGTCTCCAGCCAGGTCTGTAGCTGGAGGCAAGTGAAAGGCAACCATTCATTGATATTTCTCTCCCTCTCTGCCTCTTTCCCTTCCTCTCTCTCTAGAAATAATAAATAAAATCTTAAAAAAAAAAAAAAAAAAAAAAAGCTTAAGAAAAATACTAAATGCCTACTATTGGAATAGCAAAGAGGTTTCCTCTTATGCCTAATCCAGACCAATTAGTAGTTTCCTGAAGTGCTATTCTGAGAAAGACTGTGAGGTCTTACCCAGGTTCAGTGGAAAAGCGCTGTGATTGGTTAGCAATGTCTGTCAAGGGTAACTTAAGGAAAGTGATAAGAAGTGGCCCTGCATTTACCAACTGTGGTCTAGCAAATGGCAGACACTCAATGATTGTTAGTTAACTTCCTCCTTTGCTGCAATAAATTACATATAAATCTGAAATAAAGATTACCATGAAACACCTTAAAACCTACCGTTAAAAATATAAGGGCAATTGAGGACCTGTTAATGTTCCACCAGAACGAAAACATGACTTTTAGAACATGAGTAGAACTATCTCTGGATTCACAGAAGTCCAGGTACAATTCAACACAAGGTCCTTGGGTACTGCTGGCCAGCTGTTCTCCTGCTATGGGATGGTACAGACTCTGGTAGCCAGCTGTTCTCCCTCTGTGGGATGGTACGCCTGACTCTGGTGGCCAGCACCCCCAGCATAAAAGCAGCACCAATTTGGACAGCACCCTCTTGGCAATGGACCGCAAAACTCCAAACTTTAAAGTGTTCTGTGTTTATGCTACATCTGTGGGGATAACTGATGGACTTTGTAAGTAGTTTAGTAAGTAGCACATTTGAACTTGGCATGGGTATTTTCATGCAATGGTCAGTTCAGATAAGGTGAGGGGGAGAAATCTCATTTAGAAACAAGCCTTCAGCTCCTGCAACAAAGGGCACCTAACACAAAGCCCTCTTGGAGAGAGAGAGAAAAAAAAAAAAAGCAGATCATTTGGAGTCACAGGAAACATAAAACTGCTGAAATAATATTTAAACGTATTCTGGAGGGTCCTCAAAGGACCCAGCACATTAAAATACTCTAATTTTTATAATCATGTACTCTCCCCAGCCATTCCAAATAAACTCAATGTGAAAAAAGAGAAACGTGTTTTTCTCGCCTCTCTTTAAGCATTGCCTAGGGTTAATCACTAAAAACCTGTGCCGAGACTACTGAATCACAACAGTCATTGGGTCGTTTTACGTTCCCAATGAGAGCAGCACACACTCGACGGAAGATGCCACGCAGATCCTATTTCCCCAGCCCGCTCCAGCAACCCCCTCGGGGAAGCAGTTCTGGGCACTGTACTCCAGCCCTTGGCTGCAGACATTTTGACCACAACATTTTCATGCGACTTGTAACACCTTGTTACAATGCCAAGTATAAGAAGTTGATTTGAGGGAGTTTCAGCAAAAGGCGCTCCTTGTCCCCATTTGGTGAATCTGTGACTTTCTGATTCAGAAAGTCTAATTGAACCTACCTTCCTACCAGGTTTAGCTACAAGTAGCTGAGTAAGACCCGCAGCCAAGGTTTCCAGTTTTACTCCCACACTTCTTTCTTTCTAACTCCCTGCTAACTGAGTTTAGAAGAGCAGGGAAGCCTTGGGCTCCCAAAGGAGCCTCCTCTGTTTCCCGTCCCGGGTCTGCCACTGTCTAGACAGAGTCCAGCAAGTCACTTTATCTCTCTGGTTAATGAAAAGGTTAGGACAAGGCGATCGCTGATGTCCCTCCTAAATCAGATACAATATTCTATAAAGATCGATCTGGGTGTCCTGTTTCCTCCTTAACCTTTTAAGAGAGATCCATAGCTTCCAGGAGTGATAGTTTCGCAAAGGTCACCCCCAGGAAAGCCCTATCTGGCCTCAGAAAACACAGCCCTGAGTACTTGATGCTCACACTCAAGTACTTCCTGTGACCCACTGAAGTTCACCCAGGGTCTGAAGAGGCAGTGCCAATAGTCTACCTACCGGTCATGCGCCAAGTGACCATCTGCAGCACCCTTTCCTGCGCTGTTGGACTTTGTAACCTGCATGCAGTGAGTGGTCCTTGTCTTAGAAGTGCCCCTTGAATTTCTACAATACATTGAGGTATCGTTTTTTGTTTGTGTTTTTTGTATAGAAGAGTATCATTTAGGAGGCCTTCTTCAACATCTCACTTGGTACTTACTGGAGGACCACCTCGTGAACTTTAATTTAGGTAGTATCCTACATGGCAGGAAAGGAATCCACTGGTACACTAATTCAAATCCCAAATCATGCTTGTGATCTGGGTGGATGCATGGCCCATAACCCTGTACATTCATCTAAGCTCTTTCTCAAATGGAGCAGCAGCGAGGACAGACTTTTGCCTGGTGGGCGTGGGGCACTGTGTATTTCTGGATCTCAGGATGCTTTGGTCGGCTCCACTTTAAGATGACTTTGCATCCTGTGAATCATAGGAAACAGCTTTGCTGACTTCAAACTCTTGGCAGGTCCCAAAGCAGCCTTTTATTTTCCTTTGAAAACACACTGAATGCACTTCAATTCCAAGATGGAGAGAGAAGAATTCAGTTGTTTGTCACTGGCACTTAGGAGGGGATTTTCACTTTCAACTGTGGTCCAGGGTTGTAGGTTGTTGAAAATTTGATGCCATGCTCTTTTCCAGAAGTTGCTGGGTATAAAAATGCTTTAACCCACAATGCTCAGGTAGCCCACGGGCACATTCACATGGACTCCCGGTGCCTGTTTACATGTGTAAATAGGACAATACAGCCCCAAAGTTGGGGTTGAGAGGGAAGCTCTCACCAGGTCCGCTCCCCATCAGCTAGCCTCTCCCAAAAATGAAGACACTGGCCAAAGAAGCGGCATTTTCACAGTCCACAGATGTGGCTTCAGTGCAGATCGGGTTGCAATGCCATGTGCCCTTCAGAGTGCTCTCACTAGCCAGGGGCTGTGCTCGCTAAATCGTCTGTCAGCTCTGTTGCCATCAGGCACAGGCAAATACTCAGACCCTAGCCTCTGCTGCTGATCGTTTTGACTTACTTGTTTTGGTTTCCTCTTTTTCAGAATCTCTATGACCGAAGAAATGAGGGGACAGTGATGGTGAGCATTGCCACCATCTTGGGAAGATATCCTGGTGACAATCATTTTGAACCTGGTTATGTCGTTGATCCTTCTTTACTCTGGTGACTCCTACATCTTTCTCTCTCACCCACTCCTTTCTGCTGTGCTCTGGATAATTATTTCCACCTGAATATTGTGCATTGCCTGGATGTCCCATAGCCACGTCCAAGTCGAAACACCCTCTCCTAACCGGGCTCTACTCTCTGCACGCGGCATCTTGGCTACAAAGCTCCACTCACCCCTTCTCTTTGAACTTCCCATTCAACAAATCACCATGGGCGGTGAGTCTATCCCCAAATATCCATCTGGCGGCTCCAGCACCCGCCCCTTCCGCTGCTGCATCCATCCAAGTTCCCATTCACTCGCTCTTGCCTCCGACTCACTCTTCAGGGTTCTGAGCTCACCCTGGTCCAGGGTAACCCTTCTAAAATGCTGAGCTCATCCTGGACGCTGCCGCTGGAAAACACTCACTGGCTGTCCGTCACCAACAGGCTTAGCCGCTGGCTTCACACAACAATATTGATCTTTCTTCAAGCTGGCTTCTTCTGTCATCTCCCTCTCCCACAGATTGCTTCATGGCTAAAAGGCGGTCAGTAAACATGATGAATTTGCTTGAGCTGTCCACAAACAAGTGGAAAGAGACTATCTAGAGTCTAAGAAATTACAGGTAGCAGATTATGAAGTTCTGGAAAGAATGTTTTAAATCTCTGCTCCTACCACCCTGTCGCTGGCCAGCTGTTTCATCCTGTGAACTAGGGCCTTCCTGTTCCATCCTAAATGCAGTTCCCTGCTGCTACAAGAGAATAAAGAAATAGAACTGGGACTGGAGCTTCCCAGACTGTGATAGCTAAAAAAGCTGTTACTACTGAGTTCATTTCACACACACACACACACATGCATACACATACCACAATTCCACTGCCTTGAATACTCAACAACAAAGCAGAATGGGTTTACACCTAAAAGCTTATTTCTTAGTTAACCTACATGGTCCTTTACCCTCTTGTCTTTCCATCTTATCATGTATTTCCTGTTTTTCCACTCAGTACCCAAAAGGTGTATCTGGAATATCCCAAGTTTGGAAACAACCTACACAATTATATTAAGAAACCCATTATGGTGGGTGGGGAAGGGGACAGAGAGGAATAAAAAGGGGATGGATGTAATACAACAACAATAAAATTAAATTTAAAAAAGAAAAGAAAAAGAAGCCCATTATGCAAAGGTCGACAGTGAAATAAAGGGGTAACGAAAAGAAACATATACATTTCAGGACATCGGATATTTCTCTAAAAAAGGCATATCCTACTAACTATATGCTAGCAAAGCTCCAAGCAATAGCTCTGAATGAGAGATTCTTACGCTGTTGGTTTGGAGGGGGATCCTAGGAACTTGGGGGCAGGCTTCATGTCCTTCCCAGTCATGGCCATGCGTGTTTTAGCTCCGTTAAAAAATAAAGTGGTGGCTGGGGTTCAAGTTCAGCCCCTGTGGATATGCACATGATCAGACCTGAAAAGGTCCATTTGCTAATTACACATAGCTACTATTCAATTTCATCAGAACTTGAACTAAGAGACCAAAAGCCAAAGCATTACTCATTTGAGAAAATAAATGGAATTTCATGTTCCTATGACTGATTGGTCTTAATTTATGAGAAAAGAAGGACTCTGTGAGGACAAACAACAAGAATCAAATATATATCTTTGCCAGGGCTCATAAAATAAGATGTAATTGGTCTGGGTTTCTGCTGTTTTAGTGCGTTAAGCAATCTTAATATGTTTAAGAAACTAAAAGCTTCTTTTATAAACCTGTTTGGGCTTAATTGATTATCTCAAGGTCAAAGTCAATGTATTTATGCTTCATGCTCCTTTTTATAGGCCAAACAACACAGTAACATGAGTGCAAGCACTCACACATATATCAAACGCCATAAAAGGCAGAATGTAATTACCTTCCTCAAGTATCAGTGGTTCAGGGCAGGAGCAGAAGCTAAGTGCTCTATGAAAAGAGTGGAGGCCAGGGCACATATAGTTTTGTTTTCTTACCTTATGAATGTCCCACAGAATCTGTGTGTCTTTATGGTCTCAGGCTGATGGGTTTTTTGTGTTTTTTTTGTTTTTTTTTTTTTTTTTGGGGGGGGCAGTTAGAGGGGGAGGTGTTTTATAAATATCAAATTACTATCCCTGCTAAGCAGTACCATGGGTGCCAGAAAATATTAAGATCATGGACATAAAATAAGAGTCTAATCCACTAACCTCTAGGAAAGTTATAGCTCCTTTTGATTGGACCAAACAACCATATTCTTATTCATGAAATCATTATTGCGCGTTTGCTAGGCACAGAGCATTTGCTATGCTCTGAGCCATTAACTAGCTAGAAAGAACAGAGGACGAAACAGTCATGTCTCTACCTTCACAGAACTTACATTCAAGTGAGTACAATAATCTGAACATTAAATAAGGGAGGCGAACAAATAAAATAATCACAAGATATGGGAAGTGCCTCCAAAGAAACGAGGAAGGGATTCAGAAACCAGAAGCAGCATATAGATCAGTTGGCTCCTCCCCTCTGGCCTACAGATAAGGAAGCGGATGTCTAGCAGGGAGGTGGCCTGCCTATGGTCAGACAGTTCTCCTCCAAATGCCTCTGACAGGTAAAGGAATGTATCAAAACTACATTCTATGCAGATACAGAATTTTAAAAAAGATTTTATTCATTATTTTTAGAGAGAAGGGCAGGGGCCAGGCAGAGAGGGAGAGAGACATCAATGAATGGTTGCCTTTCACCTGCCTCCAGCCACAGACCTGGCTGCAGACCTGGCCTGCAACCTGGTTATGTGCCCTGGCTGGGAATCAACCAATAACCTTTGGGTTTGCAAGGCCAGCATCTGTCCACTGAGCCACCAGCCAAGGCAGATACAGAATTTTATCATAAACCAAATTATTCATAGTCCTGATTCAAACACATTGTAGTGTCACTCCTGTGAAATGGCTCAATGACATGCTAATGAAAGTCTTGTGTAATATCCCAGTACTTGGAAAATAGTCAGGGGCCTGGGTACTGTCACCATCAGTTGGTTTTATCTATCTAGTGGGCAACTCCAGATTGCTGCTTATGAATTGTGCTTAATGACCCTGCTGGTGAGCACTTTATGACCACCAGACCTTCTTCCATCAGGTACACAGAAATTAAGGCAGGACACGAAGCTATCCCTCATGCTCTGAACTCTCATGCCCCATGGAGCTCAGAAGACTACCTCCTGGCCATCCCCAACTCCTGAAACCCCTCACTATGCTCTTCATAGCACTCAGCTCAAAGTCCTGGGCTTCATCGTAGATTTTTCTTGCTTTGATACATACACATAAGAAAATTCTCTTGGCTCTACCTGTAAAATGTATCACAACTAGAAATTTCTCAGCACCACTGCTCCCATCAAAGACCAAAACATTATCTTGGATTCTACAGTGATTCCCTCACTGGTCTCACTATTTTAAAACTTGCCCCTACTCTCCAAGACTAGCTTTAACACAAAATCCCAAACAATCCTTTATAAAAAATCAGATCATATCATACCTCTGCTCAAAATCCTCCAGCCCTGGCTGGTGGCTCAGTGGATAAGGCGCCAGCCTGCGAACCCAAAGGTCTGGTTCGATTCCTCAGCCAGGGCACATAACCAGGTTGCGAGCCAGGTCTCCGGCCAGATTCATGGCTGGTGGAAGGTGAAAGGCAACCATACATTGATGTTTCTCTCCCTCTCTGCCTCTCTCCCTTCCCCTCTCTCTGGAAACAATAAATAATAAAATCTTAAAAAAAAAAAAAAATCCCCCAAATGACTTTGTTTCTCCGAGTAGAGACCAAATTCCTTATAGTGGCTGACAAGGTCCTAAACAAAATGACCCCCACTACCTCCCCGACCTCACTTGTTCTTAGCCACCTACCACATTCCATTCAAACAAAAGTAATGTTAAAAATATTTCACAACAGCAATAAAAAATAAATTAAAATATTTTAGGCATGCTTCTGCCTCAGGACATTTGCACTTGACTTTCCCCTTGCCTGGACTTCTCTTCCCCTAGATTTCCTGCATGGTATACACACTTTTTCAACTCTTCACTCAAACAACTCATTCTCAGTTACTCTACTTTACAAATTTTACCTATTCCCCAGGCCTCCCCTCCTCACCCTATTTTTTCCCTACCCCATATTTATTATCTTATACACTGTACATTTTACTTGGTTGTTGATTAACTATATGTCCCTTCTAGAATATAAGTTTCATATAAGCAGGAACGTTTGTCTGATTTTTTAACTGTATCCTAGTGCCTAGTTCAGTGCCTGATGTATGGTAGACACTTGGTAAATATTTGTTAAATGAGCAAATGAATGAAATGTTTGAAACCAATTGGAAACCTTAAATTTACAGCCTTATGTTGTTGGAGGCTTTTTGTTTTGTTTTGATTTTTTGTCAATTAATAGAGGAGGAGAAGGTGAAATTGTAGAATTTACTAAAGTTTTGCTGGAAAAGTGTGTCACAAAACGGGAGTATATGAAAGTTGAGGTTATTGGCGATGAAGTGGTTCATAGAATCACCATGGAAACCAGTCATAGTCAAGGAAGAAGAAATGATCTACAAAGGACACAACAGACCAGGTAAAAATGAAGTATTTCCAAGTATGTGAGATTGAAGATTAAATGAAAGACAGAAAAAACAGAAAGCTGTGGTCACAGAGCGGGATGCAGAGTTCAAGTATCAGAGGTATGTGATTATCAATTTGGAAAATGTTCGGTGTGCCTGAGATGTGGGCGACTGAGAAGGGAACAGCAAAGTTCACTAGAGATGAGGAAGTGAGTTTGGAATGTAGTATAGGGCATCTCTTTAGAAACTGAAGTACCTCAGGGTCCCGAGAGAAGCTGAAATAAGGTAAAAACTTAGTATACCAGCTATGTGATAATTAACTTAAATTATCTATTAAAATAAGCCTCAGTTCTCTTCCAGAAAATAGGGGCAATATTAGTGCTTATCCCAGAGGTTTAATGAGTTAGTACTTGTAAAGCCCTTAGAACACTGCCTGTCACGTGAGTACTGTTTTAATACAAATGTACAAGATTCCAAAGTCTCTATAAATTCAGGAGCATGAGCCAATCAGGCAGCTCAGAACATGAGAGCAATGTCATGGGAAACCAGGGAGGGACTTCAAAGAGCAGGCAAGCAATGCCACATAGACAGGACAAGTGACGCAAACATCTGGGCAGGCCGGGGCAGGAGCGTCGGAGTGTGCTGGGGAACACTAGAGGCTGTGGTGAGCTGAAAGAGGCCACTTCAGCTCACCTTGAGCCAGCCATGGCTCTTTGTCACTTTTGAGTTTTCCAATGGAAGCCAGAAATTGCCATTTTTCTATGAAAGCTCCCAGTTACGACAAGTTGGCTAAAATTGATCATATAGACATACATATTGTATAGTCCAAAATGTTAGTAAACCATCTTTGACCTAGTGGCCGTAAGTCTGAACTCTCTGGTTTATAGGAAGGTAAAAAATAATGGACTGTAAGAAGAATGTCATCCTATCCTCCTGACCTGTGGGATATAGGACAAGAAAGGGAGGCTTTGCATATGGGGGGTGGTTTCAGTTAAGGTCACAAAAGAGGAGGAAACTTTCCATAAAGAGGCTGAAGAGGCAGAACACCAAAAACAAAAGCACAGGAGAGGGAAGGTAAGGGAGGGTGAACATTTTAGGCAGCAGTCCATTCACCACTCCTTTTTGGAGGGATATGGGACGTTTTCAAGTCTTCGTTGTTACATACCATGCTGCAGTGAGCATCCTGGCCCACTCCCGCCTCCCCACATTGGGCAGGTGTCAGGCAGGGCAGAGAGTGGGGGACACTGAGGACCAGAGAGGAAAGGGCTGGGCCGTGAGGGACAGCAGGAAATCATTCCCCGCCCCCTGTCTGCTGCTGTCAGCACCTATAGCTGCCAGTTTTCCTGCACAGAGGTGGCCACTTGATCCACTGGATGTCATGAGCATTTACAGTGGCTCAGTGTGAATTCTGAAACCCATTTGTTAGACCTTCACCCTGCTATTCTCTGAGGAGAGCAAAGGCTCAGGGGGTCATTACACCACATGCCTGCCTTCCAGCCTCTCCCAATACTGCTGGAAGTTTCTACTCAAATGTCAACACATCACTCATCAAAGCAAACCCCTCACATTTTCCAAGCAAGCAATGTCCTTATAGCCAAAGCACTAGAGCCAGAAGAAACCTTTGCTTTTCTGGGTTAAGAACATCAATTATTATAGAAAACTATATGTGGACTGTTCAGAGAAAATTTTTAAAAGACACCCCTCCCCACATGTTGAGAGAGAATAGCATATTGTCATCTAATGGAGTCATTTATTTCCACATAACTGGTTCTATAAAGGGTGTCTAATTCCCTAAACAACTCTGGGCCTACGGTTGCCAGCACCAACCCCGTGGGGGAAGGAAAGCTGTTACTAATCGACTCCTTTATGATTAATGCGGCCAGCTTTCCTTTGCCACCACTCTTCCAGGAGAAAATTGACCAGCCTTGTGATTCCATTTCCAAGAACCTAATTCCTTTCAAATAAATGAAGGAACCTGCATGACAAGAAGCTGGTGGTCAATGGAAGACCCCTGGAGCCAGCTCCTTTCCTAGGACACTCTATCCCTCTCAGAACATCTGGAAGGGACTTTGCTTGGCACTCAGCACTAAGGTCCTTAATTCACTATAGCAGATGTCCTTTTTTTTTTCAGTTTCCTGGTTTATTTAACCACTATGGTACATAAGGGAGTATAAGGAAGCAAGAAAAGAAAACCCGTAAAAGCATTTTTAAGTGGCCCTACCTCACCATATTTAGTATAAAGGCTACCAATCTTAGATTGCACGCAAGCTGTGAACATTTTTTTCTGGTTATTTGTCAACATGCTATTGTGTCCTTTGAATTGCTCTTATGCGAGCTCAAATTCATGAAGAAGAGTAACTTGGAAAACTACATATAAATTTTCATTCATCTAACACCATTTTTAAAGTATGTTTTATTGATTACGCTGTTACAGTGGTCTCAATTTCTTTTCCCTGTGCTCCCCTCCACCCAGGGCCCCCCTTCCCTCCAGCAATCCCATCCCCCTTAGTTCATGTCCATGGGTCATGTATTCGTAAGTTCTTTGGCTTCACCCTTTCCTATATTATTCTTAACTTCCCCTGTCTATCTTGTACCCACCAATTATGCTTTAAAATCCCTGCACTATTTCCCCATTTCTCTCCCTTACCCCTCCCAGCTGATAACCCTTCAAATGATCCCCATACCTATGATTCTGATCTTATTCTGGTTGTTCACTTGGTTTGCTTTTGTTTCTATTTTTCAAGTTCTATTGTTGATAGTTGTGTCTGTGTCATTTCAATGTTTACAGTTTTTATCTTCTTTTTCTTAAATAAGTCCCTTTAGCATTTCATATAATAATGGCTCAGTGATGATGATGAACTCCTTTAGCTTTACCTTGTCTGGAACCATTTTTTAAGCAATGCTAGACACCAGGCACTCCCTCATTTTCCTCATTTTCCCTATTTCTCTATTATAATCAAATTGTTTCACGTGCCTCATTCTCTCTGTATTTAGAAATTTGTGTTGCCCACAGCTCCCATGCATGAATTATATTCACTGATTTCAAGTTATAATATCCCAAGAGGAGTATACATGATGTCCTTAACAGGAACCCCTGATAAATTCTCTACAATTACCCTATTATTCTATTTCCAAAGCCATCATTCTATTCCCTACCCAACTCTGACTTTCTCAGGTCTATGATGACCAGGTTGGACTTTCGGCTTTTCTACATTTCCTTATATGTCCTGGACAATCCCATGTGATCCCAGGATCTCTAGAAGTAGCCAACGGCTCTTTAATATACAGATTACAGCTAAAGCCTTTCAGCCTCCTAGACTAATGACAAGTTCCAAATGAATAGCAGCTCACATCTCAGTCAATACCTGCAGTTCCAGTAAGGAAGATGTCAATGGAGAGGTTATTCACAACTGGGTTCCAGAAGTTTACGTAGATGAATCATTATTTACATTTTATAGATGAGAAAATTGGGGATCAGGGTAAGTATCCATCTCTGATCAATGACATAGATGCTCACTGAACCACCAAATTTATCATTCTTTTTGTCAGTACTGATTTTCATTCAAAACGATGAAACGTGTGCAGCTAGAAGGTGAGGGGTTAAGGCATGAGCTGCACATAGTGCATGGAGCCCCAAACTGATGACAATGCTCTAGGAGCCCATGTAGCTGGGTTGCTAGGGTTCTTGGGTGCTCACCCTGACAAGAACCCCAACACACATGATTTCAAAAACCAAAACTCCTAGCAGATGCTCCAAACTCTTGATAGAGCCATTACTATCTCTCTATAATAAAAACTCACAAACGTGGGATGTGCATGAGGATTGCTTGGGGAGCTTTTAACAGGTACAAATGTCCAGTTCCCAAGAGTTTCTGACTTAGTTGGTGCGGCACAGGGCCCTGTCACCAGTGTTAGTTAAAGGGCCCCTCAGGTGACCCTCGTGGTCAGCCAGAGCTGACAGCCATCGGCCCACAAGTAGCCTTGGTCCACAGCTGCCATTAGTAGTCAGGAATGCTCGTCTCTCCCATTTCCTCTGACAGTTCCTTCGATGAAGGCCTTCCGAAAGTAACAAATATGAGCTCTTTTACAGGAAGGGAGAATCAGTGAGAGGATTGTGGACAAAGGGAAGTTCTGCATTATTATTTATTACGAAAATTTACTTAGTACCCACCATATGCTGAAATAAAGCATTCTGAGATTGCCTTATCGGGGTTCAGCTGCCCTGAGCAGTGAGTCATGCGGTGTCATATTCCTCTATTAACTGCCTGTGAAGTTAATAGGGAGAGACAATGCTGGAGTTGAACTGGCTCAACTCTGAACTCAATACACAGCTTCTAAAGCAAAGAGCAATTGTCGCCTCTAAGATTGCAAAAATCCAATTATCACTTTCCCCTGCTGCTACATAGACTGAAACCCACAGGCACATCCAGGACAATCACCAAGCCCCTTTTACTGAAATCACACCCCAGCCAGCAATTAAAGTACAGGAATTTTAATGCAACCTCCTAGCTGTTAGCTGTCAGCTGTCAAACAAGACACTATGAAAAGCAGAAGGTGCCAAGGGTCAAACAATACATTCTAAAAGAAATATGTACCATTACTCTTTTTTTCTTTTTCAAAGAGGACATACTCAAGGTCAGCAAAACAGATTGTACAGATATTCTCCCAGAAGATATGGCCTATGGGACCCACTGCCCCCGCCTCTGGGCCCCTCCGTGCGCTGTTCACTGTAATTAATATGCATGTACTTCTCTGGGCTTTGGGAGCTGCTCACAGGCAGCTCAGAGACCAACAGAGTGTGAAGGCTGAAGGCAGATGCTCAATGTTAGACGGTGCCCCGGGCAACGCGCGGCTGTGTGGCTACCTAGGCAGACTGCAAAGCGGAGTGTGAAATTCAACAGTTTGAAGGCAGGTAAGAGCTGGTGTTTGATTTAGGTGGTTGTCTTTCCTTCTTTATAAGATGGTGATGAAAGGGTGTTCGCAAGGCTGAGCAACTTCATCTGCTTCTTGACACTTGTCTCAACAAGTCCTAACAGTCAAACCCCAAACTCCTCTAGGAACTCTTTACTTTTCAGACTGACTTCAAAGGGGCCTGGTCCCATTTCTGCTCCCAGGCAGGAGCCTGACTGCTTATACTGTGGATAAAAGAAGACAGGGTGGCTGTAATGTGCTAAATTATGTTTTCCCAAAATTCATATGTTGAAGCCCAATACATCAAAATGTGATTCTAAAGAATAAGAAACAAAGCCCAAAGTGAGAAGGAAGACAATAATTAAGATTAGAACAGAAATAAGTGAAATACAGTCTAAAAAATGATACCAAAAAAATCAGTGAACCCAAGAGCTGGTTCTTTGAAAAGATAAACAAGATTGACAAACCTTTAACCAGACTGACTCATCAAGAAAAAAGAGAAAGGACCCAAATAAATAAAATTAGACACGAAAGAGGAGAAATAACAACTGACAACATAGAAATACAAAGGATTGTAAGAAAATATTATGAGCAATTATATGCCAACAAACTGGACAACCTGGACGAAATGGATAAATTCCTAGAAACATACACTCTTCCAAAAATAAATCAGGAAGAATCGGTGAACCTGAATAGACAGATGACACCTAATGAAATTGAAGCAATAACCAAAAAACTCCCAACAAACAAATGCCTTCCTGACAGATCCTCCTCAAAGCTGGATGACTTTTTTTAGCAGATATGTCCTCGGTTTCTAAGAACCTCTGTCCCTTCATCTCCCCAATAAACCACATTCTTTCTCATCAGAGTTGCATCATCCCTTGTTCTACAGAGATCAACATGAGACTTGGTCTCCAGAAGAAGCCAGAAAAGCTCACGTTCCACAAACAAGAGACTGAACAGAAAAACCAGCCTGACTTGACTTGCCCTTATGCTGGTCGAGAGCTTCCTCTAGATGAGCTGGGAAGTTGAAAGAATACTGAGGTCTGCCCCACCTCCCAGAAATTCTCATGTAACTAGTCCAGGGTGCAGCCTGAGCAAGGGGGATGTTTTAAAGCTTCCCAGGAGTTGTAACGTATAGTCGTGGGTGAGAGACACAAGGAGTCCTTCCAGTTTCCTTCATCAAGAACAAGATTGGCCTCCAGAAGGTGTCCCTAATCGCTGGGCCCCAGCAGCTGGAAGGGGAGAGGATGAGATGGGGCAGGAGGTTAAGCTGGTCAGAAATAAAAGGTTTATTGCCCAAGCTCATCCTTTTCCTTCCTTCAAAAAATCTGAATGGATCTGTTTTAAAAAGAGGGGCTTTATGTTTGCCATTGGCATTGGTGAGAACACAATGGGGAGGGTTTGCTCATTTGAAGTCCAACTCTATAGCCTTTAGGAAACGAGTCTTGCCCCTGTGCATCAGGAGCCTTAATAATGCCTTGTAGCCGTTACATATGCATGAAAGAGAGATATGGGAGGCTATGCTGCTAATTAACAGTACTTTTCCCTGACTGCGGGATTTCAGGTGAATTTTATTTCCTTCTGTTTTCCTATATCAATGTTTTCTGTCTTTCACACAACGACTATGTATTGCTTTGGGAGGGGAACGAGAAATATAAAGAGCGTTTTATTGTAAGTTTTGTATCTTTGACATGACTTTTATACTCATGTATTTCTTACCGTTTCCTCCCCCCACTCCAGTTTCTCTTGTTTGGCCTCATAAGCCATGTGCCACCAGAGGTAACTGTACTTTGATCTGTGTAGAACCGAGCACGGAACTTTCAGCTGCAATTCTCAAACACTGCCGGGTTCTCTTCAACAGACAGACTGGGGGCCCAGGGTGCTCCCCTTCTCTGCCCACGGAGGCGGACACACACGCAGTCAGCACACTGCAAAATGCCCTGTCCAGTAGGACTGCTTCACTTCCAAGTCCAAGCACTGGCCAAGAGCTTGTACTCCGGAGTCAGAAGTCGTGTTGGAATCCAAGTGGCATGAATTTGGACCAACGAATATCTGCACCCTCAGCATCCTAAAATGTAGAGTAAGGCTGAGATGAAAAGCTACCCCTGGCGACAGATACGACTTGCACTGAGTTCAGCAGGGGTGAGCCCTCGTTCTGACATTGGAGAGCCGCATGCCCTGGGACACTCCTCAGCCTCCCTGAGCTTCAGGTTCCTCCCCAATGGCAGTGGGGTTATTATAATAGATCTGCCTTTCCTTCCCACCTTAGTTTGGGCATCAGCTAGCCCAGTGCATTGAAATGCCAGTTGCTGTTGTTACAAAAGTTTTTATTACAGCCTATCACACCTGACCTATCTGGTCCCTTCACGCACAGCCCCCTGCACCCCACCCTGTAACCACACGAGAGCCCAGAACAGGGCGGTGCTGCTTGCCTTTTGCGGAAAGCTGAGAGGCCCAGGGCCTTCGTTCACTGTCAGAACGAAGGAGTAACTCTGGCAGAGTTTCACCCCATGGTGTGGGCTGAGTCCCAGGAGCCTGGCAAGGCACAGCCACCCACTCGCGCCCCTGAGGGGACTGATGAGCTTTGGCTAAATTAAAACAGAAACCCACACAGCTCTGCCCATACAAGCCATGCTGTCCTAGGAGGCATGCATGTAACTCTGCAACACTGAGACTTTCTTCAGCGTTACGTTTCTATCACTCTCACAATCAAATAGAAACCACTCTGAACACTCAGCCACCAGAGACTGGCAGGAATTCAACCTCAGTCACTAGTGCAATGCTTATGCCCCTCACGGGGACCTTGCAAGACTCCCTCGTGCCTCCTGAAGCTGCAGCCAGGCCCTAGGTGCTCAGCTTTGAGTTGGATGCTATCCTGCAAGGACTCAGGGAAACCCCCGTGCTGGGAGCTGTAGAACGTAAGTGCACAGACTCAGCATTGGAAACAAACTTCGTCATTTTCCAAAAATGGCTGTGCAAGAGGGACTAGGAGCCCTGCAGCCAGAGGTTGGATAGCTACCACACCCAGTCTCCCCAACAGAGAAAGTATAGGCCTTCTCTTCATGCTGGTACCAACCTAATATCTACGAAAGAGCTGCCTGTGGTCGGCAGAGGAGAGGCCTGGCCCCTCAGGACAGACAAGGGTGACATCGTACTCAGGATGGAAAGAGAGATCTTCTGGTCGTATCTCAGCAGCCTACAAAAGGGCTATTTGGAAAGGGTGCGGACAGCATGCATTTGAAAAAAGACACGGGGTTTGTTCAGTAAGATATTCAGGATCCACCATTTAACTGAGATTAACATTTTCTCTATAGTAAATGAGGTTTTGTCTATTTAGTGAGGTGGGCAAACAAAACTGTAAGGACCAGTTCATAATGATTCTGCAGGTTCCAAAAAGCAAAATTAAGTTGTTCCAAAATGGAGATTTGTTATGTAGCGGCTTCCTGCTTTCCCAGCTTGCTTTCCCAGCTTGCTTTCCCATCAGCCCCCTTCCCAAAGCAGCTACACATCACGCTGAGGTCCTCTCCTACTTCAAACACACCAGTGGCCTCCCACACAGGTGGAATAAAATTCAAACCCTTTCCATGAGATGGTCCTGCTGACCTCCCTAATTTATCTCCTATTGCTCTCTTCCTCCCATACCCCTCACTTTGTTCTAGACACTCCAGCCTCTTTACTGTTCTTACTGCACCCAAGCATATGCTGCCTCAGGGCCTTTGGACATGCTGTTCCCTCTATCTAGGATGTTCTTCCCCTAGATATACATGAACACATGCATGCACAATTAAGTCCCTTCCACTCTATTTTCCACAAGGTACTTATCACTATCTAACATACTATGTATTTTACTTATCTGTTTGTTTGCCTACTTTGTTTACTATTGTATCTCACTACTTATCATAACACCTAGCATATAGTAAGTAGATGTCTAACATCATTGAATAAATGAATAACTTCACATGACTGCTTCCTCATCATTCAGGTCTCAACTCAAATGTCACCTCCTCTGAGAGATCTTCCCAGCCATGCCTCATTAAAGGCGCCCAACGTACCCACATACTTTATTTTACATTCACTTATATTTTTTATTTGTTTGCTTATGGATTTATAGTTGGTAGCCCCACCCTAGAATGAGGGCTCTGTCTTATTACTCTCCTTGGCACCCAGAATAATTCTGGGCATGTTGCAATGCTCAATAAATATATAGTAGATGAATAAACAGCCAAAGAAAAATGACCTGTGCATTTGAACAAACTGGTAAACACCAACAAACTTTCAGGGGAACTATATTACCCAGTCACATTTCAGTTATATTCATAACAAATTCACAAATTAGGAAACTGAAGGCAGCCCTATCTGGGTGTCACTGCTCTAATAAGTAAATTGTAGTAGTTGGACTATATACGGAGTGATAGAACCTTCTGATTTAAACAAAGTGTTTTAAAAAATAAAACCCTTATGAACCTTATATTCTAGCAAAGGAGAAAGATGGAAAGCAAATAATCACATGTGTGGTGAATATTTGCATGGGCTTATCAGCATACAACACGTACTCACCTGGGCTGGGAGGCAGACGTGGTTGTCCGAGACTCGCTTTGAAAGAATAAAGAATAGTATTTTAGATATTTGTGCTGTGGCCTAGAGCAGCTGGTAGAGGGGATCGTGGATGCAGGCTGGAGAAAGGCCACTGCCATCGGACAGGACCACACACAAAGCCCCCAGGTGAGAGAGGATAGCAGGAACAGCAGCTGCAGCGGGAGAGGTGGGCACAGCTAGGTTATGCTGGGCCTTGTCAGCGAAGGCAAGTATTTGGACTGTTATCTTATATGCAGCGGGAAGCCCCGACAGGGACTGAAACAGAGGAAATGTCACTAGAAAAGCACCTACCTGCAGGACAGATTGAGAAAGGATGGGAAGAGGGTGACGCTGAGGTCAACAGACCAATTAGGAGGCAATGATCCCGGAGCAGGACCACCCTGGTTTGCAGTAATGGGTTGGAGAGAAATAGGGAGATTCAAAAGACATTTAAGAAGGAGAAGGAACAGAACTCAGTAACTGACAGGTGATAGAAAGTAAAGGGAACAAAAGGAAAAAAACACATTGATATAGCTTCTCTATACAGCACGGTAGATGAGCAGGTTGCCTATGTTAACTCAGTGAACCCTTTCCGCAGCCCCAGGGGAGAGGCTGAGTAGGACCTGTCATTCATTATCCCCGCACCCCGCACTCCCGGAGAGTAAAGGAGGCACAGGGGGTCAAGCGGCTTGCCCAGCATCACAAAGAGCTGAGACCAGCACTCAAGCAACCTGAGGATGTCTCAGCACCAAACCACACAGCTTCTTCATGTTGTGAGGATTAACTGAGATGATACCTGTGAAGCATTTCTAACACGTGGTACACTGAACATGCTTAGCTAATACCATGCCATTATTTTTATTATAATCATCATCATTTAAAAACTGAAGAAGACAGCATTTTAAACTGAGGCATAGCAACACAACCCTAAAAAGCAGACTTTCAGTCTTTTTTAGAATTGTCTTATAAAGAGAGAGAGGAAAAGACAGTGAGAGGAAAGAAGGAAGAAAGGATTTGCAAGACTGGATCTAAAACCCCATCTTAGAGGGATGCCACCTTTGAAGCTTCCCATTTACACAATCAGTTCAAAACCGCCCAGGCGGCTGAGGTGCTGCAGACCACCCGCTGAGGGAATCCCCCACCCCCACCCCATAAAACGCCCCCAAAACTATTTGGAACACAAGCAGCAGAGGATCCTCAGCCCACGCACTCCTGCCACCTCTGCCTCCTTACCGGATGAACTTGAGAAACCGCCACATCCTTTGTTTAAAAGGAGAAGAAAACAGAGCTAATTAGAAAGGCCTTACATGGCACTGAGAAGCCTGGGTGTGATGGCAAACTCAGCCGCAGAAGGTAAGGAGCGCGGCTGTGAGCGGAGGCCTGACGCTGGGCCTGATGGCACACCCTCCAGGCCCTGCCCCGCAGTTCCATTTGAAACGGGTCCCCTCCTGCACCGTTTCCCTCCATCATGTAACACAATCCCCAATCAGCCATGTAACTTGTTTCCTGTCACACACACGCACCTGTTTAAAAGCGCATGTCCTCAACACCTACTACGTGTTCAGTAAATACCTGTTAGATAAAAGAGATGAAAATTTCAGTCTCTAGTTCCAACTTATTTCTGAAAAACATTTAAGGGTGTCTAAATGAACAACCCACAGCAGTCATTTCCGACTCCCCTTCGCCTCCTACTCTACCACGTGCTGTCCAGGAGAAATACACTGCTAGCCGCCCTACATCATTTAAAGTTTTTAGTAGCCGTATTTCAAAAAGTCAGAAGAAACAAGCAAAACTAACTTGAATAATGTATTTTACTTAACCTACATGTATCTAAAATATTACCAACAAATACTATTCTAAAACTTTTTTTTGGATACCAAGTCTCCCGCATCCGACGTGTACTTTGCCTTCGCAGCACGTCCCAGCCTCCACCAGCCTTGTCTGCGGAGCCCAGCGGGCACAGCGGCCAGCGGCTGCTAGGAGGCAGCGCAGCGGCAGCACCTTCAAACTCTCAAGAGTCCATCTCAGGGAATTCTCCCGCCACCTCCCCTTTTCTCTCTCTCCATACTTGCTGTTCCGTCTGCCTAGGACTTTCGCTCCCTCCCCAAGAGGCACCTTCCCTTTGTTCCCATCTCCAACCTGCACTATTTATGTCCTACCTGTTGTACAATTGTCACTGCCCATGAGGACAGAATCTGCATGGGGCGAGGACCAGGGTCTAGCTCCCTACCTGGCACGTCACAGGTCCTTGGTGAGTACTGTGAAGAGGTGAATGAATGAACAAGAAGCTTATCAGGTCCCGGCCCTAATCTCCTTCTTCGCTGGAGCCTTCCTAGAGGACAAAGACCCGCTCTACTCTTGCTCCCTTGAGGGTGTGAACCATGTTAGGCCCCAGCCGCTTTTGTGCAGGGTCTTAATGATTTGATGGGGAGGGGAGGGCCATAAACCCTTTGGCAGTTGGTGGCACTCATGGACGTTTTCACAAAATAAGTGTTAAATGCATAAAATAAAATTCACAGAATTACAAAGGAAATCATATGCAACTATGTGTAATGACAGTTGGCATATTTTTCTTGGAATTGTATGTGGTAATATAGCACTTTTTATTAATGCCATAAATAACAAGATCTAACAGTGAGTCTAATAATTTCCCTAATTTTGAAGCTGTGGTAAGCATACCAGCTAGACTGAGGGATCTGTCAAGCTAGGATGTGACAGGATAACACTGGTAATTGTCAGAGGCACAAATTCGTAGGCGCTGCTAATATTTCTCTACTCCTACCTGAAGGAAACGCTACATTTCACTTAGAGGTTGGATAATATAAAGCTGATTTTTTTACCCAAATTCACAGATATCTTTGAATTCTATTCACTTCCTGGCATCTCTAAACCCCAGGTGAAGAGCCCCTGGTTTAGTGTTAAGAATCCAACCCACCATTTGTGTCCTCTTTTTCCTCAGAGTGAAGGACTGAAAAGAAAACTACAAAAGGCCTCCTTGTTCCTTGTCTATTGCTGTCTGGGGCAGGGTGGGGTGGGATGCATTAAAAATAAAGATGTTCTAAAACAATAAAAAAAATACATAAGACAATAAAAAACAAAATAAAAATAAAGATATTCTGTCCCGGCATCACACACACTGTCAGAAGCAGGAGGTTTAGAGTGGTGGAGGCAGGCTCTGTCCCCGCCTAACTCAGGGGCTCATAGCAAATATCAGCCTCTCTGAACCCTGGCTGCTTCACCACAGGTGACACATTCTACACCCAGAGTGGGCAGCAGGATCAAATAATGGTAAGAAGCTCAGCAACCAGAAGCCAGGCACTCAGTGGATGTTCGTGTGTTGCCATTTCTCTCCCAACCACTCCAGGGTCCACAGGTCCTCTTCCCCGAGTTTCCTGGAGTTGTCTGACCTGCCTGCTGCCCACTGTAATTCCACCCCCGAGTCAGACCCTCCATGGGCACTAGCCAGGCGTGCACGTTCCAGTGGAAAAGGTTGGATTTATCTAGGCCTGAACAGGTGGGCTAGAGGCTGGCAGATAAGTGAGGCTGGTCAAGTCATCTTACCCCTCCGGGTCTGGCATGAACATGCTAAGTAATAAGTCTCCCTTTCAGAGCCTAGTGAGGGTGACGTGAACACAGTTTTGTTTAATAAATGTTAGTGGTCTTTTCTTCAATGTTTCTTCACATGGAGTTGACAAAGAGGAGCGTTGGAGCAGAGCAAAAGTTACTGAGAGGAGGAAATGGGAAAACAGGCTTTCCCACTCAACCTACCTTTTTTCTGGCTGAGTTTCCCAGCCACAAGCCTCCAACCAAACACTACATTGGAAGAGATGAGCTGCTTCTCCAATAAGAAGATAAGAAGCCCTCTCCTCCTGCCCCAGTTGTGATGAGGGCCAGACTGTGCTAACGGTGACTGGAAGAGTGGCTTTGGTGAAAAGGAAAAGGAGGGAAGTCAGATTGCTCTCAGGTGTCATCATTAACACCCCATGAGCAACGTGGCCCACCCTGAGCTGCCCTATATCCCAGGGATTTTTTAAATGATTTCCATGTAGAAGTCAGGGGAGAATAGAGGTTGGTTCTCAGGGGCTGTTATCAGCACTGTGAGCCTTTTCCAACTGTAGCCACCACTGCCTACGCCACCTTGTCCGTCCCCAAAGTCTTGGGAGAAACAATGCATTCTGAGGACACCTGTGGGCTCAGAGTCAGATTTACGCCCAAGCTCAGCCACTTACCACCTGGGTGAATTTCAGTAATTTTTCTCCAAGTTCGAATTCTTCTCGTCTGCGAAACAGAGGAAATACCACTATTATGAAGGTACTATGAGGACTAAAAATTCCCTGGATGAAGCAGCTAGCACACAGTAGGTTTTCAGTAAACAGCAACTATTATTACTTTGGATGAAGCATAAGAGTAGAAGGGTAGTATCTGAAAATGGAGAGGTGAAAGAAATGAAGGTGAAGAAAGGGAAGCAAGAAATTAGAATGGGAGACTTAGTGGCTGAAGAAATGTCAGCTTGCTCAGCACTGCTATAAAATAAATGATTACAACAACAATAAAAATTTTAAAAATAAAAAAATGATAACGCAGGGGCAATTGGAAGCTAATATTACGTAATACAAACACAACTTAAGTATTAGAACAACGCAGAGCAAAGGATGAGAACTGACATATATAGGAGGTCAATCTCTGATACTCTCCCCAGCATCTGGACGGGACACATGTCACATCTCATGACAGGCTAGTCCCAGCCTTCCCCATGTACATCTGATCACCAGGGGACTTGGGGAAAGAAGTCCATCTGTTTCACAACATGATGACAAAATGTCAGGGAAAAAATGATTGCATTGTCACTGTTTCTTTGGTGACCAGGTTATTTTTAATTTTCAATTTCCCTTCCCTGACTTTTGGGATCCTTGTAACCAGTGACAGTCTGAAGCCCTAAGCATATATGAAATTCATTTATTGTTCATTACTTAACTCCATTTCTGAGTTCTCCATCTCAAGAGGAAGGTATCAGTGCTGAGTGGTAAAAAGAAGGCTTGATTTTGCTGTCGTGCTCCCGCCCGAGGGAGCTCTGCTCTTAGTGAATGGTAGTTTTCTTTCTAATATTCTGTCCGCTCTCTGCATCTTCCCCCTCGCTGCTGCCACACCCCCATTCTTCTCTCAGGATGGCTATGCTGCCTCCAGGATTCTGGCCCAGGACCTACAGTGACAGAGGAAGATGGGCAGGTGACATCAGCTCCAGCCATGTGCAGGGCACCATTCTAGATATGGGGAGAAAAGATATTGATGGCCCACTAGACACTTACAGTCTAATTATTCTACATAAGAAGTCAATGTCCTTGCGTAATCCAGAGTACAAGGTCCCCACAACTAGTCCCCGGTTCTCATGTCCAGCCTCATTTTCACCCTTTTGCTGCAATCATGCAGACTAGACCCCAGAACCAACCCCAGGTCCTGGCCCTTTACACGGAGCTTTGCTGCATCTGGAAATGTAGGACACACGTGTGTCTGAATCCAGCACTTCTATTTACAAGCTGACTTAATGAACTGGTAAATTTCTTAGCCTCTCTGGACCTCGCTCGGTTTTCTTATTTGCATAGTGTGGATAGTACTTTTTCCATTTGATCACATGAAGATTAAATGAGATGACACATGGCAAGTGCCTGAATTATATGAATGACATAAGATTCCCACTAGATGCCCATCCCTCTCTGCTAGGTTACAAGTAGATGGGAACAAGAGAGGAAGATAAATTATTTAACTCAGATCAGTACCTTGCAGAACTCCAGATTTCAGCATTGTGGTTACTTACCATGCAGAAGAACATGGTTATTTTTAAACCTTTGTATGATGGAAGTGGAGAGTAAGAAAGAAGTCTGGACATTCAGAACACAGCAACTGGGCGGACAAAGGTCAGGGTTGGGTTGGGGGAAAGGAAAACGGAAGAACAAAGCAGGGTAGAGGAGGGACAAGGATCCTGAAAGGGAAGCAGAAGGTCAGTGTGCACTCGGCTCTGGTGGCAGCTGGAACGTCACCGGAGTCAGAGGCCTGCTGCCTTGGGCACCCTGGCAGCGGGCTGAGACACCAGGAAGCATTTATCAGGCTGCCTTGTCAGCTCACCTCAGTCCAGCCAGACCACTTCAGCTACGTCCGGCACATACCCCTGCCCTCTCCTGCACTGAGAGGACAAGGAAAGGGTGAAAGAGAAATGAGTAGCCGGGTGGAGAGAGGTGAAAGCTCCTACAAGTCGGCCAGGGTCCTACGCCCCCCACCCCCATCAGCAGTAAATACTTCCAGAGCCAAGGGCTGTGAGAATGTATCCCCCCACCGTTGAGGGTTCTCCTTAGCACCTTGCATGCATAGAGCATTTCACGTGTTTTCAAGCCATTTGATTTCTAAAGGAGATGTGTGAACGAGTAGGCGGGACTACCTCCATTTCAAATAGTGAGGAGACAATGGTCCAAAAATGTTGAGATTGTCCCAAGTTCCCGCTGCTAGTTAGAGAGCAGGCCACTTTAGCACCCAAGTCTCTTGACTCTACATTCCCAGATAGTGGGTCAGGACTCAGGTTTTACCCCAGGCCGTCACATCACCGTGTCACAGGTGGGAAGTCACTGCGTGAAGCCAGGGCAAGAAGGGACAGCTGCCTCTGCCAGGGACCACTCACCAGACTTTTAAGACATTCCCCTATGTGGGCCTTGATTTTCTCATCTGTCCATGAGGTGGATGTGGACAACCCTCTTACTCAAAAGTATACGTAACATAAATACTTGTATCTATTTCATCACTATGGCTCTGCATGATCACCTTCAACAACCACATTCAATATCCTGCCAAATGTTCTTACCTAAAATAACCTTAAATGTGGGCGCTTTGCTAGAAACCCCCAGCGAAGCCCATCCTGCCTGTCTGCATAGTCAGGGCCCTGTCTCATAGCCACCACCCATCCCCACCTATCCCCACCCATCCACACCCCTCAAGAGCAAACAGGTGCCCCTTGGCTACCCTCCGTCCCACCTTGAAGCATGCAGGCACCAGCATTCTGAGTTAAACACAGAGAAGAGGACCTAGAAGTGGCCCCAGGACCTCTAGAGGCAGGAAATTTGGAGTCTCATGTGACTAGAAATACCTAGAATGGGGCATGCTCTAGGCGGGCGCATCCCTTTAACCCCGCAAGGGGGCCAGTGTGGGGCGACAGCACAGGCCCAGGGCGACAGCTCATCTGAGGTAGGTTTGTGTGATTATTCTCCCTCAGTTCTGTCCTTTATTTGGCATAATCCCAAATAATCTCATCACAACATCCTTAATTTGTATCAAATCTGCACAGACTTTTTTCGTAAATAAATTAACAGCCCCAGGGGTTAGGATATTGCTCTCTTTGGGGGAGCCACGTTCTGCCTGTCATAACCCTGCATCTAGAAGCTTCTACTGCCAGATGCTAGTTGGGATATAACCAAAATGCATAAGGCATCTATATAAATACCATCTCCAAAGTTGAGTAAGTTATTTAACGAACAGGGCCATCCTTCGAAACCTATTTTCAGCAAAGGAGCATTGAAGTGTCAAAGGCTGCTCTGTGAGCCAACCAAGCCAACCCTCTGAAGTTTCCTCCTGCTGGGAACTCACAAACACCTGGGCCCAAGCTCGCAGATGAACCCCAGCACAGCCAGGTGAAGGTCGCAAGAGCCTGCCTCTGGGAGTGAGCCTTGCAGAGTATCTCAAACTCTTCCTGGCCTGGGTCCCTCTAACCTAGCCAAGGGAGCAATTCACTGCCTAGGCTATAAGCTGTTCTCCATCCAGGAAGCTGAATTTTGGAGCAGAATGCATCAGAGTGAAAAGGCTCCTTCTTCCTGGGACCCTGTTTGAGAAGAAACTCTGACTTCTCAAGCCAGCTTCTCCCAAAAGGGACTGTGGAGCGATTTATAGGTGCCCACCATTTTAGGTTTCCTGGCATTCCTTCAACAAGGATATTGCTTACATGGGCTGCATCAGCAGCTAAACCGCCCCTGGCAAGAATGAACTCAAATCTCACACACCTACACACTTTCCAGCATGCAGGATACCTACCGGCAACACGTGGTTTCTCGAAAGATCATAAACACCTGTACCAATGACCATAACTGGAGGAACAAGCTGCCAGAAATACATGTGGAGAAAGTTAGGAAAAACTCATTATAATGGCTGTGTAAACAAAGAATAGGCACTCCAATAAAGCATCACTACCATTTACTGAGCATTTACTATTAGCCATGTGCTGTGTTAAGTGCCTCATTTACCTGCCCTAGTTAAGTGAAAATTTCATGATACCCTGCAAGGTATTAGCCCCGTGTTGCAGGTAAAGAAATGCCACCTCGGAGAAGTTGTCACTGACCCACTGTCCTGTAACTACTGGGGGGTAGAGCCAGGGTTTGAACCCAGGTGAACCAGTAGCAAAAACATACATCAAATGCATATGCAACCAAGATCCAGCAAATGGTCTTATTCTGAGACTCAGGGCAAACTGCTTTTTCCAGAAGTGGAGGGTCTGTCCTTCCTGGTAGCCATGAAGACCTAGGGGTGCATACTGTACTGAATGGTAACCAATCCCCAAGACCAGAGGGGAGTGTCTGGACCTCTTCACAGGTGCAAATGGACAAACAAGTTTATGTGGGTCCAAAGTGCTGGTGCCCCACAAATGAGCTGTGGGTGCTCCGTGCTAATGACTGCAGGCAATTACTTCCCTCACAGCAGATGGGAGCACATGGTGCTGGCCAAAATGAATCAAGGCTCTTGGGTAAGATTTAGAAAATGTTGTCCAATGAAGATTATAATATTATTGGGGGGATGGGGTCAGCAATGACATCTTTCAGCCATCATTTCTAGCAATTTTTTTTTTTCACCCTCATCCAGTGGCCATTGTGCCAGCTCTGGTTGACAGATGCAGGGTCAGAGACACAAAGAGTAAGTCATTGGCAGAACCTGTGAGGTTTCGAGGGAGCCTAATAGAATCCCTTGTCCTATCTGGGCCTTGACCCCATTAAAAAATAAAATAGCAGAGGCAAAGATGGAGCACAAAATAATACCATCTCAGCCCTGGCTGGCAGCACAGTGGCTAAGGCACCAGCCTATGAACCCAAAGGTCACTGGTTCGATTCCCAGCCAAGGCACATAACCAGGTAGCAAGCCAGGTCTCCAGCCAGGTCTGTGGCTGGCGGCAGGTGAAAGGCAACCATACATTGATGTCTTTCTCCCTCTCTGCCTCTCTCCCTTCCCCTCTCTCTGAAAAATAATAAAATCTTTTTTAAAATAATTAAGTAATAATAATACCATCTTTATTACAAATAAAGCCAGGCTGGGAGACAATGCCGTGGCTAACTTCCTCCCAATCAACCAGGACAGACACCTGAGAGGACACAGTGACTGAGTCACTGCCCTACCGCTGGTTTGGACAAAGGAAGAATCACTTGTTTTTGAAACCCTGGCTAGGTATGTTAGCTCCCTGTTGAAAACATGGACCATAGGATGTTGTCAGCCAACTTCATCCAGTGATGACATGAGACTGAGGAGTCGGTCGATTTAAGGGTGTCACTCTCTTCTGTGATCTTTCTCATTGAGGTCTCTGGGTAAATCTATATTGCTGTGACTGGGAGAGAAGATAGATGTCCCTGAAGGGAATAGATGTCACCTCTGCCAGTCATCCTGGAAAGAGGTTTGACCCAGGCAAGAAATTAGGATTTGGGGAGACAAGCCCTTCATTGAGATGAGGACAAAATCCTTTCTTTCTAGGATTGGAGGTTGGTGTCAGAGCCAAAGGTCCTGCCTGCAGGGTTGGCACAAAGGAAGGTGCACATGCTGACACCTTGGCTCACTCCTTGGGCTTGTTTTTCAAGGCCACTGTTTGCCAATACTGCCTGGCTCCGGCCTACCCTCAGCACCCAGGCAAGATCAGTGGACACCTCTCACTGAGGGCTGGACAGCGCGAGTGGCTGCGATAGCACCATGCAGACACCATCAGTCTGAACATGGCATTCGGAGGCCCCAGGTCCATAGGCCAAAAGTTACCTGCTCTGGACACCACCCTCCCTCCTTAGTCTCTGACCTGCAGCCTGATGCTAAGACCTCGTGGCCCAAATCTCCTTCTCCAGGGTCCTTTCAGAGGAAAAATCATCTCATGCGCCTTTCCCAACCAAAGTACTCTAGTTCATCCAACTGATGATGACATTCATTTTCACAGTTTACTCTAAACATTTACTGTAAATAGATGTAGTTTAGCCCTGGCTAGTGCCACAATGGGTAAGGCGCCAGCCTGTGAACCCAAAGGTCACTGGTTCGAGTCCCAGTCAGGGCACATAACCGGGTTGCAAGCCAGGTCTCCAACCAGGCTGGAGGCAGGTGAAAGGCAACCATACATTGATGTCTGTCTCCCTCTCTGCCTCTATCCCTTCCCCTCTCTCTGAAAATAAATAAAAATCTTAAAAAACAAAAACGAAAACAAAAACAGATGTAGTTTAGCTTCCAGTTGCCTCAAACCTTTCCATCCAGAAGAGGTTCTTACCTTCATCTTTATGTATCCAGAAGGCCTACTGAAGTGTTGCTTTTGATATTAAAGGAGAAATCTTCCCTCAAAAGTCAAGTCAAATTTCCATCTCTAGGAAATTAGCAAAAAATGCTGGCATATTTAAGTGTCCAACAGTAGATGAATAGATAAAAAAGCTGTGATAGTTACATGATGGAATACTACACAGCAGTAAAAGAGAAGAAACTCTTACCTTTTGTGAGAGTCATTTATATGTGGAATCTAATGAGCACAATAAACAAACAAACAAAATAGAAACAGAAGCATAGAGGAGAAGTAGAGGGTATGGATGAAAGATGGTGATGGAATTAACCAAAGGACGTTCATGCATGACCCATAGACCCAGACAATGGTATCAGGATTGACTGAGGGAGGGGAGTGGTGGGTCTGGATGGAGGAGGGAAAAGGGAACGAAAGCAAGAACAACTGTAATAACATAAAGAATAAATTTTTTTAATGCTGACAGATTTTAAATAGCTTTTGCCCACCTCCATCCCAGCCAGTGCTTCTAGGCCTTAAGGCTTCAAAAAATATTGGGAGTTCCATCTAGTACCATTTCTCCAAGTAGCGTTACAGACACGGATGTTTTCCTGCCTCCTTCTGCCCTTGACAGAATCGTCATATTTTTTTTTCTTTTTTTAATTTTATTGTTGTTGTATTATATCCATCCCCTTTTTGCTCCCCTCTGAATCGTCATATTTTTAGAGCTCTATCTGTCAACAGTTTTTTCTGCCCCAATGCACCCAAGGAAGAGAATAAACTTTGTCAGCAACAGCATCTCCCAGACTCCGGCAAGGATTCTCATTTTGAAGGTGGAATAAGTGAGCCTTATAGTGACATAGTAGAATCTTTGAGGGGAAAAAAAATTGTGTAGTTTGAGAAGGTAATTAAAATACCCCTCCACTCTCAACCCCCACGATTGCCCTAAATGAGAATAGATTGTTTGGAGGCTCTAACTTGCGTACCTTTTCCCCCTCAGTCATTATATAATTCAACTGGATGTGTGTATCACAAGCCTCTCCACTCCTTCCAATGCCCATGTCCTTGTCACACTAATGCCTGCTCTCCTTTTGCCTTGTTCTCTGCTCAACGGGTTGTTAATATTTAATTTCAGGACTCCTATAGGGAAGCCCAATGTTCAACTCATTAGGACCAAATTTTACAATTGCAGAGAGTGGAAACCCTGCCTTACAATAATAATCGGATTCCTTCCATATTCTCTAAGGCCTTACAGGTGTCTGAAACACTGGTACGTATTTGCATTAAGATCTTGCAAGTGTGCTACCCTCCCAAATTTAAAGTCTGAAAGCTTTCCTGTGGTTTTTCACCTTTGGATTTAGAATGATACGATTGTGTCAGGAGTACTGCTCCTTGAAGCAAGACCAATATGTGGAAGTTATACCAAATATTACATAAAAGAAAAAATATGCATCCTAACTTTGTAAAATCATTTACCCACTGACTTTCCCTGGAACTTAGGAAAATAATTCAATTTATTTAATATTTTGACACTTATTTAAAAATTCAATTTATTTGACATTTTGAATCTTATGAAAGTAATTCCATTTATTTGACACGAGGGCAGGGGGTAGCCTTATAATATAAAGTGCAAATACCTACACCCATAAAGAAAATTCTTCGCAAGTTCATCAACTTTCTCTATCCTTCTCTATGTATTCTGTATATTTATTTATATATTCCCTATATTCCTATATTGCCCAATAGATTCAGAATATGAATAACTGCACAAACATAACTGCTAGCCCTTACCTGGGTACTTGCTGCAGGGAAACCTCAGGTTTATACGTTACATCAGAAAAGCCTGAGCTGAAATGCCAGTTTTCAGACCTAGGACTTCTAAGTGTCTGCTAAGGTGAGTTAGGAGTTAGGCCTCCCGGGTGCCAAGAGGCTCTTCCCTAACATTTACTTCTAGGGAAAGAAAACTGCTATGTTGAGTCACAGGCAGAAAGCGAAGAAAAACACTTCAAGTTCTTAAATCCAGGTAGTCATTCATTTCGCAAGTGTGCTCACTTCCGACAGCCCGGACAGGCCAGCATTTGCATAAACTGCATAAAGGGCCTAAGCCGCCATTTGGAGCTTCCGCTCCTGGCACCGCTGAGGGAAAAAGAACCCCCTCCTTCTTCTGCATGCGCACTTCCTGCTGTTCCCTTCTTCTTTATTTAGGTCTCTTAAAGTTCAGCAGCATTTTAATGCTTTCTAAATTCTCCAAAATTCTAAATCCCTCCATACATGACAGAATTTTGAATAAATCTTCCTGTTCTCAAAATGAGAAGTCCTGAGCCAAGACAGAAAACAGCAGTCAGTGGCTTCATAGGGTCCCCTTTCTCTTCTGTCCCCACATAGTGCTGGGCAGCACTGTGTCTCCCTCCCTGCTGACCGCAGCTGCCTGCCCCTCACTCCCAGGTGGGGCGCCAGGCCGCATCACTCATCTTGCCTCCCTCATCATGGCGTGTGTACTACTCCCATTACCCTTGCTCTGTCCCAACAGAATCCTGGCTTGGTTTTCAAGTGTCCACACCTCCCCTCAATCCTGGGCTTCCAGGAAGAGGGTGGGTCTCGTTAGTCTGGGTAAATCAGAAAAGGCTGAGCAGAAATGTCAGTTTGCATACTGACCACTTTTAGGTGTCCGATTAGGTGAATTAAGAGGTAGCTCAGGTGACCATTGTGACTAGAATTGGTCCAATCAGACTGAAGGGAAAGACTTGCATATTCAAAAAAGAAGTGTTTTCATTCTCCCCTCCTTCTGGCGCCCATGAATAACAGAGCACAAGGTCCCAGTTATCAGGGCAGCCACTTTGTGACCATTTAAGCAGAACCATCTTTAGTGGAAAATTGATGCAGAAATTTCTGGAATGGATTCTTGATGTCCTCGATGAGCCTCCTCTGAAGACCATCTGACTTCTGAATTTCTTTCTTGAAGGACTTCTTGGAGGCTTTACTCTTCCAAAAGACTGATCTTTCCAAGAGGCAAGTGTGGTATACTGTCTTTTCCAAGTTAAGAGTGGGACAAAGGTGGGTTTACAGTTATGAGTATGTGAAACATAGTTTATTATCAATCATTGTTTATTAATTATTGTATTATATTCCACATGGACAACAGTAAACCTACTTTCCTCTCACCCGGTACATTAGCACAAATAGCCCCATCTCTCTCAAAGAACAGTGTTCCATGGAACCCAATTTGGAAAACATGCACTCTGGTCATTTGGGACTCTTTGGGTTCAAAAGTTTAGCAATCACCAGCCAACGAAGAGCTGGGAGTAAAGAACATAAGCCCTTTAACCTAAGATTCTGAGCTTGAGATGCATGCTCTGTATTGGTAGTTTAGAAACAATCACCTAATAATTTCTTTTCTTTTCCAAAACAAGTCAGTATTTATTTACTAAATTATATACTTATTTTGTATGGCATGTTTCCTCATCCCAGGAAATTTGCATGCCAACTACAGCAAGTTTTACTTCTTCTAACTTTCAAAGCCACCCTATGACTCTACCCTAGTTACCCACCTCTCACAGCCCCTACCCCATCTTCACCCTGCCCTCACCACCCATTCCCACCCATTCCCACCCCTGGGTCCACAGCTCCGGTGCCAGCCACAGCAGCCTCATCCTTCAAATCTTTTTCAGGTCTGAGTTTCCCAATTAATTTTAATTATACATTTAATTATATAAGTAATACTAGGCTAACATCCCCTTTGATAGACCCAATTCTGGTTCTTTTCCAGAGGTTATCAACTTGGTATGTTATCTTCTACACCTGTTCAGGGCCTTTGTATACATATATGAACATGCAGAACATGTGGGGGCACATGACATTCCGCTCCCACCCTCTGTCCTCACTCTGATTACTGACAGCTTTGAGATCCTGGAAGCCAAAACAGCTATTAGCTCCCAGAAAGTGAAAGCAGAAAGAAGTATAGCTAAACCTCGCAGGAAAACTCGATGGTACACAGCACCCACTGTTCCACAGAAAATGCCATGTTTTCAAGAGGGCAAATCCCAGACAGCAGAGCCAACTCACAGGCAGGCACGAGAAGAGAGGAGGAGCTATGGGGTATCAGGAGTGAGGATGCCCAGCTCCCGGCACAAGTCTTACTGCCTTGACCAGACGTCCCGCAGCAGCAGCAGTTGAGGCAGGCAACACTCCCTCTCTCAGCAGCCCCACGGGGCCAGCTCTCCGCTAGAACCCTCTTTTTATCATTGGGAGGCCTGCGCTACACTCTGCTCCTCTAGCTCCCATCCATTTTGGATTTGGACAGGTACTTCCAAAAAGTTCAAGCCAAGGAAGAACAGGGAAAGAAAAAAGGGCCCATTCATGTTTAAATTGCATTTGCCTGTTCCACACCCAGCCTTTATCAGAATAGCCAAGACTGTTCTCTCCTGAGTTTGTCAGAAACACGCAAAGGGCAAGCATGTCATTGGTCACACGTATTTGTGCAGGATCTAGGACAGAATGTAACTGGAGCCTAAGGTGACAGAGACCCCACCAACATACTCTAGCCATTTCTCCAAGTTCTCATCACTCCACCTTCTCTTTCATTTTCTAAACTGGACCTTGGATCATGGAACCTTTTTCATTAATATCTACTAGATTGACTCACCTGGAGCAGCACACCCCTAGGTGAAGCCAGCAGGGTGGGTGAGAGGGTGCTTCACCTGGTCCAGGGAGTGTTTTCTTCCAGTGAGTGCAATTCTCAGTCCTGGCTCATGCTCCAGGATAGAGAGAGGCCTCCTCTCCTCCTGCCATCCATAATCTCTGCTTTTTCATTTAGAAAAACCTAGGGCAAAAACTATTTAGAATGCATATGTTTGGAATTATGCCCAGCTTAACCCCTGCCTTCCTCCCTGACTTCACGTCATACCTCTGTCCCCATGCCCATTCTGCACCATCTCTGTTCAACAAACAGGCCATATTCCATCCCACCTTAGGTCTTTGCACGTGCTAATCCCTTTGACCCTGGCCTCTGCATGGCTGTCTCTTTCTCGCCATTCACCCAAAATGTTCTTGTCTTGCCCTAAATGTCACCTCCTAAGAGGTAAATCAGGCAACCCTAACATGATTTCCTAAAAAGATGTGGCACTTTCTTCCATTTGCCGTAGGCCGCTCTTATAAGTTAGTATGATAAGGTATTGAGACCGGACCTGGGGCTTAGAATTGTAATTCACATACACATATGTGCACATGTACACATGTGCATACACACACACACACACACACACACTGCAAGTTACAACCTACACTGTATAATTTCCTTCTCTTAAAGAAAGAAGTGCATATTATACTCTATTTCATTCTGTTCATAAAATGTATAAAGGAGCAAAAACGACCCATGAGGCTCCTTCTCAAGTATATGATACCTTACATATATTCTAACCAAAGCTATTTTTTAAACGTTGAATTTATTTATTTACTTTTCAAGAGAGGGGGCGGGAGAGAGAAAGAGAGGGAGAAAAACATCAATGTGAGAGAGAAACATGGATCAGTTGCTTCTCGCACATATCCAACTGGGGAACAGAGCCCACAACCCAGGCACGTGCCCTGACCAGGAATCAGCAACCTTTCATCTTGTGGGACGATGCCCGACCACCTGAGCCACACCAATCAGGGCATCTACTTCTTTAAATCCTCTTTTTATTTCCTAGTGGGACCAAGGGAATGGGCTGGGATGGAGAGGAAGGCTATCCCAATGTCAAATTCTGCTCCTATGGTATACATTCCCTGCATTTGACTTCCTGAAACTTAGAGTTAGCTGATTTTTTAATTCTTCATATCTTAAGAAATGAAAGTATTTCTAAAAATTGTAGGCTAATAGGTTGGTAGTTCCATAAGAAACAGCATCTTTCAAAGAAGATGGAATCAATACTGATATAATACATAATCATACAACAGGAATGTCAAGCAAGAACGCAAATTTCCCAAGGTACATCCAGGCTTACTAGTTTCCTTTCCGCAACTGTACCTTATATGTCAAATGTCTCCAGGAGGGAGACCTCGTGGCATAATATCCTCACTTCTCAAATCATCAAACACCTGCATTTACTATGGCAGGAAAGTGCACATGTACTGGGCATCACTCCCCTGAAAGCTACCTGGTGGTGAGGCATGGGGAAGCCAAGAAGAGTACCAAGTCCAGTGTAAATGTGGCCCATCTTCCTTAAATTCAACTTTACTAAGATATTTGAAAGAGGGAATGCTGTGAAGAAAATGGAAAGTAACTAAAAATGTAATTTTGTATACAAACTGGATCTATTACAATACCTAATTCAAAGTGTCCATAAATTTTAAAGATTAAATGGGGAAAAAAAAAGTGTGAGCTAACTAAAGGCAGAATCAGTGCAGACTGCAGCCACTATTTTCCCCAACTCTAACCAGGCTGGTGGTCATTACACTTTGCCCTGGGGTATTTTTCAGTGCAAAAGCTTAAGAGGCATTGAATCCTTATAGATGGTCAGAAATATGGAATGAGGGTTGAAACCAAAAGGGATGTTTGTGTGTGCTCCAAACGCATGGAAAATTCATCGAATCACAATATAGCATCTTTCCATTCTAGAGTCTGCCCTCCTTTGTTTTTCCTGCCCTGCCACAGTACCACACCCACCCCTGCAGAAAAGAACCCCACGCACGCACGCATGTGTTCCCACCACCCCCAAGCCTTCCCAGGGATGACAGAGCGCATGACGCTCCACAGCCATCCGTCCCCACACCTAATGATCAGTGGGCTGGCAACCTCTGAGGATACAAAGATGAGTATGATGTTATCCCTACCCTGGAGAAATTCAGACAGGTGAGAGATTGAGACATCCATTTTAAACAACTTTATAATGTGATAAATCCATTAATAAAGCGACAGAGTGCTGCAGGAGCCGAGAGGGATAAGGAATGACCTGCTCCCCACGGGGAGGACTAATAGGAAAGGTTTCTCAAGGTAAGAGCATCCGGGGCTCCACACTGAGAGATGCAGCAGCAACAGCGTGAGCCTCCACTGGGGAGGAATCTGGACTCTCCTGCTTTTTAATCGTTGCCTTCGCACAGCTTTTACTCATAACATTTCGGACTCCCAGTGACCGTATTTTATTATTCCTGCTCTACTTGTGAGGGGCTGGGGTCTCAAAGAGTTAAGTTTCCAACCTAGATCTGTCTACTACATTTCTGACTGTACTCACCCTCTCCCTTGGTTGTAAAGCCGCCCCGCCTGCGGGTGCCTGACATGTCTGTTTTCACGAATGAAATGCCAGTAACTAGTTTGGCTACTGAAAAGACTCAGGAAGAAGAGGGTCATTTTTGATGAAAAAGCACTGAAACAAATTTTAAAATGTTTCTCCTACTTGTACATGTTTCAGAAACCGTGTCTTAGTCTGAGTATGTATTCATTACAGAGTGGAAAATATGCATTATTTACTTCCTTGTCTCTGCCGGAAGGGGCAGGGCAGTGCTCAAGGAGACAACAGAGAAACCAGAGTAGAAGCTGAGGGGCGGCAGAGACACAGAATAAGAGGATGGAAAACGAGCAGCCAGAGGCATAAAGTGAGGCAGCTCAGGAAAAGGTCACACAGCCCAATCCCAATGCCTCTGCAATGTTAAAGGCCCAGAAAGTGTCCAGAAATTACTGATCTAAAACCTGGAGGCATCAGGCCACAAGCTGAGCCTGGGCAACGTCGGAAAAGCAAGGCTCCTGGGGATGGTGCACAACCGGCTCTGCCAAGCAGCCCCTGTGAACAGCACTCCCAGCTCAGTGCACCATCACGCTGGAGAGGGAGCCCAGCAAGGGGTGTCCTGCTTCTTAGCCAGAGATGGAGAAAGAGCTGTCACTTGTGCTAGTGCTGTCAGCGGCTCTGAGCGGGGATGCAAAACCGAAGCTGGCAACACAACGCCCCCATGCCTGCTGGCCCGGGGTGGGGGTGGAGGGCATGCCTCCTGGCCCAGGGGGAGATCAGTATGCCCGCAGAGAGAGGATCCTCGCCCAGGCCAAAGGGCAAAGTGCAGGGCCAGAGGTCGACAAGCTACAGAGAGAAGCAGGAGGACACCCTCCCCTGGTCAGATCCCTGCCTTCTGTCCTGTGCCCCAAGGATGGGGAGGGTAGCACTGTCACTGCCACTGCCACTTGGTCAGGGAGCCTTTCTCAGGAGACTGAGCAGAGCCTTCTGCCGGAGCCCGCCTGCTGCTGCTGCAAGAAGGGGTCCCAAGCTAGAGACTCGCCCACAAGGAAGCTCAGTGTGACCTTTCCAGCTCCTCTTGGACTTCCACTCTACTTCAGTGAGGGCCTTTCAAAATCCTTGCAGGTTCATTAAATGCTCACTTAAACCTATTAAAAGTTGAAGGGGAAATCATCAGTAGCCCCGACAGGCCTCATCATTGCTCTTTCCTGTAGCGGCCACACCAAAGGGATGGTGGTTCCGTCCCAGCTGCACTTCCAGGAGCTGATTATCAGGAAGGAAAAGGATTTTTTTTCAAGGAAGGGGTGGGGGGAGTAAACCAATTTATGTTTATTAGAAGCAGTGAATGTCAGGGGCTGGATGCAGATAAGGTTATTTGAACTCAAAGTGTAGCAGGGATAGTCTGTTTCCATTTCTAACATTCTACCTACTGATAAATTGCCAATTAAAGAAATCCTCAAGCTGGTGACTGTCAAAGGGATGTCAATAGTCAGACTGAAAAACTCAGATGGGAGGTATCTGCAATATTCCAGGAAGCAAGTCCAGAGATGCTATATAAATGCATGTGTGTGTACGTGTGTGTATGTACGTGTGTATGCACATGTGTGCATGTGTGTATGTGTATGTATTGTGTGTGTGTGTGACAAACATATAGCATCAGGGGACAGCCCTGCTGGTAAAAACAGATTCAGAGCCTTGAGGTATAATTAATGCTTATTCCTATAACCTCAGAAAAAGAGACTTCTCTACCTAACCCTGAAGAGCCTGTCAAAATGAGTCAAAATTTTAAAAAATAAAAAATAATGAAAACAAGATTTGGTTCTCCTGGTCAGGTACACCAGTGCTGCATGTAGACAGAGAAGGAGGTGCCCTCTCCTACAATGAGAAGAGGTCCTCTGCAGTCACAGCTTCTGATGATCCCCTCATGGCAGTCACCGGGCAGCGCTTTCCTACTTCTAGGAACCTTTCTTCTACAGAAGGGGAAGCACATCCTTCAGGACAGTCACAGCCCCAGGGACTGAGCCTGTGCTGTGCACTCAGCTCAGGGGATTATCTGGGTGCTGCCACTCGGCCCAAGGGTCCCACAGATGACCTGCCTCTCTCCCCCTACACTCAAAGTGACTCTCCCTGTGCTAAGGACGGCATCTCATGGAATGCTCAGCTGTATTCCCCTTTTCTGTGTGCTTCTATCCAGCTCACTCTCCTACCTCTCATAGAGGATGCACTCGGGGAAGGTGAGGGTACGAAAACACCACACCGCACCGCAGCCCAGTGCTTTCCCCCAGAAGCAGTTACCCTAGAACACAGGTAGGGCCATCTTTGGAGTGATGTTAAGATTGTACCTATGTTAACTCAAGTTGGCCTATCAAGGAGACTGAAATTCTACCATAAATAATGAATTTCTGGAATACAACCTAGAAAAATGTACCCTTATGAAATTCCACAAATGGAGAGCACAAAGCATTCCTAGTGTGCAGCAACTGATTTTCTCAGCTCTGTTGGATGACCGTGGGAATCTGGCAGAGGGGAAGAACAAGGAAGACAGAACTTCTGCTCCTCTACTGCAAACCAGTAAATCCCTGCTCCAGCCCAGTGCCTCCCAGCTGGTCTACCCTGATACTCAGAGGCCCATGAGATAAACCTGAATGTATCTTCATAGGCAACATCAACTTTTAAATATTTTTATCTATAAATATAATACTAAACCCTCTGCAACTTTGCATGACCATTGTTGTTGATGACTGGACTGTAACTCCCAGCCAATTTCCTGTGCAAAACCAGGGTGCCTTTTCTAGAGAACTACGTCCTTTTTCCAGCCACTCCCTAACAAGGACTTTTTTCTTTTTCTCTCTGTTCCCCGCTTCCTCCTTCCTCCTTCCTCCTTCCCTGTGCTCCTTCCCCATGCCACTCCTTCCTTTCACTACACACCTTCAAAATCACTCTCCTTTATTTGACAGAAAGGAATGAATGACATGGTCAAACATATCTTGCGAAGTTTCATCCCAAATGGATTCCCAATGGGTTTAGGGAAACTTGGGGTTAACATATTTTGTGTTCCCACTGAGCTGAATAAAGCCCAGATTTTAAAAATATGGAAACATAGAAGGTGTAAGACTAGGAATTTATTGACTGCACAAGGATTGCATCAAACCCTGCTGATAAAGAAACATTGGAAACAGCACTTGCTTTGGAGTCAGAAACAACTAAATTCAAATCCTAACTCCACCACTTAACAGCTACACAGCTTTGGACCAACTGTTCAATCGTTCTGAGTCTCATTTTTCACATCTATAAAATGGGAATAGTAATCTCTCTTTCACAGAGCTATATTAAATGAGGCAATAAATGCAAAGAAATATATTAAATGTAAATATGTGGGGTTTTTTTTTAACTCACTCTCTTCTTTAGTGGTTTCTTTTGATTTTGCAAGCAGAGAGCTTAGTTTCCAGTTTTATTTCTAGGACCCTGGGATTTTGGTTAAAAATGAAGCTTCTCTCCAGTACTGTTGGAGATGGCACCAAGCACCACGGCCCACAACCTGCCCACAGTCTGTCAGTGAAGCATCTTCACAGGGCTCCTTCCAGCCTCCTTCAAGTGGAAGATACCAGATATTGTTACCTAACCCCTGAGCTGCGAGGTTAAAAGGTGCCAATTCATGAATTTGGTTTTTTATATTAAAAGGCCCCTAACTTGTACCTCATTTGCCAAATGAAATACTACAGATCTCAAATTAGAGTTACCCAGAGCTTGGCTTTTGCCTTGACAATTTTATATGAAATGTCTTATCTTTGGGTCTATATTTATCTTGCTGGAAGAGACCAGAAAATGTTCTATTTTGCTGGTATTATTTCTTTAGTAACTATTAATATCATTTCTATAGGTGGATATAATTAACTCATAGACTGGCAGCTTTCTTTGAAATTTTCTCTTTTCTTCTTTCTGAGCTTATTCTAATCTCTGACTGTAGCTTGTAAACATCTGTCTATAATTGATGAAATGACCCCATTTGGGTCCCAATGTGCCCAGCAACAGAGACTGTCATGCTTAGGGTCCAAGTATCACTGATGCAAGGTAAAAAGTAACACGCTGAAGTGCTGGGGAGGGAAAGCTCACAGGCAACTCCCTCTACAAAGCTTCTTTACCACAGGGAAGTGTTCAAGGAGAATAATTACTAGCATAATAACTTATATGTGTGATTAAAGCACTCCATGCACTGAGAGTAGGGACCTTTCTTCAAGGATTAGTCTGAGTATAATGTGCTCGAGCCTCCCACCCCAGCCTGCCGCTCCCTCTGTGCCAAATCAAAAAGGGTGGAATTTGACCCTTTGTACCCCTGCAGAAGTCCTTTTACCAGAGGCTTCCGAGGGTTTTTACATATGTAAATTAACCCACCACATCATCACTTTTCTCCACAGAAATGGGTCATTTCAGCCTAAATGGCCTACTTAAGGTCACCTGAGAAGTCCTTTGTGTAACATGGAAATAGATGTTCATGTTCAAAGTATAAAATTACAGTTGCAGCCTCACTGCAGATGCAAATTCACGCCATCCTTTGGCAAGTACTGCTGGAGGGAGGGGCAGATCATTGGATCATCATCTTTAATCTTTACAGCAAGGCTCCAGCCTTTCGGCCTTTCCTCAGCCTCACCACACACACGAATCCACACCTCTGTATATGGTCATTTAGTGCCTTCACATGATGGTGGGAGCGGGCGATTTTTTGAAATATGCCGGTTTTGTTACAAGCCCACTTACCTTTATTATTTATGATCTTGCTGTCTCATACCTAAACACGTATAAGCTATGTTTCCCACCAGTCTAGAACAGAAAAAAAAAGTTATTACTACGTGATCCATGCTCTGTGTACAGTTTGCAAAACATGTAATTTTATGTGTCCAGTGTACAATGTGGTACCTGGAGACCCAGATTCCAGCTCTCTTCTTTCCTCTCTTATCTGTTCCAAAAGCTGAGTGAAGGCGGAACATAAATATTTTTTTAATTTTTATGAATCACTCTGATTAAATAAGTAGTTGGCCATATAATCTTTTGTTACCCCATACTCTCCTATTTATTAAACACCTATTCTGTTGCCATTCACGACGCTAGACACAGGGAACACTACAATCATCTCTTGACTTCATGGGAAAGACAGACAGTGAACCAGGCCCAGGTGCCCTGTGGTCAGTGCTGTAAAATGACCAACGCAATGGGCTGGGTGGGGCAGGTAGGAAAGGGTGCATCAGGAAAGTTTTTCTTTAATGCAGGTGATATTTGAACAATGACCTGGAGCATGAGAATAAAGTAAGACTTTTAATTTAATTTTATTTTTGCATTTTACAGATTTTTACTTCTAATGAAGTAACTATCAATCTTTAATATCCTACATAAACAAAAAGCTCTTTGGGGAAGTCTTTTTTCTTTATTCCAGAGCAAAACATCATGAGACCAAAGAGTGAGAATGCCACTATAGTTCCCACCCACCCCCATGCTTGGTCCATTCTTGCTCTGATCTTGTAAGACACCACTGAGGAGGGGGTCACAAATCGCTCCTCTGTATATACAGCCCTAATGGGGCTGAGGCTTTTGTCCCTTAATGCCCAGGAAGCTGATTGTGGTGACCTGCTGGCCTTGGATTAGTTTTATTTTTGCCATTATTTTTCTATTTTTGTTTTCTTTTTCTTATTTTTTGCATTGTTTTACATTTTTTCATTCCTTTCTCTTTTTTTTTTTATTTCTCTTGTTTTTTTCCTGCTTTTTTTCATTTTTTGTTTTTTATTTTTTCCTTTGTAAATATGTGATTGCAGTCAAAAAATAAGATGTACTCACAGAATCCTCAAAGAACAGGAAGCCCCATGTGAAAACCTATTATATGGAATGTTCATGTTGCTAGTTCAGGTTTCCTGTCCGTGTTTCTCCCAGATAACTGTAATCTCAATTGCAAACTTAATAGAAGTAGATGAGTAATAAAAATTAAAAGGACTTCTCTCTTTCCCCCTGCTGTTTTCTATTAACAGTGCATAGTGTTTTATTATTTTCCAATGTTTACTTAAAACATTTCATAAGTATTAGACAGAAAAAAAAGGCTAGCAAGAATGGTGACCACAAAATAATAACCAGCTGAAAATTAGACATTTGAACAGCTCAAGTTCACATAAGCAATACTCACATGCATACCCAGCCCCCTTCAATGCAGGGCAGGCCGTGAAATCACACAGGAGAGAAGAGTAGATTTCTGAATCCTACACTGAATCCTACAGGTACTCCATTTTTGCTGGTGGATAGTAACCCTGCAGCTGTAAGTGAAAACCATGAAATCAGTGCCTGAACATTACAAATTAGCAAAGTGCACACCAATGTGTAAAACTCCCCATTTCCAGACACCATCACCTGGCAGGCCCAGGACCAACAGCCACACACTGTCTCACGCAGCTCTCCCAACACTGAAAATATGGTATCACCTCTATTTTACAGGCAAGGGAATTTAAGAAACTTCCCCAAGGTTACTTAGCTGGTAAGTGATAAGCATTCAGTCCTCGTAAATTCCTAAACTCGTGGTCCTCCACACCATGAACAGGGTGTACTTAGGGATAAAAAGCACCCTACACTGTGGCCTGAATTATGTCTCCCCACCACCTCAAAAATTCATGTGTTGAAGTCCTAATCCCAGAGTAACTATATTTGTAGATAGTGTAAATGAGTTCATAAAGGTGGGGCCCTGATCCAACAGGCTTAGTGTCCTTACAAAAAGAGACCCTGGAGAATCCACACTGTGGTCCCTGTCCCCAAGATGCACAAAAAAGAGGCCCTGTGAGCTCAAGGTGAGAAGGCAGCCATATATGAACGCCAAAAAATGGGCCTGAATCAGACATCCCAGTGGCTGGAATCTTGATCATGGGTGGCTAGCCTCCAACTGTGAGGAAATCAATTTCTTTTCTTTTTTTTTTTTTTTAAGGTTTTATTATTTTGAGAGAGACATCAATGTATGGTTGCCTTTCACCTGCCTCCAGCTAAGGACCTGGCTGCAGACCTGGCTTGCAGCCTAGTTATGTGCCCTGATTGGGAATTGAACCAGTGACATTGGGTTCTCAGGCTGGCACCTTATCCACTGTGCCACCAGCCAGGGCTGAAAATCAATTTCTCTTTCAGCCACCCAATCTATGCACGATATTGTGTTAGAGCAGCCTACATTTCCTGCAAAGCCACTCAGCCTTCTCTAACCCTCCCACCATTTCTTCTCATCTGTTGCACTCTCATTAGTCCCCGTTTCTATCCTACCATCAACATGATCTTTCCAAAATGCAAACCTTATCCTCAGTCTCCCTGAAATACCTGCTTTTGCTTTTTAGGGTGTTTGCAGGCTTTTTCTTTTACAAACATAGCTACAGTGAATAGCGTGTGCATGAACCACTTCACACAGGAAACAGTTAACATATTTGTGTCCATGACACAAGCATGACATTTGCATGTCACAGAATTTGCTCTTGTGCCTTCAGAATTAATCCTACTGTTAATTAATTCTCCCTTTGTGCTAATTTTTGGCTATTCTTTTTCTTCTTTGGTCTCTGTCCTAATCACATGCCTTTTAACTAGCCACATTCTTTCTGTTTTGCACTTAAGAAAATGATGAATTGAATAATGTTCACGTACAACCTCAAAACCAAACGCAAATGCAGTGATCAAGTGGAAAACTGCACACAGCACTGCTGTCCTCACCTCCTTGTTGAAAAGCCGAGATGCCAGCTTTGTTCCTGATCTGACTCGGGTAAAGCTGTGAGAAAAGGCTTTTCTACAACAGTAACAAAGGCCATCCATCCATTCTTCATGATAGAGCCTCTCAATTCTCAGAGTCTGCCTGTGCTTGGCTTATAGGCAATTCTAATGGATCAAGTCCTCTGGGTCCTCACCCTAGAAGATTAAGTGGAGCACATAATAAAACTAGAACTAAACATTAATAACAGCCAGGAGCAATGCTTTACAGTGAAGGTGAGGCATCTAAAGTGTAAAAACATAAAATAACACTGTAAGAAACATTTAATAGAGAAGAAACTGCCCTGTAGGAGTAAACTGCTCCCGAGGGCAGCACTTAGCATATTACAGCACAGCCGCTGATGAAGCAAAGTCACTGAAATACTAAATCATGGTCACTCTGGCTTTTAGAAAAACAGAAAAAGGGGTGAGGGGAGTGTGGGTATACATGAAGCTAGGGAACACCTTGAGAAGGATTTTCATATTATATTATCTCGTTAATCACCAGTCCCTTTGGGGTAGACATTATTATTATTATGTCACAGAAGAGAGTCAGAGTTACCCAGGGTTACCCAGCTATTTAAGTTCAGGTCTGACTGATTCCCAATCCTTTCTTTCCCACTGTGTCCCACTCTCTTGCCCTGCTCATTGCTGCACTGAGAATTAAAGTGCCGTGTGCCAACGCGGAAACCTAATGCCAGCTCAGGAACCTAATGCCAGCTCATGACATCATTTCAGTGGGCAGAATAGGTGACCTGTGTCAGGCAGCCTACACATAAATTATAAAAACCCAACCAAGTCATTTCTTGAGTTCATCCTATAGGACATGTGTTACCCCTTAAAGTTTCACCTACCACAATGCAGGAAGAGAAAAGGCCCCTCAAATATTTGTTGGGTTTTTAGGCAGTCTCCCATATGACTGTTCAAATACAATTTTTAATTGATTAATCAGTTAATCATTAAATGATAAAAATAATGAAAAAACTTGAGTTGTGGCCAGAGGCCGACACCCATCTGGGATGTGTAGTAGCATATTAAATCAGGAGGGGACTGAAACTTTGTTGGGGAATTTAAAGCCTAAACATATAAGACATTTCTGAGACACCTCTTCCACAAGCCCTAGATGGTTCCAGAGATTTGAAGACTGTTTGAATCTACTCTCTATTCAGGAAAGTAGTGAGATGAAACATTTAGGTTCTATAGCTACTAGGGCATCCATACTACATTTGCAGAGATCATTAAAGTGGGGGAAAGAAATTAGTCTTAGCAAGTTTTCCAATTTTTGATAGAGCACATATCAGTAATAAAGAGAAGCAAATGCACTTAGGCACTTACATTCTCTTATCCATTAATTCATTCAAAGAATATTTACTAAGCACCTGCCATGTCTTGAGCACTTTTTAAAGCATTAGGATTTTACCAGCAAATAGGTTCATTCTCTACTCACACGCAGCTTACATTTTTAGTAAATCCTTATAATTTTCTTTCTTATGGAAATAAGACGTAGTTATCAATCCTGTATTCTATACAGTGGATGAAAGCATTTTCTTCTGCAGATCTATAGGCAGAAAGTTCTCTCCTAGAATAGTGCCAGACACACAGTGGGTGCTTAAAAAACTGCCAGTGAATGCATAAATTAACAAATGAGAGAGAGGCTTTCAAAAGGCAACTCAACCTTAGCAAACTGTTTTGACTGAGGAAACAAACCAATTCACTGAAAACCAATTCATTGACTGAGCAATTTTCCAATGCTACAGCAAAATCTAAACAAACTGATGAACTGGTTGATGAATTAATCATTTGGTAAACTGATAGTGGCAAACTAGTTCATAGGTAAATGCGTCACTTGAAAAAGGTTGTGAGGCCGAGAAGGGGAGCAGTTTAGTCAAGGAACTAGCATCAATGACCCGTGGACATGGACAATATGTGGGATTGACTGGGGGGAGGGGGCAGGGGGAGCAGTGGGGGGGGGGGATGGGATGAATGTAAGATAATAAAATAAAAATTTTTTTTTAAAGAAGAAAAAGAGGTTGTTTTTAAAGCAATTCTTGAGCAACAACAGAGCCTTTCATCTCAAAAGCAGGGGTGTAGCCTGGATTGTGCTTGTGGCCATGTCCATCTATCTGATCAAGCATCTGTCACAGTCCATCTATTTCAGTTCTCCTCTCCCCCACCTAGGTGACTCTTCCCTTCCCTTTTCTGTATCCTTCTACTCCTCCAGCTGTGTCTCCTGTCACAATATATTTTCCTTTCTCTTATTTCTAGTACATGACTCCATCATTGCTGTCACATCTGTAGCTCTGGGTACAAACTGTTCAATGTTTTCCCCTTTCTGCTTGCACTCCTCACCCTGGTTCTACCCCAGCTCTCCATGGACATTATGGTCTGTTTGAGGCAAATATCTGGTGAGAAAAAAAGTAAGGGGGCAGGGGGTGTAAATGTGTGTGTCAAAAGAAAACTTTCCATTGTCTCCAGGTAGTGTGATTCCAGCCTCTCACTATTGAGCACTGGCTGAAGACAGCACACTCTGTGGGGTTACAGGATTCCAGACCTTTTCACTGTCTTTCTTCACAACTGTATAAATGCCCGCTCTTTGAATTCCCTTTTGAACCAGTTACAACATCTGACTAGTTCCCTCATTGAATGAGCTAAACAAAACCGTTAACATGGGTTCACTTTTATATCCTTTTTCTCTAGTTTACTTGCATTTGTACAGTATTAAGAGTAGCATCACCAAAATGGGAGTGGGGTTAATACCTGTGTGGCACTGTCTATGGTCTTGAATAGCCATTACAAGCCAGAGGACCTCAGTTCACCGATGGCCTTTGACCAATTACTTTTGGTGCTAATAGTATTCTGTTTCCCTTTACTTTTTATCATAGTAAAAATATTTGGAAATAATATTTACACAATGAAATACTACACAGCAGAAAGAAAGAAGTAACTCCTACCCTTTGCAGCAACATGGATGGAACTAAAAAGTATTATGCTTAGTGAAATAAGCCAATCAGTGAAAGACAAATGCCATGTGATCTCACCCATTACAGGACAATAATGAACAAAACAAACAAACAAGCAAAACAGAACCAGATACATAAATACAATGAATAGACCTTCAATGGGCAGGGGGGTGGGGGAGGAGGAGGAGGCAAAGAAGGGGAACAGTTTAGTCAAGGAACTAGTATGGAAGAACCACGGACATGGACAACAAGTGGGACTGACCCTGAGGGGGAGTGGGTGGGTAGGGAAGGGGACAGAGGGGAGGAAAAAGGGGATGGATGTAATACAACAGAAATAAAATTTAAAATATATATTTTTTAATAGCTGAAAAAAATATTTGAAGTGGAACCATGAGTTACTTTAAAAAACTTTACTGAGACATAATTTATATACCATAAAGTTCAACCATTTAAAGCATATAATTCAATAGCTTTTAGTATATTCACAAAGTTGTACAGTCACCACCAATTTCTCATTACTCCAAGAAAATGACCCGTCACTCCCAATTTACCCACAACTCCCTCAGCTCCTGGCAACCACTCATCTACTTTCTGTCTATACAGATTTGTCTATTCCAGCTATTTCATAGAAATGGAAGCAAACAACATGTGGTCTTTAAAAAAAAAACAAAAAACAAAAAAAAAACAGTATGTGGTCTTTTGTAACTGGCTTATTTCACTTTGCACAATATTTTCATTAAGGTTAGTCCATCCACATAGTAGCATGTGTCAATGCTTTGTTTTTATAAACAAATTACCAAATTATATTCCATTATATGGATATACCCCATTATATTTATCCATTTGCTAATTGATGGATACTTGTGTTGTTCTACGTTTTACTTACTATAAATAATGCTGATATAAATATTCATTATGTGTTTTATGTAATTTTCTTATGTCTCTTCAATACATACCTTGGCAGGGTCATATGGTACCTCTACGCTGAACCTTTCTAGGAACTGCCAGAACGTTTTGCAAGGCCATTTTACATTCCTACCAGCACTGTTCCCTCACGTTCTGATAATAAAGAGTAAAAGCAAAAACTATTTCACATAACTACTGTATGTTTTCCCTCAAATTGAAAAATATTTCCCTCAAATTGGTGTGAAGTTAATGAACTCACTTTAACTTGATTCAAATCAGAATTGGCAATTTTGTATTCCATATTATAGTTACTTACTGGTTCCACATAGATAGTCCCTGACAATGGTTTTTAGCTAGAAAATAAGCTTCAACTATAAACTTTTTCTAATTAAAGGGATTATATCTCCTACAATATAATATTTTTATTAAAAATTAAACATGCACAGAAATTAAAATATATCTCTTTACATGGATAGTGAATCTACCACCCATTCAAGAAAATTATCTTCATGTTTGAAAACTATAAAGCTTCTAATTTACCAAATTAGTTAAATAATGTATGGCTTGGTACCTAATATAAGAATATTTTATTTCTTGTACAGAAGCTCTCCTTCCATACCACTTCAAGAAAATAATCAGGGAAAATACAGTTTAGCTCTCTCAAGCACACAAGAGCAGTGAACAGATTTATGCAAAAATGGTGGAGTTGCACTTCATTTTGGACTCTACTATATACAGTCTTAGATAGGTTTGCTGACCCCAAAATCAATTCATTTTTGCTGGGAGACACCACTACAGGATTAATGGCACTTAGCAAGCAATTCTTGTCTCATTTTTTCCATAGTTATACCTTGTCTCAACAACCATATTAAAGACTTTTTAGAACAAAGATCATACATCTTAGTGTCTTCAGCATCCATCCTGGTGTCCCACCCATCACTTCAGTGATGATAAATAGGATTCTTGGCAAGAATCTCATCCCTCATGCTGCACCTTCCCTCCCCTCGGTAAAAGAAGAATAGTACTTGCATTTTATAGGGTTGCTGTGAAGATTAAATGAGATTATGTAGGTGAAATGCTTAGCACCCACCCAAACTCATGTAATTGGGGTAATTTATTCTACCACAGCCTTTAATTATGATACAGGCATAATTTCCAGACTTTAGAAATTTTTAAACAAAAGGAGGTGAGAACTGAGTGGTAGATTCAATTTACAAGCAAAGCACACTTTTAAATCAATTGTATCAGGGTCTAAGGGTTTACTTAATTACATTAAAGCCATGTATGGCTACCCTGGCTTAGATTTTTCCTATATATGCTACCATCATGTTAGAACAAACAGCATCCCTTCCCAGCTAGTGAAAACACAAAGAAATAATTCTGTCCATCTTATTAATTAGTAAAGAATCAAATTTAAAATACCTCTAGCATGATTATAAACACTATGAAATAAGAAATTAAAATTACTTAATAGGGTAGAAAGTTTATTGTTTGTTTTCAAGACAAAGGGGAAATTCTTGTTGCAGCCCAAAAGAAATTATCCAGATTTTCCTACTAAACTAAATTATCATCCGCTATGGCTGATGATTATCTGGTGTTGAAAAGGATATAGTGGAAATGAAATTCTGTGAACCACAAATCAAATGGTGGAGTTTGCATGGAGTTGCGTCATGCATTGCAGATGATGCAGGTCATGATTCAGGGAAGCACAATAGTCACAATCAAAACTATGTTTGTGAGACTTCTGGTCAAGATGGCAGCCTAGGCAGACATAGCTTGCCTCTTCACACAACCACATCAAAATTACAACTAAAACATAGAACAACCATCACTCAGAATCATCAGGAGTCAAATTTAATGGAAGTCTGACAACTATGGAATTAAAGAAACTTCGTTCATCCTGACTGGTAGGAGGGACGTAGGTGCAGAACAGGCTGGTCCCTCACCCACATGTAGAGAATAAAAATTCAGAAGGGATACCTTGGGACCAAGGAATCCCAGCCCCACACCAGGCCCCCCAGCCCAGGGTTCCAGTGCCAGGAAGGTAAGTCCCCACAAATTCTGGCTGCAAAACCAGCAGGGATTGAGTTGGTGAAAGGAACTGCTGGAGCCCCAAGCAGTTCATCTTAAAGAACCCACACACGGACTCACCTACTGAGATTCACTCCCTCTAAGCTCCAGCACCAGGGTAGTAATTTGAAAGGCACTATAGGCAAAAAGGGAGGAACTGAAGTGTCATCAAGGTAATCAGAGGCCATTGTCCCTTTTCTGAACCCTTCCCCAACAGAGCTACAGAGCTGGTAAGCAGGTGCAGTATCTGAGACTCCATTAACCTGGCTAACAGTTTGACTGCCTTCGAGATCCCCAGAGACTCCCCTCCCATCCAACTTATGGGCCCACCCACGCTGCTTTTCCATATGAATGGCTGGTCTTGGCTCATGTTTCACAACATCCTCAATCCTCTCAAATAAGCACAGCTGGCGTGATCCCCAGACCCGGCAATAGCAGCAGCTAGCCTAGATTCACAGTTTGGCTCTGCCTGGGAACCTCCAAGCCCAGCTCAAGTAGCAACTATCTCTGATTGCTTTATAGCTCTGGCAAGGTGGCCTCAGGCAAAACACAGGTGGGGGTTGACTTCGGCCTGCACCACCTGGCAACTCCAGGGCCAGCACACCCAGTGGACAACTACAGGACACATCTAGAGCACCACCAACATGCCCTGCACAGCTGATCCTTCATGGAGGGTGGAGATTTGTAGTCAGTGGTCACAGCCAGTCCTTACAGCTGACTGGCCTGGTAAATCCCTCCCATTGATCTGCCAAGAACAACCAAGGCTCAACTCAAAAAGAGGGTGTACTCAGCCCATATGAAGGATGCACCTTGAGTACCCAGCTTGGGTAAAAGGGGAGGCTGTGCCACTGGACCCCACAGGACACCTACTACATGAGGCCACACTACCAAGACACGGAGTCATAGCAGCTCTATCTAATACATAGAAACAAACACAGGGAGGCTGCCAAAGTGAGGAGACAAAGAAACATGGCTCAAATGAAAGAACAGATCAAAACTCCAGAAAAAGAGCTTTAAAAAATGGAGATAAGCAATCTATGAGATGCAGAGTTCCAAACACTGGTTATGAGCATGCTCAAGCAACTTAATGAGGACCTCAGCAGCATTAAAAAAATCCAGTCAGAAAAGAAGGATAAACTAATTGAAATAAAGAACTATATACAGGGAAACAACAGTAGAGTGAATGAAGCTGAGAATCAAATCAATGATTTGGAATATAAGGAACCAAAACTATCCAATCAGATCAAGAAGAAGAAAAAAGAATCCAAAAATGAGGATAGTCTAAACAACCTCTGGGATGACTTCGAAAGGTCCAACATTCATGTCATAAGAGTGCTAGAAGGAGAAGAGAAACAGCAAGAAATTGGAAATCAATCTGAAAAAATAATGAAAGAAAACTTCCCTAATTTGGTGAAGGAAATCGACATACAAGTTCAGAAAGCACAAAGAGCCCCAAACAAGATAAACCCAAAGAGGACCACACCAAGGCACATCATAATTTAAATGCCAAAGGTTAATGGTAAAGAGAGAAGTTTAAAAGAAGCAAGAGAAAAGTTTCCCTAAGATTGTCAGCTGATTTCTGAAAATAAACTTAACAGGCTAGAAAAGACTAGCAATAAATATTCAAGGTCAGGAAAAGCAGGAACCTACAGCCAAGAATGCTCTACCCAGCAAAGCTATCTTTTAGAATCAAAGAGCAAATAAACAGCTTCCGAGACAAGAAAAAACTAAAGGAGTTCATCATCACCAAGCCATTATTATATGAAATTTTAAGGAGGCTTGCTTAAGAAAAAAAAGATCAAAAACTATGAACAATAAAATGGCAAAAATCAAAACAAAACAAAACAAAAAACCCCATAACTATCATCAATTGAATCTAAAAAACAAGCTAAGCAAACAAGAACAGAGACAGAATCATGGCTACAGAGAGCATTTTGATGGTTTCTGATGGGAGAGGTTAACGGTGAATAAGTAAAGGGGTGAGGGAATCAAGAAGTACAAATAGGTACATGGGGATATAAGCCATGGGGACATAAGTATAGTATAGGAAATGGAGAAGCCAAAGAACTTTTATACACATGACCCATGAATAGGAACAATGGTGGGGGATCGCCTGAGGTAGTAGGGAATGGTTGGTGGAGGGGAGCAGAAGGGGAAAAATCAGGACAACTATAATAGCATAATCAGTAAAATATAATTTAAAAAATAAAAAATTTAAAATATTAACATTAAAAAACTTCACATTTTTCATATAATTTGTCATAGCACTTATAATTGTAGTTATCACTTAATTGCCATAAATAGAGCTGATATCAGATAAAGATGAATCACGATGTTCCAGGGAAAGCAAATAAATATTAAGATATTAATCTGCATAATATATTGGCAGTTGTAAAAACACAATGGTAATAACCTGAGTCTGTACCTTAGTATAAAGTTGTTCAAGAAATATTTTGTTTCTAGAATTACCTGTTGTAAACAGCAGTTTAATTCTTTTGGTATTAATTAGGCTTTATCTAAATAAACTAGTAACGGGAAAAAAAGAGGGTTACAGGGAGGAGAAAATGGGGAAAGAGGACAGAGGAGAGGAGTGAAAAGGTATGTAAGACAGTTATGTACTATAGACATTACTTACCTTTCAAGAAAATAAAGGACAGGAAAGGCATTCAAAGTTCAAATAATCACACCAAAGAAAAATTATGGCTGCAATGAGTTTTCATTGTACAAGTCAAAGTCTGAACAATTTTATTTCCATGACTAATTTAAAACCCTCTTAAAACCATCCTTTCAAAAACTGATAACATGAACATATTTGCTGCATAACCCAAAACTTTACTTGAGGCTATTGAGTAAGAAGAAAGTTCTGGGTAAGAGAAACTATGGCAAAGACTTTTTAAACAATAAAATAAATATATAACCTTAATTGCTTTAGATAAATATTTTTAAGATTTTATTATTTTTCAGAGAAAGGGGAAAGGAGAGAGGAAGAGAGGGAGAGAAACATCAATGTATGGTTGCCCTTCACCTACCTCCAGCTAAGGACATGGCTGGAGACCTGGCTTGCAATCTGGTTATGTGCTCTGGCTGGGAATCAAACCAGTGATCTTTGGGTTCACAGGCTGGCACCTTTCCATTGAGCCACCAGCCCACGCTCATTGCTTTAGACCTTAACGAAGGTAGCTAGAGGCAGGTGAAAGGCCATACATTGATGTTTCTCTCCCTCTATCTGGAAATAATAAATACAATTTAAAAAAAAAATAGAGTTTAGATCTTAACGAAGAAATGTACTATATCCTCATCCAAATAAATAAATTTGATTGCATTTAAAACTTACCTTTACTAAAAACTTCCTTGTAGATGTGTATTCCAGGATGCTATGAGCCCAGAGCTACACCTGGTGGCCAAATACAAACTTACAAGAACTTGTTCTAAACCTTTTAAAGGTAATTTACATTATTCCTGTTAATCAAAAATAAGCATCTCTCAAGAAACAGCACATTATTACTTCATAGTTGAGGGGAATTTTATACTTTTAATGAAAAATTTAAAAATTGAGAGGAAGGGAAATGGGATAGATGTAATACAATAAAAAAATTAAATGTAAAAAAAGATTAAGGTAGATAATTACATGATAAAGTATAACATGTTAGCTGTAGAATTTAAGTGATAATACATGGATAGTCCCTGTAAAATTCTTTTAACTTTGCTACATATTAGAGAAGTGTTCTTAAATATTGAAAACATTAAGAATTTTTTAAATGATTTCATCACCCATGTTTTAACCACAAGCACCTGTTTTAGTATTTCCTTTATGTATAAACATAATGTCTTCATAATTCATGCTGTGACAATCTATTATACTGATTTACAGTGAGTTATAATACAATGTATTTGTTCTTCATTTAGTCAATTTCCAGTTGAACATTTATATATTTTTTTGTTTCTGTTAAATCATGTTTAAGACAAACGAACTACTTTCTACTACATTCAAACTATAAATGAAAACCTGCACCAATTTAACCAAGGTCATAACATCTAACCATTTGAATATTTTGCTGCTTTACTAAGCATAAAAATATTATCCAGAGATTTTCATGTTTGAATGAAATTATATTTATTTCTGTATTTATCTATTAGAATCTTAATACTTTTCTTATAAATTTGAATAATCAGTTTTATAACTGTTAACCCATTGTCCCCTAAATTCATGTAGATTTTTCTGATCAGCTGTCACCCTTTATTTTCATTGTGCTGATTTTTCATATATTCTAATCTGTCAAGTCTCATCCTTTGTGACTTCTTCAATCCATTCAGAACTAAGAAATAGTATTTCTCTACAATATGACAGATATTCTAATTTTTTGTTTCAATCTAATTTAATTCAGAGAGATCTCCCTTTAAGAAGGTAAGGGAAATAAACATAAATGTGGATGGTAAAATTAGACTTGATTCTCCCAGAGCACTATTCTAAACGTGGTCCTCCCAGTGTAGCTGTATCAGAGATTGTTAAGCATAGTTGTTATTAAATGTAGATTCTCGAGTTCCAACTCTAAGGTACCGAGGCAGATTCTCTGGGTGTGAACACTGGGAAAGTTGCATTAAAAAAATAATAACCTGGTGACTCTTATGCAGATTTAGGCTTCAAAATCACATAATCAGGAGAAAGACTCTAGGTGAGTCACATGCAGTGGGGTCCATAGAAGACAAGAGAACAACTGTAAGATGCCTAACAGCTGGGAGTCACTTAAATAAGTTACTGAACACATGATGTGTTTCTTTCTTACATAATGGCTTTTCGAGGTATAATCGACACACCATAAATTTCACTTTTAAAAAGGGGAAGTCAATGGTTTTAGTATCTTCAGAGTTGTGAAACCATCGCAACTGTCTAGAGAATATTTTCATTATACCAAAAAGAAATCCCACTACATTCCCATCCTCTAATTTCTCCCTACAGATTTACCTATTCTGCACATTTCATAATGCTCAGAGATGAAATGTTCAGATGCATGAAATCATACAGTATGTAATCTTTTGTGACATTTCCCATTTAGTATGTTTTCAAGGTTCATCCATGTTGTAGCATGAATTAGTAATTCATTTTTTGTTGCCAAATAACATTCTATTGCATGGATATACCTTGTTGTATGTATCATTCATCAGTGGGTGGATATTTGGATTGTGGACTATTAAAAATATGCTGCTTTGAACATTCACATACAATGGTTTTGTGTAAATGTAGGTTTTCATACCTGCTGGATAATTAGCTAGGAGTGAATTGCTGGGTCAAATGGTTAACTCCATGTTGAACATTTTGAAGAACTGCCCAACTTGCTCTCCAAAGCAGCTGCACCATCATACATTTCCATGAGCAGTTCCAGCTTCTCTACATCCTCCCCAACATTTGCCATTATCTTTTTCATTCTAGCCATCCTAGTGGGTGTGGAACTGTCTTCCCATTGTCATTTGATTTGCATTTTCATAACTAATGATGTTGAGCATTTTCTTTTCTGCTTATTGGCCATTCGTATATCTTTCTTTTTTTTTTTTTTGAGATTGTATCTATTTATTTTTATCGTATATCTTTCTTGAAGTAATGTTTATTCACAGAGCCTTTATCCATTTTTAAATTGGTTTTCTTTTTTAGTAACGAGTTGTAAGAGTTCTTTACACTAAACACAAGTCGTTTGGCAGGTAGAATAGGAGATTATTTCTCCTATTCTTTGGGATGTCTTTTCACTTTCTTGATATTGTCCTTTGAAGTACAGAAGTTAGTAATTTAATAAATTCCAATATATCTTTTTCTTCTCATTTGCATTTTTTAAAGATTATTTATTTATTTTATTTTTTAGAGAGAGGGCAAGGGAGAGAGGCAGAGAAGGACAGAGACCTCAACGTATGGTTGCCTTTCACCTGCCTCCAGCCACAGACCTGGCTAGAGACCTGGCTTGCAACCTGGTTATATGTGACCTGGGCTGGTCATTTGCTTTTTTACATCATATCTTTTAAAACTTTTCCTAGCTCAAGGTAACAGATATTTATGCCTATGTTTTCTTCTAAGAGTTTTATAGTATTAACTTCACATTTAGTTCTATAGAACATTTTGAGTAATTTTTGCATAGAGTATAAGGAAGGGATCATTACTTCACCATTCCAGACCTGCTTGCACATGTAGTTTCAATGGTAAAAGGTATGGTTATATCAACTAAGAAATGATAAAGCATGTCATATGATAAGAGATCCTAAGAATTTTACAAATGTTAACATTTAAATACACATTAAATGACTTGTCACTGATACTATGAAATGAACCAAAGGCTGCCCATACGTTTCTTTCGAGAAGGAGATTGTACTCTTAATTCTCTCCTTTTCAACATTTTTACCTAAAACAAGACCTTTTCTTTGACTCAGTTACTTTAGTGCAGCAATTTTCAACTGGTGTGTCCCAAGAATTTTTATTTAGTTAGGGGGCACTGACCTCTTTTCCCTTAGCTTATGAAATTAAAAAATGACAATAGCCAGTACAATATCCATCTGGTGTGAAAGAATCAAACCAAATCAGAAAAAAATAATAATAATAATAATAATTCTGGTGTGCTTCAGAATTTTAGTAATTAGTTTGTGCGCCAGGAGACGAAAAAGTTGAAAGTTGCTACTTACGATGTGCCATCTTCAACCGTTTCCTTACCTCCATTTATTTACCTACCCAAAATGTCCTCTCTAGTTAGCTAGTTTATTCTAGAACAAACAGGACTGTGTGACTGAACTGCTTCTAACTTCTTAATAGAGTCTTATTTCTTACAGAGCAACTCAACAACCCTGTTTCCAAAATACTTTTCCAAGTTTACTTCTCAGGTCCCCATGAATGTCCTGCACTCCAGTGAAATTTTTGTCCTTTCCTTTCTCAAATCTACTTTGACCTCTCCATTTGCTTGGCCTAAAACACCGTCTTCCAGTTCCAAACAAGTGGAATCCTACTGATCCTTAAAGCAAGTCAGATGTCTGTTCCTCAATTCCATTATCTGCTAACTTCCCTTCTTCTATGTGGCGACACATTATTTCTCTTCTATGTAGTTTATTGTCTAATACGTACTGCATCATGTCATTTGTTCCCTATGAGCTGAAAACCCATTTGTTTGCTTTGCATTTCTCTTAAACACACACACACACATTCAAGAAACATTTATGGCATTGAAAAGATAGTTAAGAATTTGTCTCCTGACACCACACATTAGTACTTGCCATTTCGAAACATATAAAAATAAATACTAGCTTCACAAAACAGAAGTTGCTAGGTATCTGAAAAGGGGGAATTTCAGTGTTAAGTTTTGCAAATGTGGGGCTAAAAACTAAATAGGTTTCTCTTCTAGAGAACTTTGTAGAACCTTTACCATTTCATATGCATGATCAATCTCTTATCTAGCCTTTATTACTTTTCAAACAACTAACCACAGAATTCTTTTTGCACTGAACCTTCCAAAGGACTTGGTTCTACAGAACACATTGGAAAATACTGGTCTAATTCTTTATTTAAACTAGTGTAAGAAAAGTGATCTATTTTTTGTTCCCTTGAATTACCCGGGTTTACTTTAAACCTAATTACTGTGTCTCTATTGCTGCACCAGCTGAAACTAAGGCCCATTATAAAACAAGAATCCCAGAAGGTGGCAGTAGTTCCCTTCAATATGCATTTGAATAGCTTAAAGCTCTTTGTTAAAACACAGACTGACAGACTCCACCGCCAGAGTCTCACTCAGCAGGTCTGCAGTGGAGCCAAGAATGAGCATTTCTACTTAAGTCCCAGGCTGATGGCACTGGGACACCTTATCAAAGGGTTTATTCTCTTGAATAACATGAAATCTGGAGGCTAGTACAGGGGCTCCAGAATGATTAGGGACGCCAACTCCTTCTAAATAGCTGCTCCATCAGCCCAGTTTATGGGTTTCATCCTAAGGACGCCAACCACACTCGAACCATCATGTTAACATCTGGGCAACAGGAAAGGGGCAAAGGCAAAAGGGCACATCTTCCAGCTACATTTTAAGGAGCCTTATTTGCAAGAACCTAGTCAAAGGGCCTCAACAAACAGAGAAGGTAAATGTAGTATTTTAGCCAAGTACACTGCCACCCCAAATAGAATTGGGATGTTTTACTAAGAAGAAAGGCAGGCTGGGTTTTGAATAGGCCACTAGATACTCTACCATAATTTATGCTTTTTATTTTAAAGATTTTATTATTTTTTAAATTTATTTGTTTATTCATTTTTCATCAATGTATGGTTGCTTTTCACCTGCCTCCAGCCATGGACCCAGCTGGAGACCTGGCTTGCAACCTGGTAATGTGCCCTTACTGGGAATTGAACGAGCAACGCTTGTGAGATTGTATTATTTTTAGAGAGCAGGGAAGGGAGAGAGCCAGAGAGGGATAGAGACATCAATGTATGGTTGCCTTTTTCACCTGCCTCCAGCTACAGACCTGGCTGGAGACCTGGCTTACAACCTGGCTATATACCCTCACTGGGGAATTGAACCTGCCGACCTTTGGGTTCACCAGCCAATGCCTTATCCACTGAGCCACCAGCCAGGGCATTCTATCATACTTTAATCTACGTACAAACTTCATCAAATCCAACTGATTTGACTCCTAATTACTTCATAAATTTCTCCCATGTTTTATCATTATTTCTACTCCTATCTCTTTTCATCATTTCTCACACCTACTTTTCTGTAACAGCCTTCTAGCCAGTCTCCCTACCTCCTATCCTGGCAGTAGGTAGAAGATGGCTTTTGAGGAAGCTAAAGCCACTTAGAATTCTTCAATGACTCCATGTATCCTATAAAATGATTAAGGTATAAGCCTTTTATTATTTCATGCAAATCCGTCATCTCAGATTTTACACTATTACACACAACAAACTGCTTCTCCCTTCAGTGCTTTCATCACACTTTCTCTGCTAATTAAGGCACTCTCATCACTCCTTGACCTTCAGCTCTCATCCTTTAAGGCATGACCCTCCTCCAGAAAGCCCTCTTCCATAAAATAAAAGCGCCCTTCCTCTTTAATCCCAAAAAGCTCAGTCCAGCGCTGTCATTGGATGTCCCATATTATAGTACAAAGATCTGTTTATATCTCTGACTTTCTCAACAGAGTACATGCTTTATAGGTGTAAGGAACATGTTTTATCTTTGTATCCCCAGAACAAAGTACAAAGCAGAAGCAAACTATCATTTATGAGCGGAAATGTCACCATTCATCATCTGTACACTAAAAATCTGTATAGGATCTGTCCAACAATCTACTCTAATACCCTTTTCTAGTACAAGTATTATAGTCTAATTATGTGATTTCAAAAAGCAATACAGGCAAAAACTCCTTACCTCCAGTTAAAGGAAATATCAAAGTTTACTTTTTGCACAGCCAAACATCTTTTATTTTTTACAACTGGAATACCAAAAACAAAACCCAACTAGCTACAGAACACTTCCAGATTTTTTTCTGTTTATTTAACCAAACTAAACCAAGTTTTAAAAGGAACACCTGCAAGAACAAAAGAATCCTAATTTATCAATCCAAGTTGACTTCACCACTTCTTATCTTTTCCTTATATTTATCTGAGTTCTCCAATTTTAATTCTTCTTCCTCTTTATATTGGGTATATTCAGTATCATTTTCTGGGCTGGGAGTCGATTTCCCATTTGGTAGCAAGAAACATTCAGCATTCATAACTTGCTCAGCAGTCATTGAACTTCTACGATAGATCAAGCTACAGAGGAGGGATTTGACATTATCATCCTGCAAAGAAAAGAGATGTTACAAAACAAAAATGAAATCAAAACGAACAAGCAAAAGATAAATTTGCAATAAAAAAGGAGGATCCAATTCAAAAACACTTAACCTACGACACAGAGCTAAAATCAATTTTTCCTATTTAGATTTCTTAAATTTCTACAAAATTTCATTAGTTTTTAGTAGAAATGGAATACTGAGTAATAAAACAATGAAACTGAATTACAAAAGAATGGCAAAGCAATATGAGTGACAGAGATGTGTGACAAACACACAGTCAGGTAAAGAGTAAAACATTAATTTTGATACAATCTTGGGAGAGACAGCAAAGACTATTTTATTCTTAATTTTTACTTAGATTATCCATACTGTAATTTGTGTGACAGACATTCTAGCAGCCTTCTCTAGCAGTTTAAGTAAGGCACTTCAATTTTTTTCAATATTTCTTTATTGTGAGTATTATTTGGCATTCATTCGGGTACATTTTCAGTCAAATATTTAAGTTTATGTAAAGACTACACATGTATTGTGTACCACATTTCCAACAAGTAAATGACAAAAAAAATTCATGTACCAAACGAAACTGATCCACTTTCGGGATTCCATCTTCATTTGTTTCAAATTCCTGGTTTTGAACAGAAAGCTGTTAAAGAAAATGAGAAGGAATAAATTCCCAAAGTACCAATATTGACCCTGTAACAGAGCCAAATCTGGCACTTCAGATTCTGTGAGAAGCGCAGAACTAACTCCAAGAAAGCACATTAACCCTTGCAGGATAAAACACTGTCATTGCAGTAAGAGCTTATTCCGAAGCCAGCACACACTTCCTGAGACCTGACAGTGTCAGAGCAGTCACAGCCAGTATTGGCACCTGTAATACTTCTTCACCTTACAAGCAAATACATTAAAATTTAGAAGCTTATCTCGTTGTTTTTACCAATACTCGTACATTAAGTAAAAAGAAAAACAAATCAGGGCAAGTTTTCTTTCTCCCTAATACCTGTATTCAAGATACATTTTAAACTTTTTTTAAAACCTATTAAATATGGATAATTTCTTACCTACTCAAATATAATCCGAGTTTTATGTATTTATCACCCAGCCTCAACAACAATGATCACTCCTACCCTAAGCACAAATCTATATATATTATTTTTCAGGTAAATCCTATAAATGTCATTTTACCCATAAATATTTCAGTATGTATTTCTAAAAGATAAAATCTATTTTGACATAACCACAATATCACACAAAAAATTCTTTAATGTTAAATATACAGCTTTTAATCATTCATAAATATCAACAATTATTTTCCTTTTATACAGTTTATTTAAATCCAGATCCAAATAAGTTCCACACAATGGGATTTAATAAATAAGCAGAAGGACTTATGGATTCTTCACCACTAAATAAAAGTATAAAGTTTGGAAGTAATATTTAAAAAAACCAACACAGGAGATCTCTGAAAGGTCATGAGAAAGCAGCAAACTGGTTAAAGACCCCAGGACTGGTAGAATAACACAGTCTCAGGGTATCTTCTGACCCCTACCCATTCAAAAAAATAACACAGATAAACTCAAAGAAATTAATAGAAGTTCTGAAAACTAAAAATATATAATCTTGAAAACAACCAAAGATAAACAGGATGCTACCTTCAGAAAAATACCAACTTGAGGAACAGAGGACTTCTCATGTGAAACTATCGAGCACAGATGAAATGACACAACAGTTTTCAACTGATGAAAAAACTTGCAACCACAAATTCTATGTCCAGTGTGAAACCACCTATCAGTAATGAAGGTGAAATCAAGATGCTCTAGATGAAGAAAAACTAAAAGAAAACATACCCTTAAAGATCGCTAAAGGAAGTACCTCAAACAAAAATGAAATTAATTTTTGAAAAGGAGCACTGGGACATTAGGAAGGAATAAATAACAATGGAAAGAACAGAAATATGAGTAAATATCCATGACTATCCTTCTTATGAGTTTTCTACATCAAATACAATGACTGAAGCACAAAAATCTATAAACAAATGTTCACACCAGTTTTATTTGTTACAGGCAAATGCTGGAAGCAATCCAAATATCCTTCAACAGGTAAAGAGATAAACCTGGTATATACATACAACAGAATACTACTGAGCAACAAAAAGGAATGAACTATTTGATACACTAAACAACTTGGACAAATTTCAAAGGCTGAGTGAAGAAGCTAGTCTCAGAATGTATACCATTTATATGGCATTCTTTAAAATCAAAACTATAAAAGAAAGATCAGCAGTCACCAATGGTTAAGGGTTGGGACAGACTGTGACTACAAAGGGGTATTACATTAAGATTTTTTTCTGAGTGATGGAATCATTCTGTATCCTAATTATGATAACAATTGTTACACTAATCTATACATGTTAACATTCATAGGGCTGTATACCAAAAATAGTCAACTTTACTACATGTTACTGTTTAAAAATGAAAATTTTAAAAGACCTTAACAACATTAAAGTACAAGAAATTGAGTCCAACCATATATTTATTCACAGAGCTCTTTACTACCATCTGATGAAGAAAAGAAATAGCTGGAATAGAGAGTATTATTACCATATATAAATTACATTTTATCATAGTTTTCAGGAACTTAAGAATATTTAAGACATTTACTCTCATCCCACTGATGTAAAGAATAAATAAATTACTGAAGCAATGATGAAAATGATTTCTATGGCTATGATGACCCTATGAAACCAGACAATTTGAAATACACATACCAGCATAAGGCTAAAATTTGGGAATAATTTATTGTAGTGTGATTCCCATCTGGGCAGGTATAAGCACTCTTTTGTAACAGCTTTATTAAAGTGTATTTGATATACAATAAACCACATATACTTAAAGTGCATGATTTTATAGATAAACATGTGTGTATATGTATGTATAACATCACCACCATCAAGTTAATGAACATAATCATCAGGCCAAAAGATTCCCTTATGCCCTTTTGTAATTTATCCATCCTGCCCTCAAACCTCCATCACTAAGTTGGCATTTTTAAAGAATTTTCTATAAACAGAACCATAAAGCATGTACTCTTTCTTTCCTCAGGCTTCTTTAGCTTGGAAGAATTATTTTTAAGGTACATCCATATTATTGTTTTAATAGTTCATTTCTTTTTACTGCTGAGTTACTACTCAGCAATAAACAGATATACAGAAGGCTCTTTATTCACTTATCTATTGATGGACATTTGGGTTGTTCCCAATTTTTAGCTATTACAAATAAATTATCTTGAAATATTTTTGTACAAATCCTTATGTGGACATATGCTTTCATTTCTCTTTTCTAAACCATCAGTACATGAGTTATTCAAAAACAAAATCTATGGTACATTTACACAATGGAATACTACTCAGCCATAAAAAAGAAGAAAATCTTACTTTTTGCAACAAGATGGATGGACCTGGAAAGCATTATGCTAAGTGAAGTCAGACAGAGAAAGACAAATGCCATATGGTTTCAGTTATATGAGGAATTTAAATAAATAAGTAAATAAATAAACAAGCAAACTAGAAACAGACTCACAGATTCAGAGAACAAACCGAGGGTTGCCAGATGTGAGAGAGGCTAAAGGGATGGGTGAAAACAGTGTAGCGGTTAAGAAATACAAATTGGGCTCTTTCCAGCCGGCGCCAAGCCATGGGCATTTCTCGGGACAAATGGCACAAGCGCCGCAAGACCGGGGGCAAGAGGAAGCCCTACCACAAGAAGTGGAAATACGAGCTGGGGCGCCTTGCTGCCAACACTAAGACTGGCCCCCGCCGCATACATACAGTTCGAGTCCCGGGAGGCAACAAGAAGTACCGAGCCCTGAGGCTGGATGTGGGTTCAAACTTCTCCTGGGGTTCAGAGTGTTGTACGCGCAAAACGAGGATTATCGATGTTGTTTACAACGCACCCAACAATGAACTGGTCCGTACCAAGACCCTAGTAAAGAACTGCACCATGCTCATAGACAGCACATCCTATAGACAGTGGTACGACTGCCACTATGCACTGCCCCTGGGCCGCAAGAAAGGGGCCAAGCTGACTCCTGAAGAGGAAGAGATTTTAAACAAAAAGCGATCAAAGAAAATTCAGAAGAGATATGATGAGAGGAAAAAGAATGCCAACATCAGCAGTCTTCTTGAGGAGCAGTTCCAGCAGGGAAAGCTCCTTGCATGCCCTGCTTCAAGACCAGGCCGGTGCGGCCGAGCAGCAAGGATCTGGAGTTCTATCTGAGGAAAATTAAGGCCCGGAAAGGCAAATGAATCCTCTTCCCCCCTTCTTGAAAGGTCATGTTTTAAACAAAAAGAAATTGACTCTTGTAATAAAGGTGTCTGTTCTCTGGTTAAAAAAAAGTAAAGAAAAGAAAAAAAAGAAAGAAAAAAAAATACAAATTGGGGCCCTTGCTGGTGGCTCAGCAGAATTGTGCCGGCATGCAAACCCAAAGGTCGCTGGTTCAATTCCCCCATCAGGGCACATAACCAGGTTGCAAGCCAGGTCTCCAGGCTTAGCTGGAGGCAGGAGAAAGGCTACCACACATTGATGTTTCTCTCCCTCTCTTTCTCCCTCCCTTCCCATCTCTCTAAAAATAAATAAATAAAATCTTTAAACAAATACATATATATATATATGTGTGTGTGTGTGTGTGTGTGTGTATACACACACACACAAATTGGTAGCTACAGAATAATCATGGGAATATAAAGATAGAGAACAGAGTCAATACTTTATTATAGTAATTATGTATGGTATCAGATGAGTACAAGATTTATCAGTGTGATCACTTCCTAAGTTATATAAATGTTTAATCACTGTGTTAACACCTGAAACTAATAACATAAACTGCTACACATCAACTGTAATTAAAAATTATTTTAAAAAATCACCTGACCATATGATTGTATATAATCCTACTGTCTCTGCTCCACTGACACACATAACTACACCAACATCACACTTTCCTGATTTATAATCTTGAGTCTTAAAGTCTCCAATTCTATCCTATTTCAAAATTATTTTAGCTATCTCAGACTCTATGGATTTTCATATAACTTACAGAATCTGATGGGGAATTGCTGAAAAAAACAAAAGCCTAGCAGAATTTTTGTTGAAACTGTATTGAATCTTTAGGCCAATTGGAGAACTCAACATTCACACAGCACTGAGTCTTCCCATCCATGAGCATGGTACAGATCCCCCTTTATTTATTCCTTCACTTCTCTGAACGATACTTGGTAAATTCCAGTGTATAGATGTCACACATCTTTTGTCAAATTTGTCCCTAAAAATTCCATAGTTTTGATACTTTTGTTAAGTGGTATTTTATTTGAATTTCCTATTATTATTTGTTAATGTATAGAAACACTATTATTTTATTTTTAGACAGAGGGGAAAGGAGAGAGGCAGAGAGGGAGAGAAATATCAATTTATGGTTGCCTTTCACTTGCCTCCAGCTACAGAGCTGGCTGGAGACCTGGATTGCAACCTGGTTATGTGACCTGGCTGGGAATTGAACCAGTGACCTTTGGGTTCACAGGACGGTGCCTTATCCACTGTGCCACCAGCCAGGGCCCAATTTATTATTATGCCAACTTTTTTCTTTAATCACACTAAACTTACTTTTTAGTTCTAGTAACTCATACATCTTACTAAAGGTTTTCTACATCATAAAGACAGCTTTACTTCTTCCTTTCCAAACCATGTTTTCTATTTCTTTTCATTGTCTTATTAAACTGGTTAGACCAGAGTCAGCAAATGATGGCTTGCACGCCAAATCTACTTCATTGCTTACTTTTGTATAGCCTGAAAGTTAAGAATAGCTTCTACATCTTTAATGCTTAAGAGAAAATCAAAGAATGCTATTTCTTGACATATGAAAATTTTATAAAATTCAAATTTCAGTGTCCATAACTCAAGTTTAGTTGGAACAGAGCTACACATTGCTTTACACATAGTCTGTGGCTGTTTTCATGCTACAGAGACCATAAGCCCACAAAGCCTTAAGTATTTATCATCTGACCCTTTATTCCGCTGACCTTTGAGCTAGAAACTCTAGTACAATGGAGAGCAGCAGAAGTGAGAACAGACATCATTCCTGGATTTATACTTAATTCCTCACAGTTCACAGTAAGAATGAGTTTAAACCATGAATAAAAAACATGAGGGAGGGCCCAAAAAAATGGAGTTATCTTCTAGAGGGTGGGCCCATTGTAGTACAGGTTTCTCCCACCAAGTGAGTGTTCTAGGAACCCATCTGTGTCAGTGCACCATCGGGTGTTGTTGTGAAAGGCTGCGTTCAGCTTCAGCGAATTTTTCTGAAGACTCTTCCAACACATTTGCCCATTTCATGATGGGTGATTTATGAGCACGCCGGCCTACAAAGCACTGAGTGTTCAGCAATTTTTAACCAAAGGTGGCATGACCTCCATGTCCGACCCTCCCTATTCACTTGATGCAGCCAAGAGTGACATTTTTTGTTTCCCTGGATGAAAAAAGTCCTCAAAGGGAAATGTTTGCCAACGTGGAAGAGGTGAAACAAACAACAGCGGGAGCACTGAACGGCATCAAAATCAACAAGTTCAAGACTGTTCTGAGCAGTGGAAAAATGTCTCAATAGGTGTACTGCATCAAATGGCGAGTACTTTTGGAAGGCAACTGAACTTTAAATATGTAAAATTAATTAATAATTTTTTATAAATAAATTCCAGGTTTTTTGTTTTTGCCCCCCGCTCCTTAGAGCTATCTGGTTTACATTAAAATCAGGAAATTTTACTCAAGGGTCATTTAATATTTATTTTCCACACATGGATAAAATCCTTCCAGATAACGTAGGGCAAAATCATCTTCACTGTTAATCTTGTTTTTAATAAGAGAGTAGCATGGTATGTAAACATATAACAAGACAATTTGTAGAGGGTACATAATAGGTGAAAGAAAGTATGCCAACAGTTTATCATAAAACTTTTTAAAAAGGAAAAGAACAGCTTTCTACTAAAAAGAAAAACTATCACTGCTTTTTATGTTAAGAAAAGTGCCTATAGAATCATCATTTTATATACTAAAATATATACACATATATATACAAATGACTGCCCTATTTCAATAAAAATTAACATACCCATAATAAAATGCAGCCATAAGCATACAAGTCAGAACTTGGAGAAGCAGGTTTCCCCATTTTCACTTCAGGTGATATCAAACTCAGGCCACCAACCATCGTGTTCACTGAGGCCCGCTGACTCTACAAAACAACAAGTTAAACAACTCAGAGGCAACACAGCTGTGCTAGCTTTTCTGTAAAGGACTCTATGTTTAACCAACACATCAAAAAACCCAACAAATTTATTTAAAATACTTCATCCTCTTTCGCTATCAAGTATCTTTACTTAATTTCTGCTATTATAAACTGCTTCTAAAATCAGTCTCATAAAATTAAGTGAGACTTTGGTTACATTTGACACTGTAGACCCAAATACATGGATTCAAAACTAAGAACCCCTTAGTTTTGTTTAATTGTTTAAATATTTGGTACCTTTTTTTTTTTTTTAAGATTTTATTTATTATTTCCAGAGAGAGGGGAAGGGAGAGAGGCAGAGAGGGAGAGAGACATCAATGTATGGTTGCCTTTCACCTGCCTCCAGCTATGGTCCTGGCGCTGGAGACCTGGCTTGCAACCTGGTTATGTGCCCTGGCTGGGGAATTGAACCAGCAACCTTTTGGTTCGCAGACTGGCACCTTATCCACTGTGCCACCAGCCAGGGCCATTTGGTACCTTTTTAAAATTTGTAAAGGTCAAGAGACAGTGCTATTTTCTAATTCTGAAGAACTTTTTTAAAAACTGAAGTGTACAAAGTAATTTTCCTTCCTTACTGACCATTTTCTAAGTATGCCATTTATAATGTATCAAAGGATATCTAGTAACAAGAACCTGAAGCTGGATTCAGAGAGACCTTGGCTGTAATTCTTCCCTCCCATTTATTTGCTGTGTAGCCTTGAGCTTTAACCTCTTTGAACCTGAATTGATTTGTAAAATAGAAATAGCATCCACCTTAGAGTCATGGTGAAGTTGAAGATAATCAGCACAATAACTACTGAGCACACATTACTGTTAATTATCTCTTCTTCTCCTGCTATCTCTATCCTTGCTGCTCAGAGTATGGTGGTCCAAAGACCAGTAAGGACTGCATCACCTGGAAGCCTGTCAGAAATGCAGAGGGATCTCCACCCCAGAAACGCTGAATAAAAACCTGCATTTTAACAAGATCCCTGATGATTCATGTGCACTTTAAAGTCTGAAAAACAATGATCTGGACTATGGATTATTTTTCAAATTTCTCTTCCTGTTTAAATACTTCTGTCTGAAACTGGTGTGAAAAATGAAGCAAAGGGAGAACTTAATTTTTCAGAGTAAATCATTTAAAATAAAGATTAAAACATTTTGAGAGATAATACAGCTGACAAATCAATAGAAAAGGCAAAGAATGGTTTTTTGGAGTAGTCATGATGTCTATAGTTGTGCAAACAGCATTCTCAAAAGGTAAACTAATCAGGATCCCTAACAGAGGAGAACTTCTAAAATAATTGTTACTTTTCTTAGGATGTTACCCATAATTTTCAGATAAACTAATATGACAAAATAAGTATTTCAGCAAATTTGCTTTGTCTAAACACTTCATAATCCAGCATTTCATTATAGTTTTACATATACATTTTTAAAATATTCTGAGCTATCATCTGAAAATCACTGAGACTATGTTTTTCTCTTTCTCCCTCTCTCCCCCACCCTTCCTCTCTCTAAAATCAACAAACATATCCTTGGGTGAGAGTTAAAAAGAGAAAAGGAACTTGTTCAGACGATAAAAAGTTTGCAAAGATGAGAGAAACGAAATGCTCATATGAGAATGTAAAAGGATTCAGCCACTTTGTTAAATAGTTCGGTTCCCCAAAGAAGTAAAACAAGAGTTACTGTCTAACCCAACAATTCTACTCCCAGAAAAGGAAAACATGTGTCCACACAAAAAATGTGTACACTAATGTTCATAGCAGCATTATTCATAATAATCAAAAAGTGAAAACCACTTAAGTATCCATTAATTGATGAATGAAAACAAAATATGGTATATCCATACAATGAAATATTTGGGCATTATTTTAAAAATGATGTTTAGCCCTGGCTAGTATGGCTCACTTGGCTGCAACATCGTCCTGTGCACCAAAAGGACATGAGTTTGATTCCCAGTTATACCTAGGGTCATACCTAGGTTGGGGGTTCAGTCCTCAGGGCACATACCAGAAACAACTGGTCAACATTTTTCTTTCTCTCCCTCTCTCTCCCTCTCTTTCCTCTCTCTTTAAAATCAATAACGTATCTTCAGGCAAGGATTAAAACAAAAATGTTCAGATGCACACTACAACATGGATTGACCTTGAAAACATTATGCTAAGTGAAATAAACTAATCACAAAAGGTCACAAATTATTCAATTTCATTTGTAGGAAATGTCCAGAACAGGCAAATTCATAGAGAGAAAAAAGTGGATTAGTGGCTTCCAAAGGACTTGAGTAGTGGAGGAACTAGGGGGTAACTGCAAACTGGAATGGGATTTCTGTTGGGGGAGATAAAAATGGTCTGGAATTAAATAGTAGTGATAATGCACAACTTGGTGAATATATTAGAAACTACTACTCAATTGTACACATTATGCTATGTGAATTGTATCTCAATAAAACTGTTATCTTTAAAAAGAGAACTGCTCCCTCACAACCATGTATACTTGAGATTGCTCATTCAAAAAAAAGATCACAATAAGATCACAATGCCTTTTAATGTCTGATATTTGCTATTTCTACAAACTGCCTGTTCTGAGGTAAAATGGCACCAAATTAACAGCCAATGAAGTTGACCAAATACTTAAAACTAAATGAAAAACTCCAAAGTTCCCAAGTTTCTAAAAATGCCCATTAAACAAACATTGATAAGTATATGTATCTAAATTTAATCTACTGGGAGGGAGGGCACTAACAGAAGGGGAAGCAGGAAACAGCCACCTAGTTTTCCCTGTGTTTTGCCTAGCAATTAAATGCATCTTGATAATAAAACAATGATTGATGTTGTCAATGCTACTGACTACAAAGTCAGCTTGCTCCTAAGATCAATGGTTTAAAAATATAATGCAAAAATTTAGCAACTCCAGTCCCAGTACCTCGCTGATAACAGTGAATTGTTTATACTACATGACACAACCATGTATACTTGAGATTGCTCATTCAAACCTTAAACTGAAGGAAAAGATTTTATAATAATTTACCCTATCATGTAAAAGTGCTAAAATACTGCCTAATAATATTAAATGAAGTCTAGAACAAATTTGTAACATTCGTGACAATTTACCACAGATTTGGTGAAGTCAAAATCTCCAACAATTCCTTGCTCGCGGTTCAAAGCAAACACGTTGTTCTGATGAAGTGAGCCGTGAACCAGGCCGGCCTTGTGCAGCGAGTGCAAGCCTTGGGCAACGCCCTTCATCACCTTTAAAGCCTCCTGGGGGTAAGTGCACAAGAAAGAAGTTAGGAAGCAGGCAAAGCACTTTACTACAGGAACCTTTTCTAATTAAAATACTTTTCCAGGAGTAAAGCTTCCTCCCAATGAACCTTTAACAAGAATAAAGAATACAGCAGAGGGAAAGGACTGAAGACCAGAAGCCCTGATTGTGTATCTGGTGACACCATGTATATATGACCTAAAGACTTCAATCTCTAAGAAGATTTAGATTACAAATAATAACCACAGGAAAGAGAGACTGAAATATTGTTTCTGGATAGGAAAAATCAGGGTGTCCTTTAGTGGTATTACTAATACAAATTTATGATGAAATGGGGTTGTGGGGGGAGGTTGGTATCAAGTCCCAGTTGTGACACTGGCCAAGAGACCCTGTGCAAGTCATTTTTCTCATCCGTGTTCAATGGGATAATTTATACCACAGAGTTGATATGACAGAGTAATATGAGTCAAAATTTTACATAATATAAAGCATTCAGTATGCCCTCAATAAATATTAGGTGCTATTTTCTCATTCAATACATCCATACAAATAGTTGTTTTTGTTTTACTTACATCTGAAGTTAGAGGCACACTGGCTTGAATAGCACCCAGGTTTGCCCTAGGATAGTACGGGACCATCAAATAAGCCATAGGATCATTCTAAGAAGCAAAACAGAGCATGAGACGCAAAGTAAGAAATTCTTCAATATATTTTAAGTACACATTGATTGTACAAGATAACTTTTTTTATTTTAAAAGAAATAATTGCCTCTATAAAACTTAAAGCTACAATGTTTTAAATGAAATGTTTTCTACAAAAGATTAGTATAAGCACTTTACCTTACATAAAAATAGGAATACCAATGGTAGTAACCCAGACTCTTCTTTGGCTTCCCTGCAAGCTCTGTGATAGGCAGCTGCTCTCTGAATCACTCTGGCTTCTGTATCAACATCCACAGAATAGCCCTTGTACCAAAAAAGAGCACTGGTAATTTCAAGATTAAAAATCCCACTCTAATCATACATCATTCCAATTTACACATCATTTAGAAAGGGAAAAAGAGTTCTACCTGTAGCTTAATAGACATTCCACAATGCATAGCCACTAAGGCCAAATTAATTATCCTGTTATTATAATAATAGCTTCCCAGATCAATGAAGAGAATAAATCAAAGACCAGAAGACAAAGTTGACAAAAAAGGTAAAATTTCAAATAGAAATATAAGAAAAACAAGAATTATAAAAGGCTACTAGATAGAATATCGTTAGATAAGTTCATCTGAAAAAGAAAAGCAAGTATATCCTATTAAAGAACATGTATTACTTAGGGGAGCTTTAAATTCAAAATTAGTTCTACCAATCAAAGCATTATCTTCAAGCTAGTCAGCTAATATTATTTAGAAAACAAACAGTGGGTTTTAACTTGCCTAAAAAGTACCACCACCATTCCCTTTTATATTTCTGAGTCTCCCATAGTCACAAGAACTTAGACTTACCTTTAAAAGAAGCATCTGCCCATTAACCTCAGAACATACCAAAGGACGCTTGCTGCTGAGTTCTTTCATGGGCTCAGCATCAAGAAGATCCCGTTCCAAGCTCATGGTAAAAAGACCACCAGAGTTCTAGACACAAGTTTTTGTTACAGTATGAATCCAAACAAATCCCAGCACTTTTAAATCATCTATATAACTAGTTGCATGCTATTATAACTAGCTGGATTGGACATATTTACTAGAGAAACAAGTAAAATAAAAACATTTAAAGTTTCCAGTTTTTTTCTAGTTCCTGGCTCTTGAACTACAACCTAAAGTGCCATCACCATACATTTAATTGCTGCTATAGTTATAGAACTGACTCCGAGGAAGGCTGGGGTTAACCAGACATGCTTCCAAGGATCCCTGATATTTACCTGTGAAACTTATGTTTCCTAAAAATATTAAAATAATAAAAAGGAGGTTGTAGAATGAGAAGTCTTTGTAACTACTATGAAGTAATTCTAATACCTCTGCATCTATTTAAAGTGGAATCCTCAAGAGTGAAAATCACTTTCAGATATTTTAATTCTACTAGATATTTCTGCTACTTTTTAAGATAAATTATTTTTTGCACCAAAACATGAAGAGCAACAATTTAGATCAAGCTAAGTTTCACTATGGTGTAGTTTTAGTGACAGGGATTGTACACTTGTTTTGGGTTTTGTTTTGGTTTATTTTTTTTTTTTTTTTTGGTTGTTGTTAAGTGTTATCAACACAGGTAAGTCATCCACAACCTATAATTGATTCACAGGGTTTCCCTAAATCTCAGTCAAACATCTTAAAATCATTAAAGACATCCTTAAACCATGATTCAAGCCTTCTATGATCTTCCATAATAAAATAGGTTAACATATTTCTAAACTAGTTAAACAATTGCAAAGAAAACCCCATATTATTTTAAAATCTAGTCTGGAAAGATTTACAGTAATTTCTTTAACAGTTCTAGGAACATTAACCTTCACATTTATGAGTTCACAATGTGAATATCCCTTTCTGTCCCATGTTTAACCTATTATCAAGGACTCAATGTCAACCTTAAAGAATAAATATTGTTTCTAGTCTCCCATTCCTATCAGGCAACATCAAAAACAGAGCTTAGAGATTCTGCTCAGACAGCCAGAATTTACCAATCCTGCTCCACACCACCCTTATGTCTAATATCCTCATCTTCCAGGCTTTGAATCCTGCCTGACTAGAAAGCTATACCCACATCAACATCTCTACTTTAACCAACTTCTCTAGAATATTTTCCAATCTGCTTTAACTTAAAAGGTACATTCTACATAAATTTCTCATGACTAGCAGTGTCCTGCTTTTATTCTAACTAGAACTGCTTACTATTTCAAAAAATAAAACACTTATAGTGCGAATAAGTAAATGGGCATGGGGAGAGAGAAAAATATGCAAATATAAAAATTAAAATACAATATACCAGTATTAGAGAGAGTTTTGAGAAAATTTCTAATAAAACCCAGAAACTATTTATCAGAAACATTTTTAAAGTAAGGATATTATGAATTTATCAGAAACATGTTTATAGTAAGGGTATTATGAATTTAACACTGACACATAATTTTAACACCATCAGTTTTCAACACTGCAGAGTGGTAGTCTCAGGAGAAACAAAGCTTACCATGTACTTATGTAACCCTATTTCAGGATAAAGCAGAGGCACTTCAGGGAACCATTGCTGTACCAAGCTATTCAGCTTCTCCTAAATTTAGAAAATATATAGACATATATTCAACTGTGACCTACCAGTATCTCCCTAATTATCTACCTACCAAGATGAATACGCTAATAAAACATAATCTAAGACACATAATCACTGATTTTGCCTCCTACTACAAAAATAAATAGCAAATGAAAACTGTAAGTCATCTTAGATCTAAATTATCACCTAACTAAAAGAAAAACAATTACCAGTTTTAGGCTTGAGATACATACACACACAAATACATGTATGTATGTATTTTGCACAAAATCTTGCCTAAGGTCACACTCTGCACTCACTTCAAAGCTAAAATGAAAAAGTGTGATAGAACACCAATTTAAATAGTGAAATTGTCACTATTCTCAAAAATAAGAATCCAGTGACATATTTAAAATAATGATTATTTCATGTAGGAGGAAATATATAAAAGCCTTGAAAGAAAAAATATGTAGCTTTACAAAAGCCACTTGAAAGCAAATGTGAAAATTTATGGTCTATAGAAAGTCACTTAATAAACAGTGAAACTTCTAGATACTTGTCAAGTCACTGGGAGATAACTATTTCATTACAGGGGAATAATGAAGTATAGGGTACAGTCATGAGTTTGAAAAATAAAAATACCATGAAAATAATATATGTTTTAAGGTTACATTTCATTTAGCAAAGTATCATTCTTAATTTATTAGCTTGGCCAAAAAGTCCTATTATTTTTTTCCATAAAATAAAAACACATTTTTTATTTTCACCAATAACTTTATTAACTCGGATATTTTGAATATGTCACCTCTCCCCTGCATGATAGAATGTTGACTGTTCTCAATTAATGTCTCAATTTGATCACTATCAACTTCAATCGGTCTACCTGACTGTGGGTCATTGTCCAGTGAGAAATCTCGGGCATGAAACTTCACAAACCACTTTTGACACATTTGATCAGTCACAGAGCCTTCTCCATACATTGCACAACTTTTTTTTTTTTTTACATTTCAGTTGTGTTTTTACCTTTCTTGAAATAAAAAAAAGCCTACTAATAAGCTGAAAATGTTGCATATTTTCTTCCATCTCTAATATTAAAATGGCTCTACAAAAATTCGCCAATTCTAGCCCTGGCTGGTGGCACAGTGGATAAGGTGCTGGCCTGGGAACCCAAATGTTGCTGGTTCTGATTTCCCAGCCAGGACGCACAACCAGGTTGCATGCCAGGTCTCCAGCCAGGTCCGTGGCTGGAGGCAGGTGAAAGACAACCATACGTTGATGTCCCTCTCCCTCTCTGCTTCTCTCCCTTCCTCTCTCTCTAAAAAATAATAAATAAAATCTTAAAAAAAAATTCACCAATTCTGACTTGCTGCCTGGTTATGTGCCCTGACTGGGGAATTGAACAGTGTCGCAGGAGGGCGCCTTATCCACTGTGCCACCAGCCAGGGCTGACAAGTGTTTTTTTTCACACACACTGATATGACAGCTGTCACAACAAAATTTAACAAAATCGTTTCAAATGAAATTAAAGACAACTAAGTGCTGCTACAGCCATTTTATGGAAGAAAAAACAAAGTTTTTAACCAACCCAATATCTCATTCTTATAACATCCCTGAAACATAAATACAGTATTTCTTCCACTTTAAAGAGAAAACATGCTCACTGACTCTCCAAAGGTGAAAAAAATTAGTGGTAGGTTAGAAACTTAAAGATGTAACTTTCACTCAAAACCAGATAGCTTGACTTTCATTTATGCTGCCCTCAATGCAGCATTATGCCAAAATGATGTTCATATAAATTTTGGTAAAGGAAAAAATCTTCAGGCTTTCTATTAAACAGAATATAAGCAGTATGTAAAGTGTGTTTATGCTATAATCTTGATTTTTGTAAAAATAAGCAGAAAAAGGCAAAAAGGAAGTTAATGTAAAAACTTAAATGACTATACTGTTATCACTAAGTAGGAAAATTACAGATGGTGATTTTTCTTCTTTATAATTTTGTGTTATTTCCAGATTTGATGTAATAGTTATTAACTATTTTGTCATCAGAAATTAATTTCTAACTTTATATAAATATTACCAAGCCAACATAACTATGCCAATATAATCTCCATCCTTGGGATTATAGTCCATTTCATAAAATGGATATATTAATTCAATTTCTAGTGCAAACTAATTCAGAACTTCAAAGAATCAAATACTTACATATTCCTCCTGCTCACGATAAATTTCCTTAAAGACACTATTGCGCAACTGAGTTATTTCTTGTTTTATTTTCTCAATTTCAGATCCATCAAGGTCATCAGACTTTAATCAGAAAGAAGATTAAGTGACCCTACAGGCTTCTTGAAGTATAGTGAAATTAAGTCTTCCTAGTAAGAATTAATTCAATTTCTAACAGCAGATCACTCTGTCTGATTTCTATATATCCTTCTGTGCCTAGCACATAATAAATGCCCATAACACAAATTAATATTTATTAGCTTAGTCTAACACTAACTTTCCAAAACAAAAAGGAATTATAAAAATATGACATAAAATCAATTACATAGATTTTTCTCATCTCTTAATTTGCTCTAAAATTTCTTTACAATGAAAATGACCAACTGCTATCACAAAGCAAATGCCAAGAACTGAATTCCCAAGGGAATATTAAGAATCCTAAATTTCACAAAGTTTCAAACCTAAGGGAGGAAATTACTGCAGATTAGAATGCCCTAATTTTCTTCTAATTCTATTATCACATAGAAACAGTGACATCATGATTTTAAAACTACTTTATGACAAAATTCTACCTTTGTGAGAACACCCCATCATCTTGCATGTAGTAGGCTTGTATGATAACAGACATTAGATTAACAATCCAAACCAAAAGAGTTCTTCAAAGTATTCAAAAATATTTGTTACTGAAAACCAAGGCAGCCATGTAAACTGTTTTTTAGAAACATTTAGTCACATAGGAAAATGTTTACAATATTAATGCAATAACTTTATTTACATACACAAAGGAAGAAAGGTAAAATAAAATGTGAATAAAGATTCAATTTCAAAGGGAACACTTATGCATTTACTTCTACAAAGCACAGCCCACATAAAAGGAGATACACAAAGAGTTTAAGAACTGTTTGCATGGGTGGGGAGGGGGACAGAGGGGAGCGAAAAGGGGATGGATGTAATACAACAACAGTACAATTTTTTAAAAAAGAACTGTTTGCTTACTTCTTCTAAATTATTCTTTTCAACCAATTTCCATCTCAGTCGAGCTTTTAAGCTTTTCAGTGTCTTTTTAATGGACAACAAGTGATCCAGATCGGGGCTCTTATTTAAACATTCGGTAATCTGCTTCTTAAACTAAGTAAGAGAAAGAGTTATTACATTTTCAAATAGACAACACAGTCATTTATTAAACATTTATTATTTATCTAGTAAGATTCAACTAGTATTTACTGAATTCAGATTGAAATAAGAAAGTCTACAATTTTCAACAAGATAATTCTACACTTGATTTCTTAATTATTCCTATTTCTATTTAGAAAAATACCTGTTCCAGTAACCAAAGTAGCAAAGGTAAAAGAAGCATCCCAAGCTGATACATACAGTAAGGCACCCTTTGCTAGAAAGGATGCAAACTGGGATTTCTAGTGAGGGTGTAAATTAAAATTGCCTTTCTCAAAAGTAGTTTGATAATATATTTCAAGTTTTAAGAATGTTTATTCCTTTTGCCTTAGTAATTAATAACTTTTTGAGGAATCTATCTGAGAAAACAGAAAATTATGTATAAAAATTACACACAGCATTATTGATGGTAAAAAACAAAAACAAAAACAAAAACTAGAAGTAACCTTAATGTCTAATACAGAGGAAAGGTTGAATAACACATCTATATGAAGGATGATGGTTTAGTTACGCAAAACAACTTATCAGAAAATGTTCCTCACACACCACTAAATCAAGAAAACACTTTCAAAGTAGCTTACAAAATATATATGCACATAATACACATATATACACACATACAAACTGCCATACAAAAAGGAAACAGTCGCCCTTGTTTTGCTGTGTTTCACTTTATCACACTGCCCAGGCCCTGTGTGTTTTACAAATTGAAGGTTTGTGGCAACCCTGCATCAACCAAATCTATCAGCACCACTTTTCCAACAGCATTTGCTCTTTCTGTGTCTTTGTGTCACATTTTGGTAGTTCTCGCAGTATTTCAAACCTTTTCCTTATTATTTGTTATGGTGATCTGTGATCAGTGATCTTTGATATTACCATTGCAAGTGTTTTGTAGGACCATAAACCACATCCATACAAGACAGCAAACTTAACCAATAAATGTTTTTGTTCTGACTGCTCCACCAGACATTCCTCCATCTCTCTCCTCCTCCTTGGGCCTCCCTATTTCCTGGGACACAACAATAACGAAATCAGGCTGATTAATAACTCCACAACAGCCTCCCAGTGTTCAAGTGAAAGGAAGAATCACACACCCCTCATTTATAAGCTAGAAATGATTAAGCTTAGTGAAGAAGACTATCAAAAGCTCAGATAGACTAGAAGCTGGGGACCTTGTGTCAGCAAGCCAAGCTGTGAACGCAAAAGAAAAGTTCTAAATTAAGAGTGCTACTTCAATGAACACACGACTGATATGGAAGTGAAACAGCATTATTGCTAATATAGAAAATGTTCACTCACCCATTATGAGACAATAATGAACAAAACGAACAAAAAGAAAAACAGAACCAAATATATGAATACAGTGAATAGGCCTTCAGTGGTCAGGGGGAAAGGGGTTTGGGGGGAGGGGGGAGGGAGAGGCAAGAAAGGGGAGCAGCTTAGACAAGAACCTAGTATAAAGGAACCATGGACATGGACAACAGGTGGCATTGACTTTTCGGGGAATGGGTGGGTGGGGAGGGGGACAGAGGGGAGCAAAAAGGGGATGGATGTAATACAACAATAAAATTTAAAAATAAAATAAAATAAAATACAAGTAAAAAAAATAAAATAAACAGTCCTCTATTAATGGAAAAGAAAAAGAAAAAAGAAAAGAAAATGTTCAGTGGCCCATATAAATCAAACCAGTCACATTTGCTTAAGGTAAAATCAAATCCAGAGCAAGGGCCCCCTATCCCTCTTAAATCCTATCAAGGCTGTGAGAAAACTGCAGAGTAAATTTAATTATACAAGCGGAACCCACCCCCCAAAATAGAACCATCTTCTGGAGGGTGGGCACCTTGTAGTACAGCCTCCCCAGTAGGTGAGTGTTCTGGGGCCCATCTGTGTCAGTGCACCAGCTGGCACTGTTGTGAGAGGCTGTATTCAGCTTCAGTGCATTTTTTTAAAGACTGTTTCAAAGTGTTTGTTCTTTTCATGATGGCTGATTTACAAGTGCACCTGCCCACATGGCACTGAGTGTTCAGCAGTTTCTGACCAAAAATGGCATGACCCCTCCCTTATTAACCTGATCTCACCCCAAGTGACTTTGTTTCCCCAGATGAAAAGTCTTTGAAGAGAAGTTTACCAATGTGAAAATGGTGAAACAAACCAAAAAATAGAAGCACTAAAAGGCATCAAAATCAATGAGTTCAAAAACTGTTTTGAGCAGTGGAAAAATGTCAATAGGTGTACTGCATCAAATGGAGAGTACTTTGAAGATAACTGAAGTTTAAGCATGTAAAAATAAATACACAACTTTTTATAAATAAATTCTGATTTTTTGGGTCCACCTTTGTACACAAGCTAACAATAACTATGATCCTTTGCTAGCTATAACAAATAATTTACCTACACACTTGGGTATTAAACTACTTGAGGAAAGTTTAACTATTAAAAAATAAAAAGCATAAATAAGACAAATAAAATAAAGAATAATCGAACCTCAATACTGTTCTTGTACTTGGATTGTACTGTGGCAATAAACCTCTCCTCTGAATGGATCTTCTGTAGCACTTGGCTATATGTATTTAAAATGATCTCCTTGTCTGCATCGCCTTGCTCCTAAATGAAATTACATACATGGAATTACAGATAAGAGAGTATTCAAAATAGTTAAAACTTTCAATAATAATGGATAAACTTCAAAATAATGCCTTTAACAACTCTATATCCATTTCAAAATACTTCTTAAACACAACTTTTTTCTAGATAGAAGAAGAAAGATTGATGTCAAAGATGTTCATATGGGAATTTTTACCTCCATTATATTATTATTCTTAGAGCTGTCTGGAGTAGAGGAAATCAGGGCTACTACAATGCTAAATTGTAGGAACTAAACAATACATATATAGAACAAACACTTAAAATTATTTTTAGAAATCATCTATTAACAACCATTTCTAAAATCAAGTGTGACAGCCTTGGCCAATGTGGTTCAGTTGGTTAGAACATCATCCCATAAATCAAAAGGTCATGGGTTCAATTCCCAATCAGGGCACATGCCTGGGTTGCAATTTGGTCTCCAGTCAAGGGAGCATGGAGAGGCAACCAAATGATGTCCCTCTCCCTCTCTCTCTCTCTCTCCCACTCCCCCTCTAAATAAATAAATAAAATTTAAAATGAATGATCCTGTCCTTAGGTGAGGGTAAAATAATAAAAATCAAGTCTGACAAAACCAGATAAATAAGGACTAACTGATACTAAGGAAATACAGTAATGGTATATATTTTTAATACCAATTTAAAAATCACAAAAGGTAAAAAGAAATAAGTAAAATGAAGAACATTACCACTGAGACTTTAGTAAGCAGCTGAAAAACTGGAAAAAGAGTCTCAGTGAGCAATATTAACATTACAAAATACTCCTTTTTAACTTGACATAACAACAGAGAATATACACAATAGAGAAATGAACGTATTCATCAACCTTGTTTATCTGCTTCCAAAGCTCTCACAGATTTTTTCAAATCTTCACAAATTCTAGGAGTCTTTTTTTACAGTCACTGGGTGTGATGGACAAAAGACTCAAATGATACAGAAAACAGATACACTTAAGATTAAGAACAATTTCCCTAAACTAACTATTAGATTACATTTTTTATGTGAAATGTCCTATTAAAATGAAAATACCACCCTACAGAAGAATGAGGTTTTGCTTTGTATTTGGATTAGAACTTGATGGTGTTACTATTTCAAATAGGCATTTAAGAGAAAAGATTAAAATCAGTCTTGATACCTTCCAACTAACAAGAGAAGCCATATTGCTTCAAAGGAAGCAGTATCAATACTCACAATGAGAGAGAGCTCCAGCTCTTTGGAGACGCTTGACTCAGTCTTCTCTAGGATTTCATCAAGATCATCAATTGTGTCTTCAGAAGTCAGTGAGTCTTCCACAGATAGATCAAAAGCCTCATTTGCAAAAATAAAAGCATGAAGTACCTCATTTACTTATTTCATTTAATTATTTTAATTAGTATTGTGTCCTTGTAACTGGAGCAGAGCATGAGGCTATGCACTGAGCAATGTGAGGGAAATAAGGATACCCAAGAAAAATAAAGTACTACCCTCACCAGAAAAAAAAAGAAAGGTTACAGATGCATTACACCCCTTAAAAAAAACACCATTTTTTAAAATGTAGTTAATGGTTAACAGAGGTGAGAAAACAACACAGAGGAAAAGTATGGGGAAAAAAACAGGAACAAGATCAAGATGTTTGGGTGGAATGGTAAAAGCAGCAGCCTGAGTACAAAGTGGTGAAGAACCTTGAATGCTTAGGTGGCAAGCTTAAATCTAAAAGGTATTAGGGCAGGCAATGTTACCTCTTGAACAGGGAAGGACTATGATTATACCTAGTATTTACTGATGACTTACTAGTATTTAGGAATCTGGAATTAAAGACTAAACTTAAATGGTCACATTTCATTAGGAAAACAAGGAATTTCCTACCAGGAAATAAAACTCTATACATAAGGTGCTGAATAAAATAAATCACGGGCCCAAATTATAATGTAGAACATAAAGGTGACAAGCAGTCATTTTGACTTCAGATACTCAGATTTGTAAGTGTGGAGATCCAGATTTGAGAAATAGCTATGGAAATAAAAGAAAAGAATAACTGATAACCTAAATAGAAAGACAATTATGATCAATAACAAAAGAAGATAAAGCAACAACTTAGTTGTATTAATTACCCATAAAAGTAACAAAACAAACAAACAAACAAACAGTTCTTGAAGTAGCTGGAAAGTAAAGATTTGTTTTGGAAGTCATTCTCAGAGATGAGATAAATGACCCATGGGTGTCCTTGTCCTTGCTAAGGAAGCTATAAAGCAGACAAAAGAACAGGGAATCAATAATAAAACTGGGCTAAAATTTCATTAAAATTCTGAGTACATTATAGAGACCTACATGTTGCTCCCTGTTTGGAATATTATATGCTGTTTTTTAATAAACAAGAACTAAAAAGAATGATATACAAAACATCTTTTCTAATATCTAATATCAACTGAAGCTAATATTCTCCATTTATTTTAGATATCTTTAAGATATTTAAGATATCTAAAACTCAAAAGACTAGCAATGCCAATTGACGTATTTTAAGCATGACCAGTTAGCCAGCTAATGTTAAAACATGTCTTGCTGAAAAAGAAAACAAAAAAAAGGAACACTCTAAAGCACACATATTTTTACATACCTTTATCTCTATACAACAGCTGCAAAATAAACACCACTTCTAATAAACTCCAGTGACATCATCTTACACCTACCACTTGGTCAAAGTTCTTTTCACATCTGTCCTAAATAGAGACTACAAACATGTAAATTCCTCACTCCCTCACCCCAGCACACACATTCTCATTCGTAATCAATCTCATTCTCTCCCTCTCTACTTCACCCACCCTTTCTCAGAAAAGAGGTAAATTAGATTTGGAAAGAAATGTCTGAACTCCCTGGTTTATGCCCCTGGTTAAGGGCCCATGTTACCTTCAAGGTGCTCTGGAACCATGCTACAAGGCGTTGCAGAGAAGCCTCTGTTTCACTCCTAACACTGGTGAACTCTTCTCTCTTATCACACTTCCAGTCATAAAATTTCTTCAGTATTTCTTCAGAGTTTGTCCCTTCGTTTGCCTGTCCATAGACTGCTTCTAAAGAGGCTGACAAATCCTGGGAGAGATATTTGTTTATTAAAGTTAATTAACTTCCTATTAGGATTCAAGCACTATATTAGAACCTGAGAGAAAAAAGTAGTGTGTTGAATCCCTATCCTTAAAACAGATGAGACATAAAAACACCAAAAAACCACCTAAAAGATGATTTATTTAGATTCTAATAGTAAAAACTTATTAAGTAAATTAAGGTTACATACAAATAGAAAGCTTTATATTCTTAAATCTTTAATTAGGTAGAACGTCTCCTCTCTTCTCTGACTTCAAACTAGAACCACTCCTGTTTCATCCTGAGATGGAAATCCAAGACCTACTGCTTAATAAAAATATACTACACACAAAATACACAAATAATTCCAATTAAGAAGAAACACTAAACATATATATGTACTTAAAAGCAGTTTTAAAAGGACTGAAAGAGATAAGAGAGCCTGCTGGTTTCTCATGGAATCAAACTCTAGAAATGTCACAGAGACAAGGGAAAACTGGATTCCAAAAATTTTTATCACAAACTCTGAGAAACCCTTTGAAAAGGCAAAAAATAGTTTAACACTGAATGAAGACAGCCCGTGCAGGGGGAGAAGGCCTCCTACACCAACTTGTAGGAAAGGAGAACCTTCTTCAGATGCCCTCTCTCCCCCTTGCAGTGTCAGGAGAGCAACAGTACAGCCAATCAAGAGGCAACGGGTCTGCACAAGCACCGAGCAGGGACCTGGGTGAGGCAAAGCCTGGTAGCTAGTACAGCAGGGGTCCCAACCCCTAGGCATTCTCTTTGCATTCCTTTTCCTCTGAACACCTGATGGCGCTGGCACCTAAGGGCAGCCCCTGGAAAAGGGCTGTGGTCAAAGTAGGGGAACTGGAGGCCCACTGAAGAGCAGGGTCATGTAGAAGAGAAGTCAACAGGAAGCAGATTCCAGACCTCAACCCTAGAAGCTGAGCAAGTTCTAGAACTTGCTGAGGGTTCTAGAACCCTCCTGAAGTCTTTAAAGTGATCGTCCTAGCTTTTGCCCTTCTCTGGGCTACTCTACCACACTATCCCATACTTACACACTAGCATAGAACAAAGCAGCTTATAGTTCTTCAATGGAATATGATATCTGGAGAGGAGGTACAGGGAAGGATAGAAGTTGTAACTAATATAAGCATTCTGACAGAAATATAACAAACTAAGCCACCTTATATAAAGGAAGTAGGCCAGTGTGGCTCAGTGGATTGGCACCAGTCTGCGAACCCAAAGGTTACTGGTTCGATCCCCAGTTAGGGCACATAACCAGGTAGCAAGCCAGGTCTCCAGCCAGGTCCATAACTGGAGGCAGGTGAAAGGCAGCCATATGTTGATGTTCTCTCCCTTTCTTCCTCCCTCCCCGCCCTTCTCTCTAAAAATAATAAATAAAACCTTAAAAAAAGAAGGAAGAAAAATCAGTGGCCCAGATAACAGCATTAACTCAAAATAAGCATAACAAATATTCTCAACAAAAAGAATCTTGGAAATGCAAAGCAAAACCAAGTAGTTATAAATAACACTCAACTAAAGCTATATGATATGAAAGAAATAATCACTGCAATAAGGAACATAGTGGGCCTGTTTTCTTCCCTCCTGCCCGGCTCTCCCTCCCTCTTCCAGGCAGGGAAGCAATAGGATGGAGAGAACCTGAGTCCCTGGATGATTGTGGTTCAGAGCCACCTGGCTGCCATAGACCATCTATCTACGTCTGGCCTATTAACTGAGGGAGAAGTAAACACCTAATAGGTTGGATCTCTGGGTTTATGGATCTTTTTGTTACAGGAGCGCAGGTTGTTCTATCATCAATCCATTTTTTACCAGAAAAGTGGCACACTCAGTAGACTAGGAGGTCTTCAACAACCCAAAGCAGGCTTGAACGCCCAAGTGCCTCCACGGGGGCAGGTAGGTGACATAAAGGAGAAAGAAAGGCAGGCTAGTGGGACAAACAGGTGTGGCAAACTGGAGAGTGTTTCTCCCTCAGTGGGTCAGCTGCTGGTCGGCTCTAGCCAGCCATGCCCAGTGTTTCCAGAGCTGATTTTCGTTTTAGACTATAAATCTTCTGGTTTGTACATGTTGGCAATGAACTTAAAAACCTTAAACACTTTGGCGATCAAATAAAACTGGTCTGGGATTATTAAAAAAAAAAAAAGAAAAAAAAGAACATAGTGGATTGGCTAAATAGCAGAAATAGCTATAATATTATCTATAATAATCTAGCCAATTAGTGAGCTAGATAGTTAAGTCGAGGGTTCCTTCAAAAAGACAAAGAAAGATATCAAAAGAGAAAAAATTGATAAATAATTTTAAATGTAGAGAAGTTTAAATATCCATCTAACATAAGTCCCAGAATGAGAAAAAATCAATAAATGGGATGGGAAGGAAAAAGGGAGACAGTATCTTAAATAATTTTCAAATATTTCTTAAAGAAAGATATTGAAACCTCAGACTGAATTGACTCAAGATTAAATATAAACTTAAATACGTTTTAGTACAATTATTAAACTTCCAGGAGCAAAAATACAGATCACAGAGGAACAAAAATTAGCCTGATAACAACAACTATGGAAACCAGAAGACAATGGATTATTATTTTGAATTTAAAAAATGGCCTTTGGACCTGTATTTTATAGCCAACTAAACAAATGTTTATAAAGTGCTTCAATGTACACAATTGTTTAAATTGTTTAAATAAGATATCCTGAGACATTCAATAACTCACAAAGTCAAACACACAAAGAGCTCTTTGAAAGCTCTCAAATAAAATGCTCCGATACACAGAGAAAACCAAAAGACATCCAGCAACCTAGGAAATAAGAAAGAGAAGATAACTCTGAAGTTTCCTATGTAACTGAGTGAACATATATAATATTCCTAACAATATGTGACTAAAATCTTAAGACAAAATCTGTGGTTGTTTGGTTAGTTGGTTTTTGAAAAGGAGGTATAGAGAAGGAAGATACACAAATGACAAGTGAGAATGTTCTACAATATTAGGGATAGAGGTAGAACAGAAGAGAAAAGAATCCACAATAAATGAAAACACAAAATGGAACAGGTACAAATGACCCATTGACAAGAACAACAGTGTGGGGACTGTGGGAGTGGAGGGTGGGCTAGGTGGAGGAGGGCTAAGGGGGAGAATATTAGGACCATGGTAATAGAATAACAATTTAAAAATTCTTTTTAATCTTTTTAAAACATGGTCACAGAATTCAGTTCTAGTAAGAGTAATCATATATAACTCAAGTTACCTGTCAAAAGACATTTATAGGTTGGAGTGTTTTTAAAACTGATCCATTAGTGTGCTGTCTAAGAGAGACGTTTAAAATAAAGGTGGGGAGAGAAGGTATGCAAAGCGAATATTAACCAAAAAGACAAATGAAATAGAAATTTTAAAAGGAAAAATAGTTTATCCCAAACACCTTAAGGAAAAATAAGGTCACACAGTTATTCAAAAAAAAAAAAAAAAGTTTAAAATGCATAAAAATCATGAATACATTAACACTCACAAATACAGCACTGAAATATTTTGAACACTTTAAAGACTAAAATATGTAAGAAAATACATTAATAACACTGTATAACAAAAAAAAAGTCCCAGAATTGATAAACTGATCAGGTCAAAAACTAAACAAAGACACAAAAGACAAAAGCTTAAAAGAACAACTATGTATCAGGGACTGCAAACAAGAAAGCCCAGAATATACTTTCTTTCTGAACTTATAAAGAGCAAAAAATCAACCGTGTATTGTAAGCCACAAAAGAAGTGTCAATAAATGCTGAGGGAATCAGAAATCATGAACTTTAATTTCTTTGGCTGACCTTCATTACTGAAGTTATATTTAATTACTTGACTATAAATACAAATTAAACTATTTCTCAGCAAAATAAAGGGAAGTTTAAAGAATATTCTTGTGACCTAGGAAAACAGTAGAAAGACAACCAGATGTAGCAAAAAGTCTTTTAAGATCAAACTCAAAAAAGAAAAGAGCTTTAAAAATGATCTTCTTTGCAGCCCCTTACTAACAATTAATGAGAAGAAATACACCTTCACAGCGTAAAGCAGAAGCTGCAATGCAGATCGCTGCCTTTTGACATGCACCACTTACTTCTAGAAGTTCCACTGTTTACGCAACTCCATCTAAGAAAATGTTTTAACCAGGGCTCTGATGGTTCCTGAACCATACACAGAATCACCAAAATGATCTTCATCCAGGCAAACAGAATGACACAGTGCCCAGATGTCCCGAAATATTCGTTTCTCCAACTCTCTAGAAAGCTCATTCCCTATAAAACAAGACAAGCAGCTAATACAGCTGCTACTCAACTTGGTACTAATTATACTGACCAAAGGAACAGAAACTCAAGATACATAAAATTTAGAATACAAGAGGATTATTGTTTTCCAAGATATAACCATGCAGAAAAGAGTATCAACAGAAAACTGAGAACCAACAAAGAATTCAGCAGAGTTGCCAGAGGGACATCAATATATAAAGATCAATAGTATTCATATGTACCATCAAAAATAACTACAAAACAGAAAGATAATATTCACAGAAGCAACCAAAAGTAGAAATATCTTGGAGTTAAAGAAAACACATGAGGTCTGTTCAAGAACAAATTTAAAAGTCATTAAAGGACACTAAGAAAGATGTGAATAAGATAATATTATATTAACAGGTGGAATGATGAACGGTCACGCTCATTCACTCCAAATTAAAGTCATTGCTGAGATGGCAGGACAGGACTGAAGACAAGGTTCCACAACACCATACAGCTATTGTACTCTCTAGCCCATGACCATGGATCTTAGAAGTTCTGTATGTGAAGGATAAGGGTCCTTTCTCCCTAACTCTGACATTTGGCCTGAATGGATTTTCTGCTGAAACACAATGGGCAACAGGGACCCACATGCCTCCTGCTGCTCCTGTCACCCTCAGTGAATGGTGCTAGAGCAAGCATAACCAGTTCACCTTGTTTGCAGAACAGATACACATAGGTACATAAACATATTAAATACATTCATATGAAATTTTAATTCCATTAAGAAATGAGAACTCATCAGAGAAGAAAATTTTTTGCAGCCATCATTACTATCTGAAGTCTCAAGGAAAATGCTAACTTCACCACTCAAATGATAAATATGTATATATCACGTATAATGTGATGTGTATTTAATATCTTTTAAAATTCTAACCTGCAATGTTTTCAAGCGTTTACTAAGAGGTAACTCATCTACTTCCAAAATGAAAACTTCTACTGCCATGCATAGCTTCTGTTGCACTTCATTTCTTCTGGCAATCAAAATATTTCCTTCATTCTGGAGGAGGAGAAAAAAAGAATAACCATCCTTAATAAATACATCCAGTGTCTTTTTACACATTGATCTATATGAAAAAGCTGATCCTAAAAACAGTAAAATTTAATATTACATTCTCCAAACACAGGAGCAATTAGGACAAACACCTCTCTCCTTAGATCAACAAACTGACAGAGCTTTTATTTCCTTAATTATAGAAATAAGACATTAAAATTTAGCAATCCTGCTCTGCAAATCTTCATTTCTTTCCACTGTTTCTGCAACAATGAAACTTTTGTTTTTCTTAATAAAATTATACAAATTCCTATTATTAATTACACACTGCCTCCCTCCTATTCCCACACCACCCTCAATTCCTTCATCTACTTATCCTTCAAGATTCAGTCAACCTCTACCAGGGTAAAACCTTTACCTTCACCAATAGGCTATATCTGGAAATAGATATTTGAGAGATATCCAAGAATCCTATGCATTCACTGCCTCTACATATTATAGTCCTTATGAAACTATATTGATACTATCTATTTATATCCCTCCTGTTCCCAAGAAACAGAGATCATGTCTTAAGCAAACATGTGTCTCCACTACCTATAACAGTGTCTAACATATACACTTAAAAGCTTGAACTCTAGAAAATGGGTTTTTGGTAAAGCCTATTCTAAAATTGTTGTGCCAGATCATTTTATAACTGTAAAGACAAAAGAACACATTCTTTCACCAAAAACATACACAGCAATCAAGTTAGAAACTGCAAAATACATAAATGAAAATAACAATACTAAAACCTAAATTAACTACAGTAGGGGAAATAAAATGTCAACTCTGAGTGGCAATCATCACTTTATATTTATTCAATAATCATTCAACTATCAAAGTTTAGAGTAATGAAGCCTTCAAGTAAGTCATAAAACATCAGCAGTAGCAAAAAGTATTTGCTTTAAAAAATAAAAAAGAAAAGAAAAAAAAACCTTTGTTTTACTAGAATACTCAAGTCCTAGAGCTACATTAAGCTCCCCCTCTCTGTCATGAATCGGCTTTCCTCTGCTCAAAACACAAGAACAGGGCCCTGGCTGGTGGCACAGTGGATAAGGCACTGGCCTGAGAACCTCAAAGGTTGTTGGTTCGATTCCCAGCCAGGGCACATAACCAGGTTGCAAGCCAGGTCTCCAGTCAGGTCTGTAGCTGGAGGCAGGTGAAAGGCAACCATAATTGATGTCTCTCTCCCTCTCTGCCTCTCTCCCTTCCCCTCTCTCTGAAAATAATAAAATCTTTAAAAAATAATTTTAAAAATTTTAAAAAACACAACACCAAATGAAAAAGAAAATGTAGTTATTTTTCATCTTATTACATAAAGCAGCCCTTCATTTCTATTCTGGCTGACCATTTACTTCTTCCTTACGTGTTTGCTTCTTGGTGTTTGATAGAGCTGCTCTGACCCCCTATTTTAGTGCACCTGTTAAGCTGTATCAGGGAAAGCCTTACCTCTTTACCAGGGCCAGCCAACCCCTTCACCACTTTGTGGCTCTGTGTGTGGATGAGGGGTTGGAAAGGGGGTACCCACTTTGTAATACAATTATATGCTCAATTGTGTGTTCACCACCCCAAGTTGTCCCTCCTATACTCTCTTCTCTTACACTAATATTTAAAATGGGCATGTCTTCTATTTTATATATGAAGAAATTGAAGCCCACAGGTTTTAAGGAAATTGCTCAAGATTACATAGTTTTAAATATTAATATAAAATTTGAATCCAAATGTGGTTGATTTCAAGGTGTGTTCTCTTTGCACTTAAACCATACTGCCAGTGTTAAAATATTTTATAGTGTTTTTTATGAAAAGAAAGGACCTACAACCAAGATTACTTTACCCAGCAAAGCTATTATTTTAAATGGAAGGGCAGATAAAGTGCTGCCTTGATCAGGTAAAAGCTAAAAGAGTACATCATCACCAAACCCTTACTACATCGATGTTAAAGGAACTTATTTAACCCTTTCCATACTACAGGGGTATATACATCCCAAAAGATATTTGAAAACTACAAAATCACACTGCTTTATAATACACCAGGATGGGATTAGTTGGGGTTAGTTAGTAGTTGTGGACATTTTTTAAATAATTGTACATAATTATCTCATAATTAGCCAAAAGTCATATTGAAAGGGTTAAGAAAAATATCAAAATTATGAACATTAAAATGGCAATAAATTCACAACTATCAATTGAATCTAAGAAACAAAAACTAAGCAAACAACTAGAACAGGAATCATAGACATGCAGGCCTTTGAAGGGTTATAAGAGGGAGGGGGAAGAAGTGCAGACTAAGAAGTACTAATTGGTGGATACAAAATAGACAGAAGGATGTTAACAACAGTGTAGGAAATAGAGAAGCAAAGAACTTATATGCACAACTCATGGACATGAACTAAGAGGGGATTGCTGGAGGGAAGCAGGGCAAATGGGGAAAAATTGGGACAACTATAATTACATAATCAATAAAATATACTTTAAAAAACATTTCTCTTTGATGACTTTTTTATCCAGGGAAACAAAAAAAAGTTGAACACTCAGCACAATGTGGGGCAGCTGAGTGAAATGAAATGAGAAAAGATGCTGAAAGCCAAACACAGCCTCTCAAAGTAATACCAGCTAATCCACTGACACAGATGGGTTCCTAGAACACTCACCCGGCAGGAGCTGCCTGTACTACAAGGAGTTGCCTTCCAGAAGATAATTCTAGCTTTTTAGGGGTCCTCCCTCCTATAAAATTGTACACTTGAAACCTACATAGTTTTCTTAACCAATCACCCCAATAAACTCAATTTTCAACAAAAATAAGAAAAAATAGTACAAGAAATAGTTTATAAACTACCTGTAACAATGCCAGTGTTTCATAAAGGCTCCAAAAGGATTCCTTATGTCACTTTTTTCATTCCATAATCAGTAATGACCAGTTGGAGTCTCACAGAGAGACAGCAGGCTGACAACTGTCAGGATGGAGGTGCAGTATGAGGGACTGGGTTGGGGGCGGAAGGATTGAAGGAGACAAAGAGAAAAAAGTCATGGACGCCGACGACAGTATAAGGACCGGCAGGAGGAGGGGGTGGTGGAAGAGGGTAAGGCGATAGCCAGGACTTGGGGTGGTGAACACACAATACAGTGTACAGATGATGTGTTGTAGAGTTGTGCATCTAAAACCTATATACTTTTGTTAAACAGTGTCACCCCAATAAATTCAATGAAAAGGAGAAAAGAAGTGACCAGTTACAGTTTAATATGTAAAATAACTCTAATCTAACCCTTCACCAAATTAAACATTCCTGACATTTCCAGAGGCCTGGCTCATTCACAGCCAGTTAGGTTGCTAACTAACCATCCCTAGGTATAAATAAAGAATATGACTTTCAGAGAACAATTCCCAAAGGCAGGAACCACCAATACTTAAGAGACTGGACGGTTCCAAAGACAAATAAGAGTTCACTGGTACTACGGAAAGCTATGATTACTGTGCCAAATGTCTTTATGTATAAAACAAAGAGTTCTGTTTAGTCTAATACAATAAATTGCACAAGGAACCAAACAGACTTGCACCTCTGCTAATAAAGGATACATATGAAATATTCCATTCTTCATACTCCTCCCCTACCCACAAAAAACCACCTCTCAACAATGAGCGGTTATGAGAGCATTTAATAGTAAGGCCGAGTCCAAAGCGGCAGCTTAAAACCCACCACTCAGACCAGCAGACAAGATCCTCATTAGCAGGTGCAGGAGCTTCCCCAGCTTATATATCCGTATCTCTCACAGGCACAACTTCCAGGGTCCCTAAAGGGGTTTGCCTAATTGCAAGAGTGCCACCAAGTATTTGTAGTTTATAGCTCCTCCCAATCCAGATACAATATATCAATCAGGGTTTTATTTACTTCACTACTGTTGCCTAGCAACATGGCTAAAATATAATTTTATCAAATTACCAAGGTAACAGAGAGAATTAACCAAAGGTCAAATTCTCATGCAAAAGGGGGAAAGATTTTGATAACCCTTATCCACAATCATTGTTTCTTACTTTTCTTACAAGCAATAAAAGGAATCAAATTATAAATATAAATATACTATAAAATTAAGTATAAAATGTGTAGTATTATTCATTACAGTATCTGCAATCTTTTCTCAAAAGATAGCTCATGTTCAACACATAAAAATCACAATAAAGAAAACTTCTTAACCCACCACATTTTGACAAGTTTTAATCTTCTCCTGAGCCAGATAGTATTCTGCCCAAATGATCTCTAATTCATTCAAAGAAGCTGGGGTAGTAAAACACTCTTCATCCAACACCTGTATAGCATCTGAAAGGTCATTTCCAAAACGAACACTGATGTTAACACGTCTATTTTTTTAAAAAATAGAAAAAAGGAAAAGATAAAGGCATTTTTAAGGTGATATGAGAAATAATTATGCATAAATAGTAATGGTCTAAAGTTACCATTTATAAAACTTAATATTAAGAAGTATTTTTGAAAACTTCATATAAAATCATAACTTTAATACAAACTTATAATTAAAACATTTGACTGAGAAAAAATACTTTCTTTTTTTTTTTAAAGATTTTATTTCATTATTTTTAGAAAGAGGGGAAGGGAGAGAGGCAGAGAGGGAGAGAGACATCAATGTATGGTTGCTTTTCACCCGCCTCCAGCCACAGACCTGACTGGAGACCTGGTTTGCGACCTGGTTATGTGCCCTGGCTGGGGAATCGAACCTGCGACCTTGGGGTTCACAGGCTGGCGCTTTATCCACTGTGCTACCAGCCAGGACTAAAGTACTTTTTTAAACCTTTATATAAAAGGACTTAAAAAGTCTATAGAATTTAAATATCAGCAGTCCTTCAATTCTTGTATTAATTAATTTGTAAATACCTTTTCCAGATTTTGAACTTAGTTGACCTTGCTTACCAAGTCTATAGACACATAACCCATGTACCTTATTAGGCAAACCAACATTCGTAGAGTTTAAAAAAGAAATTATTTTTAAAAGCAATCAGCCTTGACTGGTGGCACAGTGGATAAGATGCTGGCCTGCGAACCCAAAGGTCACTGGTTCAATTCCAGGCCAGGGCACATAATGAGGTTGCAAGCCAGGTCTCCAGCTACGTCCATAGCAACCATACATTGATGTCTCTCTCCCTCTCTCCCTTCCACTTTCTCTAAAAATAATAAAATATTTTTTAACAAGCAATCAGAGAAGCAGAACACTGACAAAATAAGGCCTATCCATATTCTTTTTTCTAGCTTCCAGCTACACTACCACCATTTGAGTATTTCCTCAAATATAGTTGGAAATATATTTGATTATTGTGGTCCAATGTCTGTTTCACTGCTTTGCCAGTGTAGCCACTTAATTTTGGTAGTGCATCAAAGGTTGATTAGCCTCTAGAGGGACCAAAATATTCAAACTGTTTAGACACTTATACACCAGATGCCAACTGATGGATTTTGTCTGGAGAATATAAGTTTTCACTGGACAAAAGACCAACATGCAGTATTCAATCAGGGCAACTTGTTAGTGTTTCAAAGCACATGAGAATGAATTACTGGTTTAAGTTTTGTGTAAAACATGAAAAGGGAGTTAGGTTGTTTTGAGAACTATTTTTTCCACATTCCAAAAAAGTATAACAAATTATTCCTAATCAACAATAAGGCAATCCTCTATCAAGAGAAATTACCTACATAATTCAAGTACAAGTCTGAAAAGCACTACATAATTTCTGCACAAGACTTGATAATCAATTTCTTTTCTTCAGACTCCATGATGACCACTTTTCTTCTGATTCTACGAAGAGCACTTTTTTCTTTCTTTAGATAGAGTATAATTAAGTGACTTAGATTACTAAAATCTTTAGTGTCACTATAGGCCTGAAAGTAACATGAAACAAAACAAGTGGACATAGTTTCCTATGTGTTGATTTTTTCATTTCACTCTCATAGATGACTTTGGGGCAATATAGCTCCTTATAATAACAACCTAACACTGGCAAAATTACTACTGTGTTATGTTGTTACTCCAATTCTCGAAAAAAAAGATATGCTGAAAAATAACTTATTTTCTAAGTCATAAAAATACAAAGATTACATTTCAAAGCAAAAAAAAATGGTGATCATACAACTTAAACAGAGCACCAAGTAATTATCTTTCTCAAAAATATGGTTTTACCCACCTAATTTCTTTCAATCTTTCAACCTTAGCTGCCAGATTTTTCATTCTGGTACCTACACGAGTCTTCAGAGTGCTTTCTAAACGTTTAGTCAAATCCATGATAGTTGCTTTCTCTTGCTGAAACAAAAACCAAGCACATCCTAGTGAGAAACTGTGATGAAGGAAACTGTATTTCTACTGTTATTCAAGTGATTTTTAGAAATAATTAAAGTTTTAAAGATTAATAAATGTTATGCCACAGGAAAACAAACATTGATTTTTCTACTAGCTGGGATCCAGAAAAGATAATCTATTCCAGTCTTCTGCCTTCACACAGATTACTCATACTTCATCTTAATAAGAAGCCAAATAGAAACAAAATTTCATATGCCAAATGTCTTAATGCTTAGACTTTCAAAAGGTAAATAAAAATCCTCATTGAATCCAAATGATTATCAATAACAATTTATTTTTGATAAAGTCTTATGCTATTTTGTATTACATAAAGCCCCAAAATATCTTTTCCTTGACCCAAGCTACAGTAAACTCCTGAATTTTGAGGGATATCGCAAATATGTTTACCATGATTGCCCAAAATAATGTCTAGGGCTGTAATATGGATATAGACCCAGTAATTTTATTCCAATTATAACAGAAACTAATTATTACATAAACATAGAACTTCTATTATTCAAACATGTCCTCCAGTCCTCACATTCTCTCAGTTAAATAGAGAGACCAGCATACATTGAAGTTTGTTAACAGCAGGCTATACTCAGTCTGTCCATGCCCTCTACTCCCATTTGTTGAGCAGGGTGGCCATGAAGAATCAGTGATGTTTGTTCTTTTTTTGTTGTTAAGTTTTATTCATTATTTTTAGAGAGAAGGAGAGAGAGGGAGGAAGAAGAGAAGAGAAACATCAATGTATGGTTGCCTTTCACCTGCCTCCAGTTACAGAGCTGGCTGGAAACCTGGATTGCAACCTGGTTATGTGCCCTGGCTGGGAATCGAACCTTGGGGTTCACAGGCTGGCACCTTATTCACTGTGCCACCAGCCAGGGCTGTTTGTTCTTAACTCTACTTCTATCCACTGTGATTGGTAGAGTAGCTCCTCTAACAAATACTAATACATAAATCAAAAAAATAGGGAGGAGAAAATAAAAAGTTGTTAATCTCTCAAGATGTTTTTAATGCTTTCCAGAGACAACTACAATAGCAAAGTTTTAATACAAATTGCTAATGAATTACATGTAGATGAGAACTATTAAGTACTTAAGTAATTAATTATTTTAATCTCAAAGGAATGTGAACTTAGATTAATCCACTTGTAAGAAAAAAAAAATTAGATTAAAAAAAAAAAAAAAGCAAGATGGCAGTGTAAGTAAACTTGGTATTCGCCTCCTCCCACAACCATACCAAAATTACAGCTAAACCACAGTACAACCATCCTTCAGAACCGCCTAAAAGTTGGCTCGATGGAAGCCCTGCAGCTAAGGATTTATAGAAGAAACCACACTGAGGCTGGTAGGAGGGGCTGGAAGATGCTAGTCCCACACCCACATGTAGTAAATGAAAGTCAGGGAGGAGATCTTGGCTGCAATGTCCCCCATTGGGAGCGAGGAGTCCCGCCTGACACCAGTCCCAGTCCAGGGGTCCAGTGCCAGGAAGACAAGTCCCCATAACTTCCAGCTGCAAAAACCAGCAGGAACTAAAGCTGATGGAAAGGGAGAGCTTCTGAAGAAGTCCCAGGCAGCAGTCCCTCACAAAGGGCTGACTCAAGGACCTACTCAGACTCACTTCCTCTGAGTTCCAGGGCTGGGACAGCAGCTTGGCAGGCACCTGAGACATATTGGGAAGAACTGAATTATCAAATTATCCTTTTGATGAACCCTCCCCAGATGGAGCCAGAAGGCAGGCTCGGTATCTGAAACTCCATCAACCTGGCTCACACTGTCAGCCCTATCCTGGTGATTCCCTGAGCCTCCCCATCCCCCAACCCCAACTTTCAAGCCCACCAAAGCTGCTTCTGGCGGTTTTTACATAAGAATGACTTATCTTGCCCTGGCCAGGTGACTCAGTTGGTTGGAGCTCAACCTGTACACCAAAGAATTATGGGTTAAACACAGGGAGGCTGCCAACATGAAGAAACAGAGACATGTCCCAAATGAATAAATAAAAAGAATGAACTCCAGAAGAAAACACTAAATAAAATGGAGACAAGTAATCTACTAAATTCAGAGTTCAAAGCACAAGTTATAAAGATGCTCAATGAACAGTGAAAACCTCAACAGCAGAAGGACCAGTCAGAAATGAAGGATACACTAACTAAAATAAAGAATAATTCACAGGGAATCAACAATAGAATAGGTGAAGCCAAGAATCAAAACAGCCAATTTGGAATATAAGAAAGTATGAAGCACCCAATCAGAAGAGAAAAATAAGAACTCCCACAAATGAGCAGTGTTAAGGAACCTCTGGGACAACTTCAAGCATACCAACATATGCAATGGGGATGGCAGAAGGAAAAGAGAAAATAAGAAATTGAAAACATATCTGAAAATAAACAACAGAAAAATTTCCTAACTTCATGAAGGAAATAGGAGATCTGTCCGGGAAAAGTCCAGCAATTAACATAATGAAAACAGTTTGTATAACATCTATGTAACCTGGCAACCAAGGAGAGTGGACTGAAACAGGCATGCGTGAACAATGACTCCTTCACTGTACTAGTCAGTTGGGGGCAGTAGACTCCTTTGAGTGAGCATGTGTACTGTGTGGCTGTCACATTCAAAATGAGCAAGTAGAGCAACAAATCTGCATCAAATTTTGCATTAAGCTTGAGCGTTCCTCCACAGAAACTATTTGGATGATTCAGAAGGATTTCTGGGGCAATACAATGAGTACAGTGCAAATAAAAGTGTGGCACAAATGCTTTAAAGATAGTCAAGAATCTGTTGAAAGTGATCCACATTCTAGAAGGCCTGTAACAGCAGAGCACCTAAGAATGTAGAACATGTATGGGCTACAGTTAACAAAGATCAGTGACTGACAGTTCAAGAACTAGAAGCTGATTTGGAGATTCCAAAAACTACCATGTCCAAGATTTTGATGCAGGATCTTAGCATGAAATGTGTTGTGGCAAAATCTATTCCATGGCTTCTACTACCAGAGCAAATGGAACATTGTGATGCAATTGGAAGAACTGTGTGAGGTCCCAAGGTGCCTACTTTGAAGGAAACTGAGGCATCATTGTCCTGTGTGCAAGGTTTCTTATATCTTCAATAAATGTCTCTTTTTTTCATAGTACCTGGCTAAATACTTTCTAGAGAGACCTTGTAGACATTCAGATACAGGAAGCACAGAGTTCTAAGCAAGATGAACCTAAAGAGGCCCATACCAAGACCCATCATAATTAAAATGCCAAAGGCTAAAGACAACGAGAGAATCCTAAAAGTAGCAAAAGCAAAGCAGTTTGTTGGCTACAAGGGAGCTCCCATTAGACTGCCAGCTAATTTAAAAAAAAAAAAAAAAGCAAACAAACAAAAAACTTTACAGGCCACAGGGAATGGCAAGAAATATTCAAACTGATAAAAAGCAAGGACCTAAAACAAAGAATACCCAAGCTATTATTTAGAATCAACAGACAGAACTTCCCAGACAAGAAAAAGCTAAAGAAGAGACATCTGAAATTTTTAAAATAACAAATAATACAGATAGAAACAATGACAACCTTAAAGCCAACCACATCAATTATTATAGTAATTAAAAATTACCCTCGCTGGTGGCTCAGTGGATAGGCGCCAGCCTGTAAACCTAAGGGTCGCCGGTTGGATTCCCAGTTAGGGCACATAACCAGGTTGCAAGCTAGGTCTCCAGTCAGGTCCATAGCTGGAGGCAGGTGAAAGGCAACCATACATTGATGTTTCTGTCCCTTTCTGCCTCTCTTCCTTTCCCTCTCTCTAAAAATAATAAAACCTTTTTTTAAAAATTACTTAAAACACTTCAATTAATATGTAATTATGATCCTGACTGATGTGGCTCAGCAGGTCGGGCAAAATCCTACAAAGCAAAAGGTTGCCGGTTTGATCCCCGGTCAGGGCTCACACCTGGGTTGCAGGTTCGGTCCCTGGTCAGAGAGCATACGAGGTGGCCGATCAGTGTTTCTCTCTCATATTGATGTTTCTATCCCTCTCCTCCCTTCCTTCCCCTCTCTCTAAAAATCAGTAAGTAAAACCTTTTAAAAAAGATATATAATTATCAATCTGGATTTAAAAGCTTATACAATGATACAACTTATAAGAAACACTTATTATGTATAAACAGATAAAAATTAAAGTGGAAAAAACATGCCATACAAACATGGCTTTATTAATATAAGGCAACATGGACTTCAGTACAGAGAGCATTCCAAGTGATAAACAGGAAATCTCATAAAGATAAATGAATCAATTAATTCATCAAGAAGACACAATAATTCTGAGTGTACATGAACCTAATAACAAATCTTAAAAATTCCAAAGTAAAATCTGAAAGGACAAAAGAACGAGACAAAACTTTAGCAATATTTGGAGATTTCAACACTCCTTGTTCAGTACCTAATGGAACACATGAACAGAAAAGCAATTCAACACGAAGACTTGAATAACACTTTCAACAAATTCAACCTAATATTTATAAAACACCCCACCTGATGACTACAGAATACACATAATTTTTGAAAGTACGTAGAATATTTCCAAATACAAACTCTATCCTGGGTAATATAATAAAACAATAATAAATTTTAAAAAAGAAGAAGAACTGAAACCACAGTATGCTCTCTGACAAGATTAATTTTAAAATAAAATTGAGAGAAAAATCTCCAAATATGTAAAAATTAGGCAACACATATCAAAATAGCTCATGATTCAAAAAAAAAAAAAAAAAACTCCACGTAGGAATATTTAAAACAAGTTTAATTAAATAATAAAAACAGGCCCTGGCTGGTGTGGCTCAGTGGATTGAGCACTGGCCTGCAAACCCAAGTTATGCTGGTCTGATCCCCAGTCAGGGCACATACCCAGGTTGCAAGCTAGGTCTCCATACGTAAAGTATATGGCCTGTAATCCATTTATTCTCTTCATGGACAGGGACACAGAAACACCCCCAGAGAAATGTTAAAGGCAGGTGACTAGTCTAACCTCCTTGGCAACTAGACCTCTAAAAAAACAAATTACTTTCTAAGAAGAAGAGACTGTCCCTCTGAAATGCCCTTAGCAGGATGTCCCTGACTAAAGAACTAGTTACAGTGGAGAGAACCCAAGATTTATTGATTTATGAGGCAGAGGTCCCTGGAGAATGTCACATATGGCTAAAGATTTAAGGGATTAAAAACGGATTCAAATTACCAATGGTCAATGGCTTTTTATTATGCAGGGAAACCCTGATTTAAAAAAACAAAAATTCAGCATGAAGATCTGGGGAACTCCCAGACCGGTGAACAAGCAAGAGACACCTGTAACCCCTACCCCACTTCCATGACCCCTCATAACTTCCCTATGGCTTTCTCCCTTCTATTTGGCTATTCCTGAGTTATAACCTTTATAATAAAACTGTAACCCTAAGTATAGTACTTTCCTGAGTTCTGTGAGTTGTTTCAACAAATTATTGAACAGGGTGGAGGGTAACCATGGGATCTCTCAAATTTATAGTCAGCCAGGCAGAAGTGTGGGTAGGCTTGGAACCTGATTGTAGATGGTGTTTGGAGTGGGGTCTTGTAAGCCTGCGTCATAAACTTGCAGTGTCAGGGCTAACTCCTGATATTTCGCATCAAAAAAGAATTATAGGGCCCTGGCTGCGATGTCTCAATGAATTGAGTGCTGGCTGGGAAGTGGAAGGTCACCGGTTTGATTCCCAGTCAGAGCACATGCTGGGTTGTGGGCCAGGCCCCAATTGCGGGCTTGTGAGAGGCAGCCAATGGATGCTTCCCTTGCACCTCTATTTCCCTTCCTGTCTTTCTCCCTCCCTTCACCTCTCTCTAAAACAAATTAAGTCTTTTAAAATTTATTTTAAAAATAAATTGTAGGACATCCAGTTGGTATTAGAGAATTAGTGTAAGAATGGTACATTTGGTTGTCAGAAAAACTACATTTGGGGAGCAGGCCGGAGAAGACTGCCCTGACTGGAAAGCAAAACCTGATCCCTAACTACCATAAAAGGAAGTGCGTGGGTGAAAATAAAGGAGCCTGTTCAGCTATGCAAGGATGCAAATTAAGCAATTTTTATCAACCAAAATGCAATGTATGGACCTAAATGGGATTCTAATTGAAAGAAACCAACCATAAAAGGACATTCATTGAACAATATGAGATATTTGAACACTGACTAGATACCAAGTTATGTTAAAAAATTATTAATTTTTAAGTAATGAAGAATATTATGATTATATCTTTTTTGAAGTTATTTTCCATTAGAGATATATACAAAAACATGTACAATAAAATACTATCAGTGAGATTTGTTTTAAAATAACTCAGGAGGGTTTATATTTTTTAAAAGATTTCCCATGTGTTTAACACTTATAAAAACTTACGATGGGTACCATAAGGATTAATTATTCCATTCCTTCTCTTGTTGGAATGTTTAAAAATTCCTATAGTTAAAAGTTTTTCAAAGAACACAGGAGGAAGTGTGAATAAAAAATTATTAATCTTTTAAACATCCGATGAAATCCAAAAATGATTAGTTTGGAGTATAAAACAATCACTTGTAGACCTGGCTAGTGGCCAGCCTGCAACAAAGGTCACTGGTTCAATTCCCATTCAGGGCACATAACCAGGTTGCAAGCCAGGTATCCCACCAAGTTTGTAGCTGGAGGCAGGTGAAAAGCAACCACACATTGATGTTTCTCTCCCTCTCTGCCTCCCTCCCTTCCCTTCTCTCTAAATACAATAAATAAAAACTTTTTTAAAAAATCATCTATAGCCCTGGCTGGTAGCACAGTGGATAAGGCACTGGCCAGCAAACCCAAAGGCTGCTGGTTCAATTCCCCTGTCGGGGTACAGTTTACAAGCCAGGTCTCCAGCCAGGTCTGTGAAAGCCAACCATACATTGATGTTTCTCTCCCTCCCTGCCTCTATCCCTTCCTCTCTCTCTGGAAAAATAAATAAAATCTTCAAAATTAAAATGTAAAAAAAATTTTTAATAATAAAAAATCACCTATAAACAAATAAACAGGAGGAGAGAATGACCAAAAAAGAAAGGAAAAGTGACAGAACATTTAACAAATAAGAGTAAGTGAATATACTGATTTCCCAGTGGTCACTCTTCACCTTCATTAAGCCACTGAACACACCATACCTGTAGTTCCTGGGCAGTCTGTCCTACTTTCAATTCTAATGCTGTATAACTTTCAAGAAGAACCTCCTTCTCTGTTTTAAGCTTTTCATTTTCTTCAATCAGTTTCTGATCCTGCTTAATTTTTGCCAGGCTGACATTAGATCCTAAATTAAAGTCGCCAATAGCCAAACATTCCCTGTTAAAAAAATAAATTCACTCAGTTTAAAAACCAAACTGTGTAAGGCTGACAGATAACAGAAATCTAACCTAAGTTATCTTAGATTTTTCATACCATAATATATCTTAAAGAATTTTGGAAGCTAATCTAAAACCTTTACATAATACTAAATACTATACATAGTACTTCAATACTAAAAAATATTTTAATGCAAACTAGATTTTATAACTGAAGTCATACTTCAGAAACAATGCTTCCAACTCTCAAAGAAAATATATTCCACAAGGGACTAGCATGGAAGAACCATGGACATGAACAAGTGGGACTGACTTTTAGTGGGGAGGGAAGGGGACAGAGGGGAGGAAAAGGGGGATGGATGTCATACAACAACAATAAAATTAAATTTTAAAAAAAGAGAGAGAAAAAGAGAAAAATAAATTTTAAAATATTTTCCTAAAAAATTCCAAATTCCTCAAAGCAATGATCAGCTCCAGTAAATACAGTAGAAAGCACTCTGTATCAATCTTTTCCAATCCCTTCTCCCTGTCACCCCCACTCTCACTTTGAGTTTAGTTCCTAAAGCACTGATAAAATCCCCACAAACAACTACAACACCTAACATCCACATGATTTGGATCCAGAATGGTTTTGTACTTACAAACATCAAATGTGGCTTTCTGCTTCAATTTATTATTCAAAATTATCTAAAAAATGAATTCCTTTTGTAATAATCAAATTCCATCACAGTAAGTTTTCACAGAAATAGTGAAGAGCCTCTCTTTTGATAAAAAGAAAGGCAATTTTCTGATACTCGTTAAAGTATTTCTAAAGCCACAGGAAAAACTTCCAAGTTTATTTGAAATTCTAGCTCTCCCTGAGTAATTCAGATTTAGGGTAGGTCTATTTTTGATAAATGTATTCAAGAGAGCTATCATGCTTATGACCCATCATCCATTTCTAGGTATATAAATCCAAAACACTAATCCAACATGTCCATTGCAGCAGTATTTACAATAGTCAAGATACGGAAGCAACCCAAGAGCCCACAACTAGATGAGTGGATACAGATGTGGTACATTTACACAATGGACTACTAGTCAAGTCATAAAAAAATGATGTTTTACCATTTGTGAGAGCATGGATGGACCTAGAGGGTATTATGCTAAGTAAAATAAGTCAGTCAGAGGAAGACAAACACCATATGATTTCTCTTATATGCAATCTAAAGAACAAAATCCACACCAACAATTGAATCTAAAAACAAAATAAATGAAGAAAACTGAAAGAGACTCATAGATACAGAGAACAGGCTGATGGTTGCCAGAGGGAGAGGGGTTGAGGAACTGGGTGAATAAAGGTGAAGGGATTAGGTAGTACAAACTGGTAGTTACGAAATAGCCATGGGGATGTAAAGTACAGCATAGGAAATAATATTGTACATAGTAACCATGCATGGTGGCAGGTGGAAATACCAGGGGGTACACTGTAAGATTGCCTAACCATGCTGTAAACCTGAAATTAATACAAAATAGTGTTGAATATAAACTATAACTGAAGAAAATGTTTTAAGAATATTTTTAAGAGTTGGCATGTAGAGTTGGTATACAGACTTTAAACAATTCAGGAATGATTTTCTTTCAAAATGGCTTTTAATGAAAGCATTCCCCTACTAAAGAAGAGAACAATAATACATGTTTGAGAAAAAAACAGAACTAGTATCATTCTCAAAATCACTGACATAGCTGAGGACCCAAAAAACAGGCCTATGGCAAGGGCTCCACCATGAATTAAAAATGGGCAGGACTAAACAGCCCACCAGAGACTTACTTCGGAAATGTCACATGATTTCCGCCATCATTTTCATCCTTTAAGTCAACAGTCTGCCTCCCACTTAAGCGCCCCTTTGGCCTGCTGAAGGATGTCTGGTTCGATCTACGCCCCCACAAAGGAATGGGGCCTTTGAGGTTCCTGAGAGCAAGCTGACCAGGATCCACTTTTTCCTCACAGGTATCAGTGCTGGAAGTGAGTTTGCACTTCTCTGCAAACCCTTTCTTAGCCACCTCTTCCCCTATATCCACAGTGCCATACTCAGCCTGAGCAATAAGGGTTCCATCTTGATAGGTTGCTTTAATCCTCATTTTTATTTCCTTTTCAAAAATCAAGCTCCCCAAAAAGGTTCTACCCTATGAAAGACAGGAAAAAGACAAAAACCATCTAAAACAACATGTTTTTCATCATGTATTTTGTTTCCACCCCGTTTTTCCAACAATATTTAATCATTCTCAAATCTCTTTAAGTGGTCTTGCAAATACACTTCTACATGTGTATGAATATATTTTCATTAAACACTTGCTGAAGTAGAGCTAGTACCTGTATAGGCACCCATATTTATAAATTTTTTAATATGTGTCAATTAAATCCCCTCAAATAATGTTTTAAAAGCAAGCAAACTATGATAACCATTTTGGCCCCAACCAAATATAATAATGTTCTTGGAAGCTACAGCACATAAAAATAAATTTGGATGCTCATTTCAGCAGCACATATACTAAAAATAAATTTTGGTACCTAGAAAAGGTGCTTCAAGTTCAACAAAACTTTAAAAATATTTTAAAGGCAGAATCAGATACTCTGGTTTTAAAAGACAAACAAGAGCAGGAGCAAAAGAAAAAAAATAAGACCACAAAACATCGACATTTTTTTTAAATCAACCAATTGAAATTACAGAATATAAGATGCTAGAAATTCCTAAATTCAAAACCCTTGAACTGAATTTTAAGTGTGTAACACTTGTACTACTGGCATATTAATTATTGATTATCATCCATCCCGTGTGCTAAGCAAAGATACATCTAAAATATATTTCAAATTGGAAGATACCCTGAGATTTAATTTTAATAAGAACCTGCTTACAGCTCAAGAATATTAAATTTCCTAAAATTACTTTGATATACTTTAATCACCAAGACAGAACCCTGAACTTGGAATACAATTTAATTACATTGTAAAAACTACCTCTGAAATGATCAGATGTCTTCTAGAATTAGGTTACTAACCCAAAATTTAATGGAAACTAATACAAACTAGAATCTAGATTAGCAGAACATCACTGCCAATTATCACACTAAACAGTATGAGCCTCTGTCAAAATAATAAAACCTGATTATTTACAACTCTACTAATTTCAAATGTGTGATATTTATGACCAAGACTAAGTTTAAAGACCACTTCTACCTATTCTCTCAAAAGCCAAAGACAACAGAATAATCATATTCATCATTTTCTCCACTGGAGACTCTTCTTTTAAGCTTTCAAAACAAAAGAAACTATTTATATTTATTATAGAAGGTTTGTCAAAAGTATCAAACACAAACTGTTTTAATTATATTGATAAATTAGCTTGATACTTTCAGGACAGATCTTGTATAAATTGTTCCACATATGTAAATAACACTTTTATATGAGTATCAAGATGCTTACATAGCAAAAAATGGACACAAACATATTGTAATATAACTGCTTTTGAATTATTCTATAATTCTTATTTTTCACTTATTTATACAGGCTTTAATATTAAAGAAAATTAGTGAAATATAACTACACTTATTTATATTTTGTTTCAAGCACATAGTTTTTTGGGGTTTTTTTGTTTTTTTTGTTTTTTAAACATAGTTTTATTTCCCTTAACAAAGTTTTTTAAATCTATGACTTGCCTGATCAAACTGGGTAACTTCTTGGCCAGAAGGAATCTGTAGTCCCCAAAGTCTATATTTTTTGGCAACACTCGAAAATTGCAGATCTGAAGGAATCTCAACTATATCAGATCGATTTAGAATTTCAGTATTTCCATAGTCAATGTACCTCACCAGACACTGGAGGTAAAAAATGAAACAAATACTAAAACAGAGCTAAGATGAAATATCTCAAAGAAACTACCAATTTGCTGCTTTCTATTAATTACCTATAAATCAAAATAACATTTTACCTCAAAATGACAAACAAGAGCTTCAGCAATATCCTCAAAATAAGAAAAAATTCATACTCCTTCAGAATTCAGTGAAACATACTATTTCCAACAGTACCATTTCCCATTTTGGCTTTTTTTAAAGGAAAACACTGGTAAAAAAAAAAACATGAATCTATGAAGCCTATGGTCCTCTCCCACATGGAATGTTAAAATCAATTAACATAATTAAATTCAAGTTGAAAAGAAGAACAAAGTTATCAAGCTTGCTCTGGTAAAATTAAATGTATTCCAGCCCTGATGAGTGTGGTTCAGTAGGTTGGGCATTGTCCTGTAAACCAAAAGGTCACAAGTTCTATTCCCAGTCAGGGTATATGCCTGGGTTGTGAGTCAGGTCCCTGTTTGCGAGCGCACAAGAGGCAATTGATCAATTTCTCTGGCACATCAATGATTCCCTCCCTCTCCTTCTTCCTCCCTTCTCCTCTCTCTAAAAAAATTAAAGGTCCTGGGTGGATAAGGCGCCAGCCTGCAAACCCAAAAGTCACTGGTTCGATTCCCCAGCAGGGCACATAACTAGGTTGCAAGCCAGGTCTCCAACCAGGTCTGTAGCTGAAGGCAGGTGAAAGGCAACCATCATTTACGTCTCTCTCCCTCTCTGCCTCTCTCCTTTCCCCTCTTTCTAAAAATAATGAAATAAAATCTTAAAAAAAAAAAAAAATTCCCCAAATTCAGAGCCCTGGCTGGTAGCACAGTGGATAAGGTGCTAGCCTGCAAACCCAAAGGTTGCTGATTGGATTTCCCAGCCAACGCACATAACCAGGTTGCAAACCAGGTCTCCAGCCAGATCAATAGCTGGAGGCAGGTGAAGGTGAAAGGCAACTATATACTGATGTCTCTTTCCCTCTCTGCTTCTCTCTCTCCCTTCCCCTCTCTCTAAAAATAAATAAAATCTTTAAAAAAAAATCTTCCCCAAATTCAAACTTAAATAGCTAAACATAAAGAAAATTCATCACATTTAACCAAGGCAGGAGAAAGCAGCAAGCCAATCTTCATTATTAACAATATGTGTGTACATCAACTAAGTGAAAGATACTATAGCTTCAGGATCAATAAAATGTTATTTTCCTACTCAGTCTTAATAGAACAAACTTTTAAAGGTTGCTCAGCAAGTATCAAACATAATTATTAAGAACTGAAGTACAAATAAAAAAAAGACAATTAGTTAACAAAAATTATTCTTGGACCATCTTCAGTGATTATATATGTATGACAACTTAAATTCACAACAATACCCCTGAATCTGACTTGAATTTTTTAAGCAATTCATTTCTTTTGTATTCACCAGGAATAAAAACCATGTTTTATTCAATTAATAAGTTCACTGAACTAGATTGTATTACTAGTATGAATAAGCAATGAAGGGATAAATAAGCATCAAATTTTAGAACCAGAATAAATATTCCTCAGGGAAAACAGTATGAACACTTATTCTTGCCTTTTCATCACTGATGATTTTCAGTACTTTGCATCTGTACCAACATTTATCTTCAGAAAATAATCCACCATAAATCTACAAAAATAAAAAGAAAGTAAAATTATTTGGGATTTTAATGAATCATAGTATGCTAAGCAGATCAAAACTGTAGCATTTACTAAGCACTTATACTACATGTCAATAAGTACTTTACATATGACTTACTTTATTCTTACAATGACTCTATGAGGTAGGTACATTTTTTTTCACTATTATACACCTAAGTCATATCCTAGTAGGTAGCAGAACCAGTATTCAAACTGAAGCAATCTGACTACAGAGTCTATTAGCTTTTCTGCCTCTCAAAAAAAAAGTAGGGGGAGGAAAGATGAAAAAGAGACAACTGAGCTCTGGCTAGTGTGACTCAGTGGATTGGAACTAGCCTATGAACCCAAAGGTCACTGGTTCGATTCCCCAGTCAGGACACATAACCAGGCTGCAAGCCAGGTCTCCAGCCAGGTCCACAGCTGGAGGCAGGTGAAAGGCAACCATACATAGATGCTTCTCTCCCTTCCTTCCTTCTTCCTTCCTTCCTACCCTTCTCTTTGAAAATAATGAATAAAATCTTAAAAAAAAAAAAAAAAAAAAAGAGACAACTGAAAATGGTGCCACAAATTAGTGTTTTCATATTCAGAGATATATGCACCAGGTTCACTGCAGTATTATTTACAATAGTCAATACTATATACAAGCAATCTAGGTGTCCATCAATACATGCATAGGTAAAGAAAATGTGGCATGTATATACAATGGAGTATTACTGAGCCATAAAAAAGAATGAGGCCCTGTCTGGTGCCACAGTGGATAAGGTGCTGACCTGCAAACCCAAAGGTCGCTGGTTCGATTCCCAGCCAGGGCACATAACCAGGTTACAAGCCAGGTCTTCAGCCAGGTCTGTAGCTGGAGGCAGGTTAAAGGCAACCACACACTGATGTCTTTCTCCCTCTTTGCCTCTCTCCCTTTCCCTCTCTCTAAAAATAATAAATAAAATCTTTCAAAATAAAATTTAAACTTTAAAAAAAAAAAAAAAAGAATGAAATCTTGCCATTCACATTGACATAAATTAACCTAGAGGGTATGATGCCGAGTGAAGTAAGTCAGACAAAGACAAACACCATATAATTTTACTTTTATGTGGAATCTAAAAATCCAAATTAACAAATAAACCAGGAACACACTTATAGACACTGAGAACAAACTGATAGTTGTGAGGTGAGGGAAAAAAGGCTAAAAGGGTGAAGGGGATTCAGAAGTACAAACTTCTAGTTGTAAAATAAGTAAGTGACAGGGATGTAGTGTATAGCACAGCAAACAGTCTAGTATTATAATAACTTTATACAATGTCAGTTACTTGACCCAACTGTGGTGATCACTTCATAAGCAATATAAATTGTGAATGGCTATGTCGTATATTTGAAATTAATATTGTACTGTACATCAACTATACTTTAGTTTTTATAACAGGCACAAGCGTCAGATTTGAAATTATGCTGTCTTAATGTATGAAGAAAACTGATATAATTAACTGCTCTTAAACAAACATTCCAAGCACACACCATTTAGGTCTAATTCTCAACTACGGTGGGATCCATACGTCCTACCAGCCAAGAAAGGTTGTTTTACTTTTTACTTTGTATGTAAAAAGATTAAGGTTATTAAGTGGATAAAATTATATCAGAAAATATCCTTGATACCAAACTTTCATTTATTTTAAATTTGTATTTTAATTTACCAATTTCTCAATCTCAGCACCACTGACATTTGAGACAGGATAATTCTTTGCAGGGCAAAGGATCGGGCCGGGGATAGGAGGTATTGGTTGGCTGGCCCATTGCAGGATGTCTAGCAATATCCCTCTGGCTTCTACGCACAACATCCCAGTAACACTTCCTCCAGCTGTGAAAGCCACAAAGGTCCGCGCACCCTGCCAAACATCTGCTGGGAGTGGGGAATACAAAATCACCACAGGCTGACAACTTTAAATCATTCATTCTCATTGGGAAAAAATATCCCCAAAGGAGTTAAAACTGGTTCTTGGGGGCTAAGAAGGCACTGTAAATATTACAACGGTTGCCAGCCTGCGAACCCAAAGGTCGCTGGTTGGATTCCCAGCCAGGGCAAATAACCAGGTTGCAAGCCAGGTCTCCAGCAGGTCCATAGCTGGAGGCAGGTGAAGGGGCAGCCTTGATGTTTCTCTCCCTCTCTGCCTCTCTCCCTTCCCCTCTCTCTAAAAATAATGAATTTTTTTAAAACCTTAAAAAATATATTACAATGGTTTGTGGCCTCCAATGTTCAACCCTATGTGACAACCTATACAAATGTACAGTATATCTGTGGAGTTCAAATTCTGGGAAGGAAAGAGACCCATTAGGAGAAAAATGCCTTAAAAAGGCATAATGAAAAAAACGTTAAGGAACACTGATTTAAGTGACAGTGCAAGATTAATTTTAAAGGTATCACTCTGAACTAGAACAAATTCAGATTTTAAAGCAAAAGGAATACAGAGAATAAAACTTAAAATCCTTAATTCCCCAAAGCAATAATGCAGAAATCAATTCAAACACACCAATAAGTATCTAACACAGCACAAAGTACAAAGAATTAGTGTGTGCAATTAGCACTTAACTCTGGTTCCCTCAGCTGACATTCAACAGGAAGGCAAGAGAGAGTGCAAATGGCATGCTGGCGTGGTACCCTCTCCCAACCACTCCACTTCATTTTTCAGCAAGCAAACCAGGTTTAATAGCAAAAATAGCTCAGAGTCTACAGCCCTACCCAATTTCAAACTCTACAAAATGTCACTTTAGTTATGACTTTGTAATACTATACAAATAAACAGCTGGTATAAGGCAAGTGGCAGAAATGGTCTACCTTTGCAACACAGCCTAAGTAGGAAGGGGGACTTGTATCCAGAAATAGAGCTGGGACACAACCAAACTGAGAAATCTGAAGTTATCATAAATTGGTCTCTCCCAAACACATTTACTTGTCTTTAGAACATAGTCTCATTGTACCTAGTCCCAATCTTCTCTTACAATTCAACTATTCTTAACCCACAACCTGTCTACATGGTGAGAGAAAGGGAATCAGTCAATCACTCAAGAATATTAATAAATAATCCTTTCATGGGTAATTGGAGATGATTGACTAATCATTTATACTAACTCCATTATTGAAATTTGAGATTTTCATTAAGCACGTAATTTACTGAGCATTCAATGAAGAAAAGGCAAGTGTGTATTAATTTTTAACAGTCATGGACTACAAAGATATCTTAAATAAAAACCTAAAAACTTTACAAATTGCATTACCTTACCCATTTTGGTACTTAACTCCAAGCTACATTGCTCCCTTACTTCTAAATCTCTTCTTTTATAAAATTTTATATGTGCCATTAGGGTTTTAAATTATTTTAAAATAAAGCCACAGTTCCCCAGCCAGAGCACATAATGAGGTTGCAAGTCAGGTCTCCAGTCAGGTCTGTAGCTGGAGGCAGGTGAAAGGCAACCATACACTCATGTTCCTCTCCCTCTCTGTCTCTCTGACTTCCCCTCTCTCTGATAATAATAAATAAAATCTTTTAGAAATAATAAATAAACAAACAAAATAAAACCAGTGGAGGCATGTCATTAGAAGGAAATTAAAGTATATTGAAAAGGGTAAAGAATAAGACTTCCTTCCCAACACTCTTCAAACATGCACCTCCTGAAAATAATTTTACATTTACACTAATGTTCACATACATTAGGATAATGTTTATACATTTTTATTTACACAAATGGGCTCATTATACATACACTATTTGGACTCTAGCTCCATATCAAAACACAGGGGTCTACCTCCCCTATTTAAAGATCCAGGGCTTGGAACTGGGTAAGACAAGCAAGGCACTTGCACAAGTGCCTCCTGAAATTCCACACAAGGACTCTCTCTTGTCCCCCAGTGTATGCTCAGTGCTTAAACACAGTGCCTGGTACATGGCATTTTTGAAATAATAAACTATGACTACAGTTCATACATATTCTAAAAGTTTGCCTCTTTTTTCAAATATATTGAAAATTTCAAAAACTGTAAAATTTAAGATACTGTAAAGATCAATATGACAGATGGAATAATTATACCCAAGATTATGACTCACCTTCTTTGGATCAAGATTCCCAAACACTGAATTGGCACGTGGACAAACTTCAGACAGTGAGCAACCAATCTTCATAATATCCTTATTTCTACTAATACTCTAGAAGGAAGAACAGATAATAGTATAAGATTCAGTAAAATATTATTTAATAGTATTATACAATCAAGTGTTCTACTAAATAATAATACTTAAAAGATTTTAGAGCATTAAAAATTAAATCTTTATGTTAATATTTTTTCATAATAAGTTCTTTATAAGAAATAGGACTAGGTTATAGAAAATGTTTATTTTTCCAATGAATTAAAATTGCTTGAAATTCAAACCAAGGTACCAAACATTATTAAATCATATGAAGCGGTAACTTTATTTATTTATTTATTTATTTATTTATTTATTTTAAAGATTTTATTTCACCATTTTCAGAAAGAGGGGAAGGGAGAGAGGCAGAGAGGAAGAGAGACATCAATGTATGGTTGCTTTTCACCTGTCTCTAGCCACAGACCTGACTGGAGACCTGGTTTGCAACCTGGTTATGTGCCCTGGCTGGGGAATCGAACCTGCGACCTTTGGGTTCGCAGGCCGGCGCCTTAACCACTGTGCTACCAGCCAGGGCTGAAGCGGTAACTTTAAACAATTGTCTCTAGATTTTACTTTAGACCAATTGCTCAAAATGGATAGCATATTTTGGTCTAATGACATGAGTCTTCTCACATTATTTGTTTTGTAAAGAGAATATGTAAAAATAATTTCAAATGTATACATTCCTCTGTACATGAATACTATAATCTAGTTAGTAAATTCATTTCTCACAGGGTCATGGGTTAACAATTTGAAATTATTTTAGGTATATACTAGGATTGCACAAGTAAGTATAATAAATGTACTGTAAATAATGAGAGCAGGGAGAAAGAAACTAAAATTAAAGAAGGCTAAATAAACCTATGGTGTTAGAACTGGAAGGTTATCAGAATGAACTCATAACATCTACGTATGTATGTGCACTGTATGTGTATGTGCAGTCCTGCATAGAGAAACAAAGACAGAAATATAAACGTGCATATGAGCAGGTTTTTACACGTATCTTTCTCAGCTCTGTTGACAGGGCCTAGAAGCAGCGGCACTCCAACAGCAATAAGCACACCTAATTTCAAGGTCTTGATTTCTAAACACCATTCTCCAATAAAAGGAAGCAGGGTTCCTTGGAGAGTGGCTGATTTCAGTGCTAGGAAAGGCAAATAAAAGATGATCCTGTAATAGTTGGTGGTTCCAGAAAATAAAGAAATGCTCAAAAAAACAGGGATATGTCTCAAGGACACAATAGCCAATGTGAACTATCCCCTAATTACCAAAGCTGCAACAAATTAAAATACAAAATAATGATAGTAGTGGATTATATCCCATGGACTAAATACCCACTGTCCACATTAATATAATCAAATAAATAAATGGCGGAGAATAGCCTGCTGTTCCTTACAGAATCCCAATTAATAAATGTCAAAGGAATGAGCCCTGACTGGCGTGGCTGTTTGTGGGGCATCACTCTGCAAAGTGAAAGCTCACTGGTCGGGGCACATGCCTGGTTGCAGGGCCGGTCGCCAGTTGGGGCACATGCAGGAGACAACCGATCAGTGTTCCTCTCACATGTTGATGTTTCTTTCCCTTTCTCCACCTCCACCCTTCCCCTCTAAAAATAAATAAATCTTTTTTTTTTTAATAAAAATAAATTTTGAAGGAATGAGGGAAATAGAAAATCACCATTAGGTAAGCATTATATTAATAAGTAATAAAGTTTGTAGGTAAAAAGTTAGAGAAAGAGAAACAAGATTAGTCTCAATGTAGCTCCCTCTGAAATATTTATCAATTACGAAAAGAAAGACAGTCACTGTTCAGTGAAGAAACCCAGCTGTTACCACCATTACCAAGTGGATCAATCAGGTATATTAACATCACAAATACCCATTAAGGCACACTGAACAGGACACAACAGCACTACTGCAATATACTGCCAATCAATGAGAAACCATCAAACAAGTTCTATAAAATAACTGACCAAAACTCATTATTACTACTGGACAACATAATCTTATTTAAGCTAACAAATGTTGTTCCTATTTAATGAACTTACACATAATTTATCATCCAACCTGGGACTCTTGAGAATGACATAAATGCTATTAATACAGTGGACATAGAACTAGCCATGTGGGCTCTTTAAAATATGTACACATAAACAGAAACACAAATTTGCCAGAAGTTTTTTGTGAATAGCACCCTTCTCCGATATATTTTCTATACATATTTAAGAACTCTGGGTTAATTGCATTCTCCTACAACTTTTCTTCTCATAAATTCTACTTCACACATTTCCAATTCACTCCACCCACCCCCCAAAAGTTCTCATGCTGTAGAAGTGCAGAGGAATGTCATATCCTCCACTCCATGTTAATTCACAAAATCAGAAATGAGTACTTATGTTCATGAGAGAGAGTCACCATCTTAAAATCTGGAACACATGCACTTCGGTGCCCCGCTTTGTATTTGAACCTGACTCAACTTATCTGACTGGAAGTTTGGCAACAGTAATGTCTCATTATTGCTTCCAATTTTGTGATGAGAAAAATACTGTATCTCCAATTCAAAAATTAATCCATTAGAGAAAATGACTGAGATTTTTTAATTGTCTTTCAAAAAACGATCTTATAAAATACCACTAGATGGAGCTGTAACTTCACAAATAAAAGTTTTTCAGACTCCAGTAATTTATGCAGCCTAGCTTGGTGTTCAATTGAATGTGTTTCTAACATCACAATTGCATTCTTGTTTTCTTACCCTCAGTGTACTATGAACATGACACACAACTCAGGTATGAAGTTCCAACTGTAGCCATTTGTCTTCTAATGCCTGTGTTAAATAGTTGGCAATGAAAATTAGAAACTGGGAATAACAATTTTATTTTTATTTTTTTCAGGGAGGCCCTGTGTTAGTGGAGGAAGGGGTGGGGGAGGAGATGTACCAGGTTGCAATTTACCTGGGCCCAAAACGTTACTGCATCTTCCACGTGACTTCCAACCACATCTTCAACTACAACCAAATCACAATGCAAAGAAAATTAGAAATTAATCAAGATCATCTAGCTTCTACATCTCAAAATAATTTTTAGTGTCAGTACCTTTATTATAATTTGTATCTTCATCCATTTGGAAAATTTCTGAAAAACTAAAAACAATGCGGTATCTTGAATTAGGTTTTAATAATATCCACGAACAGTGAACAAAGACTAAATCTAATGTTCAAATTCATACTAGAATGTTTTTGCCCTAAATAAAATTATCAAAACTCAAGCTCTACATTAAAAGATTAAAAGACCTCAAAAATATTTATTCAATAATTAATCCTTTTACTTGTTTTTAGTATATAGTATTTTGCAACTCATCATATACAAATGTCCCATCTTTGAAATTCTCATTATCACTTTAGCCAAACTTTTACAAGTTTAGCCAAAGTGGATAATTCATGCACATTTTTATGAGTTACATAAATAAATACTTCGTAACAATGTGTATCTTCTTTTAAAATAATTCATGTCCTGCCCTGGTTGGTGAGGCTCAGTTGGTTGGAGCACTGTCCTATAAAACAAAAGGTCACAGGAGTTCCAATCAGACCACACACCTAGGTTGCGTGTTTAATCCCTAGTCAGGCACATTCAAAAGATCCATGTTTCTTTCTCATGGCCATGTTCTTGCATTCACTTTCTTTCATTCTCTCTCTCTCTTTCTCTGCCTCCTTTACCCTCTCAATAAAAAATCAATAAGTATGTCCTTAGGTGAAAATTTTTTTAAATTAAAAAAACTGGCCATAGCTGGTGGCACAGTGCATAAGGTGCCAGCCTGCGAGCCCAAAGGGCGCTGGTTCAATTCCCAGCCAGGGCACATAACTAGGTTGCAGCCAGGTCCTTAGCTGGAGGCAGGTGAAAAGCAACCATACACTGATGTCTCTCTCCCTCTCTGTCTCTTTCCCTTCCCCTCTCTCTGAAAATAATAAAACCTTTTTAAAATTATAATAAAAATTAAAATAATAATTTAAACAAAAAGAAACATTAGAAATAAGTTAGAACAAATGCTTCAGACTGGTAATCAATTTTATTTAAAAGGCACAGTGGTTTTTGCTTTTGAAGGTACCCTGCAATTAAATAAAGACTTTTGCAAAATGGATCAAATTTTGCCCACTCCTTCAGAAGTAATTTTCATTACATAATATTTCCCTAACTGCAAAACATTTCAAAATAAATGCCTATTAGCTTATGACTTTATCCTTAATACACAATGATAACTGTATTTACATGCATAAATGTTAGTTCGGGGTTGGGAGGGTCATAAAAGCTTTTTTCACTTTATTCTTTGTTCTAATTTTTTTCATATATACTAAGCAGCATCAAAACATTTTCAAAACAAGGATTCTTCCTCCAATATAGGTCAAAAGTAATTATTAGACCGAAAAAAATGTTGTAAAACTACACTGGAATCAGTTTAAGGGGACATTGGTTTAAACTTGCTAAGTAAAAAAAAAAAAAAGAGGAAAAATGAAAATGTTTAGTTTGGAAATCGCACCAGACACTATACGAAACTACTTCTGGACTAGTTACATTTTTAAATCATTATCTTAACATTTTAAAGGGGGTCAAAACGACTTCCCCGCGATGACTACGAAGGGACTCATGCTCACCCACTCTCTGCAAACCTGGATTACCAAACGCCACTTCCAAATTTCCCACTCAGGCTGGGAACTTGGAATAAGGAGTCCAGGTCTCTCCTTGACAACAATTTCGAGATATTTAAACAGCACAGAAAAGTGTATTCCATCCGTCTTCTCCGCGAACCCCCAGCCCGAGTTCTCTGCTGCCCGGCTTCGCCTCTAGGCGAGACTCTGAAACCAGGGGCCTGGCACCCTGGGAAGGTGGTCCAGCGGCTCGGTCGCCAAGGGAAGCCCGGACAAGGACCTCGCCATCCCAGGAGACCTAACCCGCAACGGGGTGTAAAACTCCGGTGCTACAAGTGACCACCGTCGAACCTACCAGAAGGACGTCTACTGACCTCACACTTTCCGCCACAGAATCCCTAGGGAAATGTCCCCAGCCCCACATACTGGGCCCTCGGCCCTCTGCCCGCCACCACTGCTCACCGTCAGCCAGCCGTCGCGCACGCGCAGACACTTACCGCGCGAGCCTCGGCCGCTGGGGCTCCACGCGGCCTTTGCCCGCATCACCCTGCGCCATCCTCGCCATCCGGTGGGCCGCTCTGCGCGCACGCGCCGCGCTCACGTGGCTGCCCTGCGGTGCGCGGTGGGCGGGGCCACGCGCCAGGAGCGCCGCGTGCACGTGGCGAGCGGGACTTCCGGTGGGGCTGCCCTACCAACCTGTCAGCGCTGGCTGCTTTCTCCAGGCTTCCAAGAATGATGAGGTAGTGCGGCGATTTCTTGCTCTTCTAACTTACGCTGATCAAATTTTAAAACAGCAAAATTGGACGAATCCCAATATTCTTTTTTGCAAGATGGAAAGGAGAAAATGGTGTTGGTAAGTGAAAACAGGGCCAAGCCCCTCTCTTGTGTTGCAGCTTTTCATTATGGCTCGAATGGACAGGGGAGAGGGGGAAGGGGAATATAGTTTAGATGTCCGTTTATAGGCAGAGAATACAAATTGTGGCAAATTTTGGACAACGGTTAGTTATCTTTATTAATACCTTGACTTTTTGTTTTCTTGACTTTTGCCATTCTTTATATACTGTGAAAGAAGTCCTTCAAATTTGTAAATATATTCTCCCAGTTTGTGACTTGTCTTTTCATTCTCTACAAAAAGAAAAGTGGGGGGAGTATTTCAAAGAGCCTCTCTTGATTTTGATACAGTCCAATTTATCAGTTTTGTCTTTTATGGATTATTCATTTATCTATCTTATATCTAAGAAGTTTCTGGCTAACCCAAAACACAAAAAGTTTCTCCTATATTTTCTTCTAAAAGTTTTACATGTTCAGACTTTGCATTTAGATTTTAATTTTTTTTTTTTTTTAAGATTTTTTATTTTTAGAGAGAGGGGAAGGAAGAGAGGCAGAGAGGGAGAGAGATACCGATGTGTGGTTGCCTTTCACCTGCCTCCAGCTATGGACCTGGCTGGAGACCTGGCTTGCACTCTGTTTATGTGCCTTGGCTGGGAATCGAATCTGTGACCTTTGGGTTCTCAGGCTGGCGCCTTATCCACTGTGCCACCAGCCAGGGCCCTAAAATCCTTTTTGAGGTGACTTTTGTATAAGAGGCAAAGCACTTTTTACATATGAATGTCCATGTCACTCTCCTCTTAAGCCATATATTTCCCACCCTGATCCAATACCCTCAAGATCTACCCTCAGACGTATTTCCTGCCAATACATTTTAACCGGAGCCTGCAATTCAGACTGGAACCTATCCTCCTAGAGGAAGGACTTCATTTCCCTACTTAAGCTATGGTGAGCCCTAATCCTAGTTATTAGTTTGAAGTTGATGAGAGATGGCAGGGGTGGGTATTGAGGAAGAAAAGTGTCACCTTACAATGCAAGTGCCCTAAGTAAAGTCTTTGCGGGATCTCCAGGCAAGCTCAGGCTACCCTCCTCTTGCAAAATGGAAGAGGCTGCTTCTACCAGTTTGAAAGTTCAAGAAAACCTGAGGGCTCAAGGCCAGGCTCACAAATGTAACATCCCTATGCCATGGTTCAGGGGTCTAGTCTCATTCTTTTGGCATGCTGACTTTGTTGGAGGAAGTGATGAAGACTGTGCATTCAGTTTCCTTTGTAGCCTTGCCACTTTACATTAGATTTGGGTTGGTTGTCAGCACCAATTGCAGGCATCTGTGCTATTGAGGCACTCTGGCATTGACAGCCGGCCTTAAGTAGCTGATAGGAACCTGTCATTTTCTTAAGAGCTTCTAAAGCAGTTCACCATAGCTCACCAACACCTCTAGCTTTGGAATTTCCATTAGCCCCATTCTTCTGTAATGCTACAGCTGCTATATGGACTAACATATCACCTACCTGCACTTCACCACTACAGTAACTGATGCTACATGCCAGGCGTTATCACTAACCCACTTAACCAAAAGATATGGGGTCTTGATTGCCATCTGTCCGATGAATGATCCAATCACAGATTCCCATCCTGAAGTTTTGCTTTTAAGGGTGTTCCCGGCACCTATCTTAGCTAGGTTTACCTCCCCTCACCCCAACCAAAAGCAAAGACTAGGACAAATGTTTACATACAGGTGATTTATTTGGGGAGTGATCTTAGAGAACTCGTTTGTACACACAGACCCAAGGAAAAGCCCCAAGCCTGAAAATCTACAATATCTCCATAAACAGAAGCAGGGAAGGATGAAGAAAGAGGCAGCCCACTGCAGTCTGGCAATTAACAGGGTTTATTAAGGGAAACTCACCTATGAAGTGCATCTTGGGCAACTGTAAAACAAAGTAGATATCCTCCATGCTGCTTGGCAGGCACCAAAAATTATATAGAAAGGGGCAGAATGGATGGGGGTCCTGGCACATGATTGATCCCAGGTGCAAGAAAAATGTCCAAGTCAGGACAATGGCCTGTTCCAGGAACCAGCATGACATGAAACATGGGAAAGGTACTGGTTTATGTCAGATGTATTGATTACGATCAGACAATCTCTGTCTGGCCCAGATCCAGCTTGGGGCCCAGCAGAAGTCACATCATGGAACAGTCTCTCCTTCACAGAACCAAAGAGAAGGAATTGGGGAAGGGTGGGAGAGGGAAGCAAAGGAAAAAAGAGAAAGCTAAAATAAGAATAGATTATGAAGTTAGCCACTGTTTGGGTGATTGAGGAACTTTGTGAAAAGCATCTCAGAACTGTCTTCACAGCAGTGAGAGGGGGAAGGATTTGCCTATTGGCTCCACCTGCCATTAGTCAAGAGTGGTCCAAAGGTCATCCAGTCCCCCACATCTTTTATACATGTATGATGCAGAGGGGTTCCAGTGGCATCCTCAGCCACAGTATCAGAAGGTCCCTGGATATTAATGACATAGTTCCAATACAGAATGCCATCAAATGGCTTCCATGTGAAGCTGTCAGAAGCCTGCCGGGAATATTTCACAGCAGTACTGGAGAATGAGGTAGGGCCTAGAGAATTTGAGGTGGCGTACAAGAGGCATCAATACAGCTATATGCAAGGCATAGTTAACAAAACCCCTTAAAAATCTGTAGATACCACTAGAAGATAATTATATGATTTTAAAATAGTTTTTTATTTAAAAACATCAACATTACAAAGTTTAAAAAAATGAAAAATTAAGGATGTTAACTTACTATTTTGAGTGAAACAGAGGCCCTTATATATTTATTCAAAAACTTTAATAGCATCTTTAAGTTTTTTAAATAGCTTGGAAAAAGTCAGATTATGATAGACCAAAGACATTCACTGTACTTTTGACTAATATGGAAATAACCTCATTTGTTAGGAGAAATAAAAAAGCATATACAAAAGTAGTCAATCATGAATTTTTATAAAATACAAGGTTTATCACATTTAAATTAAGGAAACATCCAAATACATTTTTATACACTAAAAGAAGTAAATAATTTGAGAAAATAAACTATATTATTATATTTAAATAAACACAAAAAAAGATATATTTGGATGATGGTTTTAATTTCCCCAACAGTCTTCATGAAGGTTTTGTATTTGATGGCACTGGTACTTTTCCTTTATGCTTAGCAGCCTTTTCCATTTTTATCTGTAAATTTAAAATATATGCTGATACAATAATTTGTAAAATAGTCTAAGAAAAAAAAGGTTGCACATACCTTATCTGGAATCATGTTTTACTTACCACGGCTACTTCACAGTTTTTTAGCAATTATTAAGCTATTGAATACTAAAGCCAAAATCTGATTGTTGAAGGGACCTAATTGCATTTTTAAATATGGTTTGAATTCAACTTTACAGAAGCATTTTAATTTAAAAAAAACATATAATGACTATTTCTTTGGAGAAAGTGAATAAAAAGAGTTTTAATTGCCATTAAAGTTTTTTTAAGCTGAAATACCTAACCTTATAATCAAACTAAGCACGTTCACTTACAGGGTTACAGAATATATACAGCTAAACCAGCTGGATTATCTCTGGAATGTGACTACTGAAAGGACAGTTTCCTATAAGGCTGGTTTCTATAGTTACCTTCCTGAAGTTTGCCCTTCTGCACTGTAACTGCAGCAAGGAAGTTGCATGCCCTAAGCAGTGGCCTTGTGGTCTTTTAGAAATACACAGCCCTTTCCATAATGGGCAGCAGGGGGTGGGGGGGTGTAAAACAGAAATCACAAACCCACCTGCCTTCTACTAACTACTGCTCACACTCATACACCGATTCCCAGAAACAGCATTACTCCCTTACCCCATAAGGGCACAGAAAATGTGGGGCGAGGAAAGTGAAAGCAGGGTCTCCTACCCTCTAAGGTGACAGAAATTATATCAAGGAACCAGAAGGGATCTGGTAAAACCACTCTACCTAATCTCATCAAATTATAAATAACTTTCTAATAATAAAATTGGTTAACCCTCCTCTCTGTGTCTTCCTCATTTTTCTTCTCTCTCCTCTGAGATGGTTGAGAACCTTATTTAGAAATCATACACTCCTATCACTCTGGCATACTGTCTCAGTCCACAGGTCATCTGAAGGACCTCCAAAGGACACCAAACTCAAAAACAAAGATTAGAGGCACTGGACTGAAAAGAGTATTTGAATCTTACCTCTATATTTTATTAACTACCTAAGGCAAATTATTTAACCAACGGTTTTCTCATTTGTATAAAGAAAAAGTCATAATAATAGGTACATCTCAAGGTTGTTCCAAAGGGTGTAAATAAGATTTCATATATATATATATATATATATATATATATATATATATACATATATATATATATAAAGATATAGCCCTGGCTGGTGGCTCAGTGGAATGGTGCCAGCCTGCGAACCCAAAGGTTGCTGGTTCAATTCCCAGCCAGGGCACATAATGAGGTTGCAAGCCAGGTCTGCAGCCAGGTCCGTGGTTGGAGGCAGGTGAAAGGCAACCATACATTGATGCTTCTCTCCCTCTCTGCCTCTCCCCCTTTCCCTCTCTCTAAAAAT
>PVIW01002744.1:71065-201175 GCA_004026585.1 Noctilio leporinus | reverse complement strand
CGGCTTACCCGGTGTTAGAGCAGCAGAACACCTAGGGGCAGGCAGTGAGGGAATACACAGTCCTTCCTGTTAAGACCTTGAAGCAATTGAAGGCTGCTGTAGCGCAGTATGGGCCCACCGCGCCATTCAGTCTCCTTGGTGGAAACCCTTGCGCAGGAGGCACTCCCACTGAATGACTGGAGGTCCATTGCCAAGGCCTGCCTGGCTGGGGGTGATTACCTTCTTTGGCGAATCGATTTCTCTGACCGAGCGCATGAGCTGGCAGAGAGGAACCAGATTAACAATACTCCTATTACTTTTGACATGCTCCTTGGGGAAGGAAAATACAGTTCCACCCAGCAGCAAACTAACTATCCAGTGGAGGCCTATGGGCAGATTAACGATATTGCTCAGAGGGCTTGGAGGAAGTTGCCCACTACAGGCCAAAAAACAGAGGAGCTTTCCAAGATCCGCCAAGGGCCGGATGAGCCGTACCAAGACTTTGTCGCCCAGCTGTTACAGGCCGTGGGCCGGCTGGTCGTGGATGGGGAGGCTGGGATTTTGCTGGTAAAGCGGCTTGCATATGAAAATGCTAATACTGCCTGCCAGGCGGCCATTCGACCATTCCGCAAGAAGGGAGATCTTAATGACTGTATTCGGCTTTGTGCTGACATCGGTCCCACTTACCTCCAGGGGGTGGCTTTGGCTGCTGCCCTGCGGGAAGCTGGGGTCGGCAAGCCGAGTGGGCAGCGCAAAGGGCCTGGGGTCTGCTTCGCCTGTGGGCAGTCTGGACACTTCCGCAAGGAGTGCCTGTGGGCACGGAAGGCTGAAGGAGGGGAGTCAGCTGGACGACAGAATGGACGAATGCACCCTACCCAGGTTTGCCCTCGCTGCTGCAAGGGGCTGCATTGGGGAAATGAGTGTAAATCAAAGTTTGACATTGATGGGAAACCAATTCAGGGAAACTGGAGGAAGGGCCAGCCCCGGACCCGGCAAACAATAGGGGCACTGTCCATTTACCGTCCACAAGAAGTACCAGCTCCCACAGCACCCGAGTGGACCAGCTGCTGCGGGCCACCCCAGGGAGCGGAGGCTTAGACCTTCATCCCACTCAGAGGCATGTCCTGACCCTGGACATGGGCCCTCAAGCGTTGGACACGCAGGCATGGGGGCCACTTCCAGAGGGGTCCGTGGGGTTGCTGCTGGGGCGTAGCAGTTTGACCATGAGAGGGTTGCAGGTATTCCCAGGGGTGATTGACTCGGACTACGAAGGGTGTATCCCGATCATGGCAGCGGCTCCACGGAGCATAGTAACGGTGACTCCTGAGATGTGCATTGCACAGCTGGTGCTAGTGACGCTGATTAAGAGAGGGAAGGCCCTGTCAAGGGACACAAGGGGCACTGGGAGCTTTGGGTCCTTGGATAGAGCCTACTGGCTGAAGGCCATCAAGAAAGGCCAGCCAGAGCGAATGCTGAGGATACAAGGCCACCCATTTAAAGGCATACTGGATACCGGGGTGGATGTCTCAGTGATCAGCTCCCGTTACTGGCCTTCAGGATGGCTGCTGTGTGAGGCCTTGACACAGCTTCAGGGAATAGGCCAGGCCAGCGGCCCCCCGCAGAGTGCTCAGCTGTTGTCCTGGGAGGATGAGGAAGGAAAGAAGGGGGTTTTTCGTCCCTACGTGCTGGACAGCCTCCCTGTGAACCTTTTGGGGGAGAGATGTCCTAGAGGCCATGGATCTAGTCCTGGCTACCCCTCAAGAATTGGGAGGTGAGTCACATTTTGTGGAGGAGCCATTGCTGTTGCCTCGAACCAGACCGCTACAGCCATAACATGGCTTTCTGATGAACCTGTCTGGGTAGAGCAATGGCCCCTGTCACTGGAGAAGATCGAGGCCACTAGACAGCTTGTTCAGATTCAGCTCCAAGAAGGAAGAATAGAGCCATCATTTAACGCATGGAATACCCCCATTTTTGTCATTAAAAAAAAGGTCAGGGGCGTGGCGGCTCCTGCAGGATCTTAGGACAGTCAACGCCACTATGGAGCTAATGGGGCCACTGCAACCAGGACTGCCTTCCCCTGCTGCGGTCCCAGGGGGGTACCATGTGTTGGTTATAGACTTAAAAGACTGTTTCTTCACTATTCCCCTGCACCCAGCTGATCGAGAGTGGTTCGCATTCAGCGTACTGTCTGCCAATTTCCAGGAGCCTCTGGAGTGGTATCAATGGAAAGTGCTGCCACAGGGCATGGCCAATAGCCCCACGCTATGCCAATCCTTTGTGGGAAAGGCCTTGAAAGGGGTCCGCCCCTGTTTCCCGGGGGCATATCTTGTCCACTATATGGACAACATCCTGTTGGCCACGGCCACGGAAGAACTTGCTCAGGCCTACGGGGACATACAGAAGAAGTTGGAGGGTGGCACGGTGGTCTTGGGTGGGACTAGGGATTATAATCTGTCTTCTTTCTGTTCTCTTGCCAGTCACCCTCCGAGCAGGCTGCCGAGCCCTCCAACAAGTACGAGTAGAACTTCATGCCATGCGATTAAGAAATAAAGAAGGGGGACATGTTAGGGACTGCTAGTCTGCTTGGCAAGGCCCAGCTAGCAGAAACGGGTGTTTGGCAAGGCCAGCCCTAGTGCCAGGTGGACTCGGAACAGACACTGTGTATAGGGAGTCAGCCCAGTGTGTTTACCCCGTAGCCCATGAAGCATGGAAAGCAGAGAGTGTGCTATGTCTTGTTCTCTGCAGCTAGCTTAGCTTCCCGGTTTCAGTTGAGCAGGTGCCAGTAATACCTGCATATAAGCTTAGTGTGATTAATAAAAGGGACTCACAGCTTGGGCGAGCCTCCCGACCCCAACTTTGTCTCTTCTGTTTTTCTTGCATCCTCTGCCATCCAAACCGGGTGCGTAATCCAGGGACGGCTGGTCCATCACAGTAACTCTCCTAGCAGACAGAAAATGCATTTAATCTCTGTGACAATGAAAACAGAACAACTCTGATTAAGGCCTTACAATGCCAGGAAAAGGAATGTGCAATTACTCTGATAGACCACGGTGATGCTAACCCAAAGTAATGGACATCAATGCCATCACTGCTCTCTGCTGTGCTGTCTTTGGTTGGAATATAGTTATAGCAGCCAAGCTCCTTTTACACAAGGCAAACATTGAAGCAAGAAACAAGGACGAGCCCTGGCCAGTGTGGCTCAGTGGACTGGCCTATGAACCAAAGGATCATGGTTCAATTCCCAGTCAGGGCACATGCCTGAGTTGCAGGCCAGAGGCAACCACACATTGATGTTTCTCACCATCTCTCTCTCCCTTCTCCTCTCTCTAAAACACATGCATAAAATCTTAAATAAACAAACAAGGATGACCCCATACCACTTTTTCTTGTTATATGTGAAAACGAGTAGCAAATGGTGGAATTTTTAGTAAACAGTATCAAATACACATGCAGTTGATAAGGTGAAAAGAATAGCCCCCATGTTTGCTGTAAATGATGAATCCACAATATGGTGAGGTTTCTTCTTCAGCAAGGCATTGATGTCTTTTCTCAGGAAAACTATGGATGGACTACAGAAAAATATGCTTTTGTTGGTGGTTTTTATTTTCATTGCCAACTAATTTCTTCTCTAATTATAGAGAAGAAAGGAAATCTAAAGTCTTCTAAGAGCAGTGATCTACAGACTTACACGAATAAGCAAAGCATTTTTTTTTCATTCCCAAAAGATTTAGTCTTTATTCTTTAATTCTGCAGGGTTCAAAATGGTAGTCACTTAAAATGTGGCTAGTTCAAATTACAATATACTATAAAGTACATTCTATAATTTGAAGAGTTAATACAAAACCCCTAAAATATGTCAATAGCTTATATCATTATTACATGTTAACTGATACTATTTTAGATACATTGTAGTAAATTAAGCATTTTTCTTTTTCTTTGAAATTTATTTTACCCTGGAATGCTATTTTTGTGGAACAAATCACAGAAATGCTGTGTTGCAGAACTCACTTTCATTAAAGCTGTCCTAGAGACATTGCCAAACCCACAGTAAAAAGTGAATTTGGTTAAAAATATGGAATGCTTCACGAATTTGCATGTCATCCTTGTGCAGGGGCCATGCTAATCTTCTCTGTATCGTTCCAATTTTAGTATATGTGCTGCTGAAGCAAGCACAGCAAAGCATTTCTTGAAGACTCAAGACAAAGAGCATTAGGACCTAGCAGAAGCTTTATTGACCTAAGAGACTTTGGATACCCAAGACATTCAAATTGTTCTTGAGGGGAAGAAATTGAAATTGAAAAGCTAACTCTCTTCAAATGAATACATTAGCTGGTGTTACTGCAAGAATGTATGGCATTAACTGTAGTCCCCTTTTGCAATGCTTTTCTCCCATTCTTGATTAGGATTCACTCAATGGTGTAAAACACTTGGTCAACCTTTTGTCACATTTATCTAATTTTGGTGGTTCTCATGGTGAAACCTATCGCAAAATCGCAACCCATAGTAAATGTGTTAAAAAACATAAAGATCAGGATTGAAAACAGATTTTTGAGAGATGTCTATTGGTTAAGTTTAAAATAATTTTATGGTTGGTTACTCTACTCAATGTGAATAAAAGTGTGCCTTTAGCTCCTTGGATGTATTATTACTTAGCTAAGTAAAATTTTGAAGGACTACCTTTATTTCTAGACAGCCATTTATCTTTGATAAAGAAATGATGCTACTCGGCTGTTGGTAAACTGTATTTCTGCATAAATCTGTGGAAACTTCATTAATGGCTTTAAAAAATATTAAGAGAACTGTAAATATACAAATACATCTTAGAACTTAAATAATTATAAACTTTTTAAAATGTAGCTTTCATTTTAATGGTCTTTTAAAAAACATTCTATCAATCTGACTAATGAGATTTCAGAGCACAGTATTTTGTTATATAAGTAACATATCAAATTCTGAATAACAATATAATTATGCTTGGTGTTGAAAATAAAATTAAAGCCAAAATTCAGTCCTCTTCAAAGTGAACTTTTGAAATACACTGTGTCAGAAATGAAAAATTGTTTTTTCTTTTTATTCAGATTTTGTAACTATAAATGTATTGTTATGGGATTTAGAGATGAATTTAACTCGAAACATTTTAAGAGTGCACTGGTTTTTACACACAAATTATATTCTTTGATTTCATTAAAATTACCCGTATTTTCTTTAAAAAGAAAAAAAGGTCAAGGTGATCCTGGCCCAGATTCTCACTTCCACTAGGTTTGTGTTGACATCAGCTCTCCAGATTAGCAGATGAGCATGAGAAGAGAAAGCAGCAGCCCAAGCTACTGACCCTATTTCTGCCAGTGAGGCCCCTGGTATGCGGAGAGAGCAGCCAGCGACCTGACTGTGGTGACCCCGCTGGTTCCAGGACTCCTGCAGGTCCCTGCTCACTGACCTTCTCAGAGGGGCCCTTGTAAATCCCTAGGAAGCTGAGGGTTCACTCTGACCCACAGATCACATTCCTTTTTCTGGCCAACTTCATCTAACAGGGGCAATGTCGTTCTTTACCCACACAGCTCAATTTGTGCTTGATGAAAACTGAACAATATATTGTTTCAAGATAACCTCCAGTAGAGGTAAAAACAAGAAAGCAAAGACATGATTAAACCAGAAGTCAGGCCCTGGCCAGGTGACTCAGTTGGTTAGAGTGTTGACCTGATACACCAAGGTTGTGAGTTGGATCTCTTGTCAGGCAGGGCACATACAGGAATCAACCACTGAATGCATAAGTAAATGAATAAATAAGTGGATTGGTGTTTCCCTCCACCCTCCACTTCCTCTCCCTTCCTCTCTCTTAAAAAAAAGAAAATCAATTAAAAAATTAACCCACAAGTCAGTACACACCTCCTTTACATGGAGAATTCATCTGGGTTGGGTATAAGGTGGTTTCTAAGGTAATGGTAGTGTTCTGCTCCTTCAAGACAATACACCGTTTTATTCTTGTTTAGACCACACATTTATATACATTCTTTTGTACGTATGACACATTTCACAGTTGAAAAAAACATGTAAACTTATAATAAATAGCAAGGAGAACTGAAGGGGGAACCATCAAAAGGCCAGAGGGTACATTCTGGAAAGTAAGAGCAGAGGAGAGTGTGGATTGATGCAAGGAGGTGGAAGAAACTCACATGCTAGAACACCGGGAGGAGGGAGCCATGGAGGCCAGGTGCCCAAGGCCCAGCCTTGGAGCCCTGTCCCCTGTAAGACTGTCATTCCAATGCCAGCCTTACTTCCCAATGGTGAGTTATGCTTGTTCTGTGCTCCATCCCATGCTTCCTTGGTTGGCATCCATGACCCAGGTGGCCGGTCCTCTGCCCTGTCAGCCTAACGGGGTGGCAGCCTAGCTTCCCAGCACCAAACTGCTGCTGGCCAACCACTGCTCAGCCCCAGAACTTTATCTCAGAGCCACAGGCCCAACGCTTTGGGCCTGCACGTGGCTGCCAATCCAGACTCCTTCAGTTTCTGCTCCTAAGAGTTAGATGTCCAGCTCCTCCAGCCTCCTGAAGTCACGGGTATCCAGGCTCCCAGAGCCGGGGTTTTGCTGAGCCTCCGCAAGGCCAGGGGTGAAGTCAGCACAGACGCAGCAGGAAGGGGCCTCGCCTACACTTTGCTGTCTTTGGAGGCCCCAAGAGCAATCTGTCTAAGGCCTCCTGGCTGGAGTTAAAAGTGAGCTCTGCCTCTCCAGAATGATCTGAGCCGGCATGAAACAGACACCAACTTGGAGCAAAGAGCCAGGTGGCAGTGCACCCCACCCCAATCCCTGCTCAGTCTCAGCCTGGTCCAGGGGCAAGTTCGAATCCCTTTTCAGTGCTGCTAGGCAGCGCATCCAGGGTACCATGCGGCAAGGAAACAGTTGGTGATCTCAGCAACGTAACTGGCTCTTCTTTTTAAAAAGGTATGGTGGATTTTTCCCCTATAATTGTAAAACCAAGTTTCCCATAGAAAATTTGGAAAACACAGAAACATTTCAAGAAAATAAGCTTACTTACAATGCCACAAGGGCAAACTGTTAAGGGTTGAGCAACATAATTGGGCTCTTAAAACAAAAAACAAAAACAAAAACAAAATAAAAACAGTTCCTAAAACAAGCAGTGCCTCCCACCCCCATTTATTTTGTGGATGATAAAATGGATGCAGCAGCTGCCCCCTCTGAGAATGGTGCTGAGTTTGGGCTGTCAAGGAGGTGTGGCCCGCTCCAGGGCTGGGTGCATATGGGTAGAAGGCTGCGCCCTAGGTCCCAGCCAGCTGCGTAGGCCCCACACAGCTCTCCGACTCCGGTGGTCACAGGTGAGGCTGCGTGCAGGTCCACAGTGGAAGCTGCAGGAAAGGACCAGACAAACACCAACAGCAAGTCTGATCCCATTGGCTGGGCCGCCACAGCAGCAAGAGGCTTTTCCAGAACAACCCCCTCAAGCTTCTCCAAACGAAAAGAGCGGAAGAGGAGGGCTCTCCTGTGAATGAGGCCAGCCTTGGCCTCCCGACCACTTTTCCCAGCTCTCCCCTACCAGCTGGAACGCAGGCTTCCAGGGCCAAGCAGGCTGCTCCCGACAGCCCAGCTCTGCTGGGTGGTATCACAATGCAGACCCCCTGCTAGGCTGGCCCTCCTCACCCTGGGCCTGGGTGGGGGCCTTTCCCCCTTGCAGTTATGGCCCCAACTGAGACCATCACAGGATCCCAACCCCTTCCCTTTGCTCGGCCCAGCCCAAACCTGCAGACCCGAATTTGAGCACCTGAGGGCAGGATCTAAGTCACACTAATCAGCCACCTGGCTGCAGCAGCCACCCACCTCTGGTGGAGTGAAGGACAGGTGGAAGGATGTGTGGAGGTCGCAGATGATGGGAGGAGGGGTCAAAGAGAGGCTTATGCAGCAGGTCAAAGGGACTTCTGATTATCACCAGAGCTGGAAAGAACCTCAGACACCAGCCAGCTCCAGGTACAGGCTGCTGGGGAGGGAAGGCGTCTTGAATTTAGGAGTAAGGGAAAGACGGGAAACAAGTGAAATACAGGAATCTTCACCACAACCAGTTACAGAAATTGACCTTTATTTGTTGTACTAAAGTCTGTTTAACTTTTGATACAAAGTAAGGTTTCAGTACAGAAAATCCCAGTCTGTCAGAGGAGTACCTGTGCACAGGGCACCACCACAGCCCCCACTGGCTGCCCAGGGCAATAGCCAGAGCATGCGTGCGAGGAAGACCTCGACACAGCCTACAGTTTGTCTTAGTTGTCTGAGCTAGAAAACTTGTACCTGTAAAACAAAGGGCAGCATCAAGGACTGAAACATGTCTCTTTTTGAACAACTGTGCAAGAAAATATATCCCTTTTTAAAAAAATGTCAGTACAGCTAGGCTACAATCTAGTGTCTACAATTACAAAGAATAAAATGAAATCAAAGATTTCTTGCTAGTAAAATGAAATGTTAAGAACAGTATTAAAATATAGGTCCCACCCCAGTGACACTTACACGGAGCCTGGTACAGTACCTATTATTAACAGGACGCACAGTTTTGGGAGGAACCACATCATATCTTCAGCCAGAGACATCCAGCATCAGAAGTGCAAAATAAAATAAGATAAAACCAAACAAATCCGAACAAAGACACCCTCATGGAGTACTTCCTGTTCATGTCATGAGTGCTGCAGGCAAGACTAAAAGATCCCCCTCTTCTTTTTTAGATTGTTGACAGAGACAACACTAATCATCAGGCTTCCCCGACGACTCTTAATTCAAAGCTTGAAATACTCTTCACATCCAAAAGAGCTGAGGTGTCTGCCCTAGTCTACAAAGTTTAAGAAGTACCCTGCCAACCTTGCACTGGTAAAGGCTGTCACTATTTACAGAACTGAAAGAGGACCCAAAGGCATGCATCAGTTTAACATCCCGCCCAGGACTTGTTCTCGTGAACCCGAGGCCACAATGGGCCAGACAGAATGCTGAAATGGTAAACACAGATGAAGGAGGAGGAGAGGGCATGGAAGGCAGGAGGGAAAGTCCGAGAGACGAGTTCGTAAGACTGCCAATGTCGCCTTCCCTGCCACTGGCGAGTAGGCCCCATAAAGGCACTGGTTCTGCCGCCACGGACGGCTAAGCATCTGCAGTCGTGATGTCCTTCCGGGAGAGATGCCATTGAGGAGCAGAAAGTTTTTCAGACCTCTGGTCCCACTGATAAGAACCTTCCAAAGCAAACCAGCCCCAATGAGGTTCCAGAGTTGTTTTGCTGAAAACAGGAACTAAACCAACACAAAAGCAACATGGGGGGTCAACAGAGGGGCAGGGGCTGGGCACCGACAACATGGGCTGTTCAAGTAAACATAAACAACCAAATACTTAGAAAAGGCTTGTAAACTTGCGATATGAAGGGGTCTCTTTGCAGCATCTCTGATCAGCTGGCTAAAGAAAGGCTGGTAGTGAACCTCTCCTATCAAAGTCTTTTGTGTTTTTTGCTTTGTCTTAAAGCACACGTGAGAGAGGAAGACAGCCTGCTGGGCTGGGCTCGGGTCCCAGGCGTCTGCGGCCACCTGTCTGAAAGGAGGTGCTTCTGGAGGCCTCGTTCATGGATCCTTCCCCTTCGTGCTTATATACAGACAGACTCTATTTTTAGTCACTAAGGAGCTGAGCCAGGTATTGACACTGGCAGGCAAGCCAGAGTCATTTCACAGCACAGCGTTCTTCTACAGAGGGCAGGCTGGGATCCACAGGACTTTATTTTGTTCCTGATTGACCAATGCCAAGATCTGGGTGCACATGCTCGACAGGGTTCCTCCCTGGATGACCCCTGCAAAAGAATCCCAAACACACATGTCACTGAGCTTAGAGCAAGACCCCAGGTTTGAGGCAAATAAATACACCCTTTACTCTTCCCGATTCTCTGCCTGTTTTCTGAGCTACGGCCTCATCCCTACCCCACTCTCTTCCATCAGCAAGAAACCGTAGAAGAAGAGTGAAAAAAGAAGAGTTGAACACAAATCACTTTGGCTTTTTATCTGTCTCTCTGGTCCACTGTCCAGCAGGAGACTGAAAATGCAGGCTTCACTGAAAGCTGGCGCCATATTTTGCTAGGCATCCCCAGCCCCTGTAACAGGGTAATCAGAATTTAACCACTGGTGTCACCTGCAAAGTATGCCTGGTCTCACCATGGGGAGGCCAGCACCTGGACTGGGGAGTGTGTTATGATGGCCTGATCCGCAGCCGAGTTCCACAGGAAACAGGAGGGCTGGGCAGCTGGACAGCCGAGGACCAGAGAGGGTTCCCAGCAGACAACGGCATGCTTCCATGTACGGTGCAGCCCTCACAGGAGGCTTTTTGCACCATGGGCCCTGCAGACCTGAGACCAGGGCATTCAGTGTGCTCCACGCAACAGTGCCAGCCACCAAATCATGTCCCAGCCGCTTACCATGAGGTAGGTGTATAGGAATTGCTGGGACCATTTACAAATTGCTATAGAAATGCAACAATGGAATTAAATGTCTGCTGACTTGAATAAAAAGGCAAGACTTGTATTTTATAAGTATTAGAGTTTTGAATTTTCATTTCTCTAGTGACTAAAATATCGGTCTGTGATGGACTAGAAATCAAAATATAAACATACATAGAAGCACCAAGGTTGGTTTTGAGAACAACTGTTGCATGAGAAGCACCAAACTAAATCACAACACCCTGTACACATTAATTAAAATGACTGTCCCCACCTGTCTGTGAGCACAATGTCATTAACCCCCCTACAATGACTAATATTTACGGAAGAGGTTGAAAGCCAGAGTCCAATGACAGCTGTAACTGGAGCCATGCTTCTGTGGCTTAAGTTCTTGCCAAAGATGGTACAAATACAGCTTTTCTTTACCAAACCTCATGGCACAACTGACCTGCCCTGGAGGGTGCTGGGGACTGAGGGTCACAGCCGCCACCACCATGCTGCTGCCTGGGAACACTTAAAGCTATTATAAACAGCTGTGAGACAGACCTGTCAGTGCACATGTAAAAGAATCTGGGTGGACAACACCAGACCATGACCTGAGGCCAAATACTGAACTTTACCTTTCAGCCTAGAACATTTCTGACGAGGCTGTGCCTGCAATCAGAACATCCGTGGGGCCGGTGCTTACACGTCATTCCCCAGGCATCTAGAAAGCATGGGATGTCACCGCTTCTAATCCACCCCTGCTTCCTGCTGTTCCTCTCCAAGCCTGACGTGCACCTACCTGTGAAGTACCGACTGTAGTCCTGCTCAATCTTCTGAGCCATCTCAAACTGCTCCTTGGAATGCCTCTGGGTCACCTTGTCCTTCAGATACAAGGGATCTTTCTGCTCCCTGTAGGGATATTCAGAGAATCATGCTAAGTCTCTTGCTTCCCCGGGTCCTTCTCCTCCCTTCCTGGGTCCAGACTAACAGGGATCTCCACTGCCATGGAGGCAACCACACGGTCCCCTCATAAAGCACAGCAATAGCTTACAGGCCCTACTGAGGGGCTCTGGGCCAAGGAGGGAGGTGGGTACCCCAATGCATGCACAGAGCCAAGCGGGCACCCCAGTGGTCCCTGAGAGGAGGTACTGGAAGTTTGGAAGCAGAAAAAGGAAAATGGAGGGGTACCTTGACGAGTCATTAGCCCAACCAGCAGGAAAACTGATCAGCAAAGCCTTATTTAAGCCAAAGGCCTGCTCTGCTTCTGGTGGAGCTAGACCTAACCCAGGCCACCAAGTTCCTGTGTCCTTGCAAGCACCAAGCTGAGAGGCAGGAACCAGGGGGATGAGGGAGGGAGGGGAGAGCTCTGCAGACAAAGCTGGACACACATGGGCTGAGGGGAGGTCGGGAGGGAAGGGCTGAGCTAGGCCAACGCGGCCTGCGGTGGAGGAGTTGTCCCCGCATGTGTTGCCTGTTTCAAGGCCACTAGGTCAGTCTCCTTTGTCCGCCCCTGCCCGACACCCCACCCCTGTCACCTTGGCTGTTTGAGCCCACAGCCCCAGGCAGGCCCCGGGCTGCCCCGCAAGGAGCCAGCCACCTACTTGATGTGCTTGGCGCTCTTGTAGTGGATGAAGATGACGATGGGGTAGATGCGCATGTGGTGCAGCCGCTCGATGGCATGAGGCGCAATGTCCAGCAGACAGTGACGGTTCTGAGGGGGACAGGTGGGGAGTGAGCGCCAGGGATGGGTCTCTGAAATGCTGGAGCCCTCCTGCGGACACCTTCCACCTGTCCTGCCACCAGTGGGTCCCACCTCTCATCTCACACTACTCCACCTGACCCCGTAAGTGAACACAAGATAAACCATGGGAAAAGCTTACCCCCAAAACTCTCCCCACGAGCTGTCAGCTCCAATGGGGTCAAGGCTAGGAACCAGAGCCGAGGGGGTGTTGGATGTCCAACTGCAGATTCCCTTTCCTATCTTTGCCCAGACATGGAGAACTTCTTAAAGTGCTACCCCAGCTCATCCTCCGAAACCTTACTCGGGCCAGACTGAGCAAATGAAAACAGGACAACTCGAGAACCTGAGCAGTGCCTGTGGTGGGGGAAGGGGGCTCTTGTCTTTGCAGGGCTGTGATAAAATGTGTCCCGGGGCCTCTCAGCCTCCAGGAAGAGTGAGCCAAAGGAAAGCCGCAGGCACTGTGCCACGCCTTGTGGACATCCCCACTTTCCCTCATGCTACCTGGCAAATGGACCCCAGAATGTTCGAGAGCTCAAGACGCACAGCAGCAGCTCTTGGACGCCTCAGGGGCAGGGGCCCTGAGGGAACCTGTGTGCCCTGCCCCCGGAATAAGTCTCATAGAAAGCTCTCGTCGGAGAGGGAGAGGAGACCGTACACAGGGTGACTCCTACTCCTCTCCCAGACCAGCTTCCTCATTATGGAAGTGGAAGCACACAGCAGCACTGGGGCAGGTGCCAGCAGGGTCATCCCAGACTAAAGGACACGGAGGAGCTCAGTGACGGCCTCAGAGCTGCACAGGGCAGGGGACAGATGCACAGCGTCGCCCAAGTCCAATGCTCAAACACACGCCGAACCCTCTGTCTGAAGTCACGGGTACCTTTTCTGTGATCTCATTTATGGAAGCCACTGTGGTCACGTCGAAGTGGCCACTCCTCCGCTTGTAGTCCACAAACAGGCAGTCTTTGACCCCTCGCTCGATGGCCTGCTGGGAGGCCTTCATCACCTCTGCAAAGCAGGCACAGGAGTCAGGACGGGGGAAGAACACGGCGCAGGACTGTTGGGAACCCAGTCCTACTGTCCTGGCTTCCAGAGAAAGAACTAGAGGCTACCCGCTGGGCTGACTCAAGTTAGGAGGACTCTGAAACACTGGGATCTGGCCCCGGGACACGGCAAACATGGACACGGGACAGGCATGGAGGGGCCCCCTTACCAAGGGGGCATTTGCAGAACTTGCTGGGTGCCTCATTCACCAGCATTTCCTTCACCACGTCCAGTAAAGGCCCCAGAATCAGGACGGGCCTCAGGGAGGTGCTGTCTGCTTTCTGGACCCGCTGATATGCAAGGCTCACCGAATCTGAGGGAGAGAGAGGGGCAGTGTCATGGAAAAAGGGAGGAACAGTGACTAAGGACGCTGTGCTCCCCTGGCCTTGTTAACTCCAGGCAGGCCCTCCCTTTCCACACTACAAACCCAGAGCCAGGGGGAATGACCCACTCGCCTGCTTGCCTGGGAGCTGCCCAATGTTAGCACTGAGAGTCCCACATTCTGGAGTGATCTCAGTACTTCTGCTGCTGAAATTCTTCCTTTTGTGTCTCACGCCTGCTCACCCCGCCCGCAGTACCAATTCTCTGCTCTCTAAAGAGGTGAGCCCTCACAGGTCAGCAGATACAGCTCACCCTACAGGTCGGTGGTCTCGTGACCCAGGCCTGCCCAGTACAGTGAGCAGAGGTGAAGGTCGCACTTCCTCAGCCCCTTTTCCATGGGCCAAAAGGAACAGAATGGGGGGCTGAGAGCTAATTCTGGTCCTGCAGATGAGGACAACCCTCAAGAAACAGCAGAGCTAAGACAAGGGACCTGGGTCCCTGGATAACCCCTAGAACAGGGCTGTCTCCTTGGGACCACCCATCAGCTCGGGCATGTACGTGGCAAAGAAATCAGCTTCCTATCATGCCTCAGCCACTATTATTTGGTCTCAGTCTCAGCAGTCAAATGAATAATCTAGCTGATACATGTAGAATAATCCAGTCCTTGTAGGAGGTGGTGCTGCAGGAGGTGATGGCCTAAGACCCAGCACGAAAATATCTTGTAGGAACCTCCCAGCATCAGTCGCAATGCTGGCATCTCTGAAACACCTTTAAAAGTGTATAAAGCACCATCCTTGCCATTACTAAGCTCACACTCTAACCAGTGTCATAAGACAGCACCACATGACAAGACAACCACACAAGAGCTGTAAAACAACTCCAGGCAACTGAATAAGCCAATCCCAGGAATAGGGAGGGATTAAATGAACACTGTGTTGAATCAGATGATGAAGAGACACAGGGAAGCCCAGGAGGAAGGTGGGATGGGAGCTGTTCCTCAGGGGCAGCGTGGCAGACAACGGATGATGGCAATGGGCAGGGGCACAGCTGAGGTCCAGGTGAGGTTAAGGGGGACTTATGAGGAAGAGTCAAGGAGAGGCTCGGCCTGGAAGACATGGACACAGCTGTACAGGAAACTGTGACTATGAGATGAGGAAAGAGGAGCCAGAAGTGTGGCTTTAAGTGAACACAGCACAGGGTAAGGTACAGCCTCAGCTCCATAAAGTCTCTCAGGCAGAACTGAGGAGCCATGAGCACAGTCTCTCCTTGTCCCTCATTGGACCTGTGCATGTGGTACTTAGGACTGATGATTATTATCCACGTACATCTAGACGGCTTTTGGTACAGCACCTTTCAACCCAGTGACCTGACCTGCTGCTAACAATGCAGGGGAGGGCTGGGTAGCCATATCTGCTGTCCAGGAATACCTGTGCACCCTAACTAAAAGCTCCAAGGAGTCCCGAGAGAAAAAAAAATTTCCTCCAGGAGGGATGCACATGTCCCCTTTCAGAAATTAAAATACAAAAAATAAAGCCAAACATCCTTTCTGCCACCTCTTCTCCAGTACTGGTCCCTACTACTTCCTCAGAAGTATTATGAGCTGGAAGTATACCCTTTCGAATGTTTGTTATTCTTCCATGTTGGGATTTATATGCTCAAAAACATTAGAAAACATATTGTGTACGTGATCAACAAAATGACATGATACTGTAAATATTCAGCAACTCCCTTCTTACTCAGGGTTGTTCCTGGAATGCATCCATTGACCTCCTGTTTCTTCTGAACATCCTGCTCACAGATATTTCACATCTATTTATGCATTTCCCTGTTTATAAGGATTAAGTCACTATTCCCTCAGCTGACTTGAACAAGGATCAAGTAATCCACACTGCAAGTAACCAAGTTAGAAGATTCCTGTTCCTCCCTGAATAATCTGCTTCATCAGAAGTCCTCATAATCACAGAACCAGACGATTAGAGAACACTGCACCACTCACTGGACCCAACCACAATCAGAAGCCCAGAGGAAATGTGAAACTCCCCAGTAACAGCAAATATATAAAGAGGTAATCTGGGCGTAGCATGATATAGATGCATGAATCACTTTTAAATCTGGTATAGATATTAAAAACCAAAGCATAAAATTATAAATCTATGCTAATGAATACATGCATAAAAAGAGGTAATTGCTGTCATTAATAACAATGTATGTGGGGCAGAGACGTAAAGCTGTTTTTATAGCAGTTTGAAATCTAGTTGTTATTAGTTTTGTTTTTTTAAGATATTTTATTATTTTTATAGAGAAGGGAAGGGAGAGAGGCAGAGAGGGAGAGAGACATCAATGTATGGTTGTCTTTTACCTGCTTCCAGCTACACAGCTGGCTGGAGGCCTGGCTTGCAACCTGGTCGTGTGCCCTGGCTGGAAATCAAACCAGTGATCTTTGGGTTCAAAGGCAGGCACCTTATTGTTATTACTTTAAAATGATCGTTGTAACTTTTAGATATTTTATGTAATTGCAATGATAACCACAAAGGAAATACCTATAAAATATACATGAAGGGAAATTAGATGCAAACCAAAACATCACACTACAAAAAACGAACACAGAACAGCAGAAAGAAGATAAAGGTGAACAAAAAGTTCCAAGACATACAGAAAACAACAAAATGGCATGATTAAGTCCTTCTATGTCAGTAATTAGTTTTAATGTAAATGGATTAAATGCCCTCATTAAAAGAACTAGATTGGCTCAATGGATTAAAAATCAAGACCCAGCTGCATGCTATCTACAAAAGATTCACTATAGATCAAAGAACATACATAGCCTCAAAGTGAAAAGATAGATATTTCCTGCAAATTACAACCTACAGAGAGCAGGGGTGGCCATAGTTACATCACAAAAGAGACTTTTAAGTCAAAAACTATCTCCAGACTCCAAGGACATTATAAAAGAGTCAATTCTCATGAAAGATAGAACAATTTTAAATATTATACACATAACATCAGTGCTCCCAAACATGGGAAGCAAACATTTACAAAACTGTACAGGCATGGTTATGAGCAGAAACAAACTCCATCTTTGTGTCCCAGATGTGACCGTGACCCAACTTTACTGTCCTTAGCAAGCATATGAAAGTCTTCTGGTTGATGACTACCCATCTTCCTTAAACGTACACAATGTGGCCATAAATATTTTTGTTAGTAATGGCCAGAATGGCATGACAATCTGGTAAATATTGAACTGGTAATAGTATCAATTATAAACAAGCATCAATCACAAGACCATCAGGAAGTATGGCCTATGCCATGGACTACATTCCTTGTCTCTTTCTTGTTAATCATTAGTATATGAGTTACACTATATAAAAAGAAGAGTACTGTAACAGGAGTCTATTAATGGAGAATAATCTGCCTACTGCTGTGTCATCTGTCTGCTCCAGCCCTACATTCCTATAAATAAATTACAGTATAATTGATTCTCATATAATCTATGGAGTTACCTGCACCATCCTTCAGTCTTAAGAAAACTTCTTGTTATGGTATCCATTATACCATTGCCCCACCATCAACACAGAACCAAAAAGAGAAATAAATAGCAACACAATAACAGTAAGGAATTTCAGTATCCCACTCTCACTTATGAACAGAACCAGAGAGCAGATCTTTAAGGAAACAGAGCTCTTGAACAACACTGTAGACCAAAGAGAGCTAACACGTATACACAATACTTGACTCAATTAAAAAATGGATGAAGGATTTGAGACAATTCTCCAGAAAAGATACACAAACAGCCAATAAGCATATGAAAAAGATAATCAACATCACTGATTAAAAGAAATGCAAATCAATTGAGATACCTACCACCTTATACCCATTAGGATGGCCACTACCAAAAGAAAAAAATAACAAGTATTAGCAAGAACGTAGAGAAAAGTGGAAGCTTGTGCACTGTTGGTGGTAAAGTAAAATGGTATAGCCACTACAGAAAATAGGATAGTGGTTCCTCAAAAAAAATTAAAAACAGAACTATCATATGATCCAGCAATCCCACTTCTGGGTATATAGACAAAAAAATTCAAAGCAGTATCTCAAAGAGGTATTTGTACACTCATGTTCATCCAGCATTATTCATAATAGCCGAGAGGTGGAAGCAATCCAAATGTCCATTGACAGAGACTGGATAAAGAAAATGTGATAGGTAGAGACAATGAATATTATGCAACCTTAAAAAAAAATGAAGGAAATCCTTTCACATGCTACAACATGGGTGAACCTCAAGAAAATGTTACTAAGTTAAATAAGTGTCACAAAAGGATAAACACTATTATTCCATTCATATGAAGTATCTAAAGTAGTCAAAATTGTAGAAACAGAAAAAAGGTGGTGTGGTTGTCAAGTGGTGGGGAGACAGGAGAGGAATTAAGTATTTAAGTGGGTATAAAGTTGAAGTTTTGCAACAGAACTCCTACAGAGCAACAGAACTCCTAGAGATCTGTTGCACCACAATGCAAATACACTTAACACTACTGAACTGAACACTTAAAAATGGTTAAGATGGTAGATTTAACGATATGGAAACATATCACAAAAATATCAAATGGAAACTGCAACTAAAATATGCAATTTCTGAAATAAGAACATATTGGACACAACAGAAGATGCACTGATGAACGGAAAAAGGGTCAGTAGAAAGCATTCAGGCTGAAGCATGAGAAACACAAATGGAAAACATGGAGTGGGGGAGTGTAAAACACATATGGGACACAGTCAAAGAAGATATAGAAGGAGATGTAGTTTTAAGGAAATAGTGGTCATTTTCCAAACACACAATTTTCCAAACTGTATATATAGGTGCACTTTTCCATATGTATGGTTAAGCATTTTCCAAACTGACACAATTTTCCAAACTGTAAATATAGGTGCACTTTTCCATATGTATATTATACTTCAATAAAATAAGAAAAGTTAGTCACCCTGTGTTAAAAAAAAAAAAGAAAAAAGAAAAAAACCACCCACATGCTACTTATAAGAGATATTTAAATATAAAACTACAGGAAAGTTTAAAAGGATAGAAAAAGATGAATTGTACAAACACTAACCAAGAGAAAATTGGTATAATGGTATCAGACAAAACCGACTGTTTTTTTTTCAAAACAGACTTTAAGGCAAGAAACATTACTAGAGATAAAGTGGTACATTTCATGATGATAAGAGGGTCAATTTAGCAGAAGATATAATAATTCAAAGATATATACAACTAAAGACAACTTCTAAAACAACTGACAAACTAAAAGGAAGAATAGAAAATGGCTATTTTTCAAAGATATATCCACTGAACATATAACAAACGCACCAGAGATGGTACGTCTATGGAAGAAAAAGGAAGGGGGAATATGAAAGTGGAAATCAAAGAAATAAAAGAAGAAAGGAAATAAAACATTAAATAAGCAAGAAACCTTGCCACAATCAAGAGGTCGGTGGATTTTAACTACAAAAGGCAAGATGGTAAACAGTTTAGGTTCTAAAGGCCACAAGGCAAAATTAAGTAACTATTATTGCTAAAGGGAGCCAGTTTTACATTTTACAATTCTTAACATACAGATAATATAAAAGCAGTCAGTGGGCCCTGTTTGCTCCGTTGGTTGGGTGTCATCCCACAAACTGAAAGGTCACTGATTTGATTCCTCCTGGTCAGGGCACATGCCTGGGTTGTGGGTTTGGCCTCAGTGCTAAAGACAGCTGATCAATGTTTCTATCCATCTTTCTTTTTCCCTTTCCTTCTCTCTAAAAAAATTAATCAAATCTTTAAAAACAGTCAGTGGGCCACATTTGGCCCATGGGCTATGATGCCAACACCTGTCCTGACTTAGATAATAGTGAGACATAAAAAGGTAGGATTCACTCAACTCACTGTGCCTAAAGCCTTAATTAAAAAAAAAAAGAAAAGAAAAGAAAAGGAAGGAGGGGAGGAAGGAATGGAAGGAGGAAACCAGCTGTCTTCCCTTCTTTCTGCTGCTTATTGCCATCTCCACACCCAGAAGGGTGCACGTTTTAGGAAGTGGACACATACCAGGGCCCCAGGAGCAACTTTCACAAGTACCTCCTGCTTTATACAACAAATACACCCTTTCTCCAAGGGTAATCTTAATCTGCCCGGGGATGCCTGACTCCCTAATATGCAACTCTAGGTCTCGGTCAGCACCTAGCCCTGGGAGAATCTTGTAAAAATTATGAACAGATACAAATTTGAGGGCAGAAAAGGGTCAAGATCCGCAGACTAGTGGTCCTCAGTCATCACTGAGTAACCTAAAATAAAGCCAAAACAAACTAGAAGCAATGCACTGAGCATTCTGCCCACTCAATGCCTGTCCTTTTTTACTAACAGAACCTGCATTACAGGTTAGCAAAATGCCTTTTCAACTTTCTTGCACATGCAAGTGGCCAATGAAATGCAAGTAGAAGCCCCACAGGGTAGGGCTTCTGGGTGAGCTACTGAACGACACACAATCAGGTGAGGCACATTTTGCCTCCCTCCTTCCTTCTTCCTGCTGCCAGAACATGAACATGATGGCTGGAGCTGCAATGAAAGCCGTATCCTACAGATGGCGGACTGAAGACAGGAGCACCACCATTCCGACCCAGACATCCAACTTTAGACTACGTTTGTGCAAAAGTAAAGTAAACCTCTATCGTGTTTAATTATTCTGAGGACTCTAGTCAATAGCAAACTAAATCCTGAGAGCCCACGGGAAATACAAGCTCAGTCACTTGCCTTCAAAGAGTGGAATGGAGTCATTGGAAAAGGTATCCAAGGCAAGAAGGTCTTTCCCATCTTTGGACCCACTGCGTTTGTGCTTATGTCTTCTTCGAAAGAAGGATCTGCGTGCAGCTGCTGACACTGTCTTTGAGGTGCTGCTGTCATCTTTGACTTCAGGGATGCTGAGCCTCCTGGAGAATTCCTGGTCCATCCTGCAGTCACAGGGAATGGCAGTACTGGAAAGGGGTATCCCCCACTGCCTGCCCATGAGGAGAACAGGAGCTGGGCACCCAAGCTCCTCAAACACTCCTCTGCAGGTCTTGGACATGCCACATACCCATGCCACCAAGGACCCTGGAACCACTGCTGTGGGGGCAACACAAGCACCAGTGCTGGGGACAAGCTCTCAGAAAGGGCCAATTTCTATACTCAGATGGGTATTAAAAGCAACTAAGTCTTCACTTGGTGATATTATAGGTTCTGCTTCCTCCCATAAGAGGGATGAAGCATTGGTACACACTGAACATGGAGAGATGCTAAAAACATTGCACCAAGTCAGAAAAGCCAGCCACACAAGACCACATGCTATAGGATTACACCCACATTCAAGTTCAGAGCAGTGAGATGTACAGATAGGGAACTATTGGTGGTTGTCTAGGGTTAGGGGAGGGGACAGGGAAGAGAGACAAAGGGGGACAGCTAAAGGGTATGTGATTTCTTTCTAAGGTAAATAGAATGTTCTAAAATTGACTGTGGTGAGGATTGCACATATCTGTGAATGTATTAAAAGCCACAAATAGTACACTTGGAGTAAATTACATGGTATGTGAATTCCATCTCAATACATCTGTTAAAAATAAAAATGTGGTGTCTTCTAAGTTGCCACTCAGCTTCTGTATAGCACTCATTCATGTCCAGCACTGACTTACCCTACAAGTAGCTTTTTAGATGAGCCATTTTGGCAAGACAAATAGGCCAGAGGCTGAAGTAAATCGCTGGATGAGCCCTCCATCCTGTGGCTGTATGTAGCACCAGACCCCAAGCCCTGCACACAAAACACTTACACATATTTGCTGGGGATCTGCCCGCGCTGGATCTTCTGTGCGGTCTCGTCCAGCTGCCATGCCATCCAGGACCCAAATGTGCCCTGGGGCAAGGTGTCCTCAACATAGAGGATGTCATCTCTCTTGAAGCTCAGCTCATTCTCCACATCTGTCACCCGGTCATACAGGGCCCTGGACCAGGTGACAGAATGAAGAGGATCAGGAGGCCACATGCTGTGGTAGCCACGCTCCTGGGTTGGCTCTCATGCTCCGAGCTTCCCCAGACCAGGACCAGGACCTGCTGTCTCCCCTCATCCTGGTAATGTTTTCCCAAAGCAGGGAGCCAGGGCTTGACACTACAGAACAAGGAAGCTGCCTTTCTTCCCTGAAGTGATGGGCCCCCTGGGGATGAGGGTGCCTCACACCCATCAAATGAAGAACTTATTGCCAAGGTCCAAGGCCCTATCTACCCTTCCATGCGAGCCTTTCCATACACCTTCTTCCCCAAGTCAAGGCTGGTGGTTCCTACAGATTGGAAACTCCCTAGGATAGAAATACGTCATCCCCAACAGGGAAGGGAATCAGAGACAGGGACTTATATCTCATGATACAGAGTTGATCAGCGTTTTTATTCTTTTCATGGGCTCAGATCTTAGGGAGTATGAAGGAAGCTATGAGCATCCCTTAGAAACTACCAGTTGCCTATGCCCACACGCAACCCCTGCCCCATTTCATGCAGTAAATCAGGGCACTACCGACACACTGCAGAGGGACTGGCAGATCTGGGTCAAGGGAAGACCAGGAAGTAGGAGAGCCCACAGGAAAACAGGGCTCTGAGGCCACAAACTCCCCCAGGCCCAAATACTGAAGAGGGAGCCATGGTCTCATCAAAGCCCCTCCTCTAGCCCCAAAACCCCAGAAACCACAGCCATCGGCACCTGATATAGAAGCTGTCGCCAGGCAGGCCCTTGACCTTGGCAAACTCCTCTGGGCGGTACTGCACCTTCAGGCGGACGCCATCCTTGGGCTTCAGCATCTCCACGTAGACCTCCTCCACTGTCTTGTTGCGCACGTCCAGACTGCCATACTGCCCGGGGACAGGGAACTGGGGTCAGAGGGCAGAAGCCAGGGGCAGCTGAGGTGCCCAGGAGCGGGCAGACTGTGGGATGAGGTACAGAGTCCACATCCCCCTCAGCGAGAAGCTGCCTGCCTCCCCTTCCCAGGCAGAGCCGTGTGTCACCTGCCGAGGGTCTGCTCTGCGCTCCACAGCAGATGGAAACATGCCATCCCCAACCAAGGAGGGAGTGCTAGAGACGGAGATCCGTACCTCACAATACACATCAGTATTTTTACTTTTTTGTGATCCAGGAAACACCCTGTTCTGTCCCCCAACAAGCAATGCCGCACTTCATCCTGCTTATGCTGCTTGTATTTCTCAATGCCTCCAACCCAACTGCATCACCCAACAGGAGACCCAGGGAGAGGCCGATGACACTCTCCTTCAGATCAGAGTCCTGCTGCTGACAAGAGCAGGGAACCTTCCCTCCAGACACCAGTGCCCAAGCCAGGGCCCTGACCACTTACTTCCCTGCCATCTGCCCAGAGGGTCTTGGAGATACACAACACCAACAAGGGGAGCGAGGTGAGAAGCTGTGCTCCTGCACCTCCTATACCACCTGGGAATGCAGGAAGACTGGCGTGCAGAAAGAGGGGCCTGGCCGGCTACTCAGCAGCTCAGAACTCACCTCGAGGATGAGGTCGCCTGGCACGAGGCCGTCAGGGCCCTTGGCAGGGCTGTCATCCTCCAACTCCGCCACAAACACCCCATGCAGGTTCCCACCACATAAATGCACTCCAAGCTCCACCTGGGACTTTCTGATGAAGACAACTCGTGGCTCTAGGCTCTTCTTGTTGGCATCTCCCACCATCCTTTCAGGGAAGAAAATGGAGTTCCTTAATCATGCACAGGGAGGGAACAGAACATGGAAAAGGCAAAACAGTGACTAAGGCCCTAACCGTTCCTGCTTGCTCCTGTGTCTCAGGAGGCCTCAGAACCATGCGGAGCTAAAAGTGGCCCCAGCATGGGCTCCAGTCCTAGTGATTTGGTTTACAGGCAGGACACTGAGGTTTGGCAGGGAGAAAAACATGGGCCCTACATCACAAAGCCAATTGGGAACAGCAGAAATCAAAGTCCCTGATCTCTCGCCAATACCTTAGGCTGTGCGTCTCTCCCACCTGTATTACACTTGTTTTCCTAACCTTGTTCTGACTAAGGAAAACGAGAGCCAGTCCCACTGACCTGAACACAAGTCATTCAGCAAGTGTGTACTGAGCTGCTTCTAAGGCCCAGGGACTGCTCTAAACCACAAAGAGGGACCTGCTGCCACCAAGGAACTCACAATGTGGCGAGGGAGACTGTGACACTGGCAACAGGCTGAGTGACGGAAAGGGGACAAGGGAGGGCGCCTGACGAAGGAGAACTCGGGAGATGCCAGCTGGTAATTACAACGTGCTGCAGGAAAGTTCCAACATGACGGACTCTGGTCAAGGTTCCACCATGACAGGGAAACAGCTCTGCGCAGGACTGCATGCCCTGGCCCGTGAGGCCCTCTGCCCATCTCCCGTCCCAGCTGCCCCATGTGCCCTGTTTCCTGCCCACAGAAAAGCTGGCCGCTCCTCTTAACTGCTCTCCATGCCCACCCTCTGCCTACCTAACTCCCTGCTTATACTGAACATTTTGACTTAGCTGTCAACATTCCCTGCCCACACTCCTGACCTGTTCTGTTCTGGCCTGCACTGCCCCTCCTAGCACATGTAAGAGGAAAAAAAAGAAGATAGGGCAGGAGGGAAAAAGGGAAAAAGCCTGTGGTATGGTCAGCAGCCCAGGTGACACCTCTGTCCAGTGACCACACCTCTCAAAGGATGCACTTGTGCCCTGGCCCACCCCACTCACTGAGGCGCAGAGGCAGAAGGATTACGTCATGCATTTGCTGACCTGGAGCTGGGAGCGCTTTGCTTGGGTGGGGGGGTTTCAGGGCCCTCGTCCTGCTCCATCACTGGGTCAATGACAGAGGGATGCTCCGGGGTGGTAGCAGGACCTCCCTGGAGAGTGGAGTGGGTGCTGGCAGGGTCCAGATGGGAGCTGGGGATACAGGACAGGAAGAATAAGGAGCAGCACGCAGCCTTCAGCAGCCCAGAACCACTCTCTGTCTGGTGGTAACCAGGGCAAGGCTGTGAACAGGGACCAGGTTGCACCACATTGCACCCCGAGTCTTGAGAAGAGCAGACGCCCTGGGGGCTTGAACTCAGGTCATCCACCCTGGAGAATCTGCCTGTCATCTCCTCATCACCAGTCCTCAACTCGGGGACCCTCAGCGAAGGTGTCGGCCTAGGGGACATACAAATTCGCGTCCCTTTACCTCTGTGCATCTCGCTCTCCCCACCCCCGGCTGAGCTGTGCGGTGCTGTGTGGCAGGCGCACGTCTTCCCCTTCTTTCATTTGCCCTGTAACCCATGGCATAAGAGCAAATACGGACAGTGTCTGCTCTTGCTGTGCCTGAAGCCCATCGCGAGGCCTCAGCTCCTGGTTACCACACCCCCAGCTGAGGCCTCCTGCAGCACAGGGGGGCCCAGCCATCTGTTTCCACACCCTATTTCAAGAGCAGACACCTTCCTTTAATATGCCCTTTCTCCAAAACCTAGGGCTAGCCAACTCTCCTCTTACTGCAACACAACGCCCAGAACTTGCAGCTGGCACCCGGGGTCTTCCCAAGCCATGCTCCTGCCACCTCACCTCCCCAAGCCCAGACAGCCTCTGAGAGACCCAGGCCCTCACCTGGAGCGGGAGTGGCTGCTGAGCTGGTGCATTTGGGGGTTGTACTGGGCCAGGATGGTGATGGTGTCACACTGCTGCCCGATGATGAGCCGAGCTTGCTGCTCCGTGGCAGTCCGCAGGTTTATGCCATTGAACTAGGAAACACCCACAGTGGGCTCAGAGATACAGCAGGCTGGGTACACGGGGAGCACCGCTCTTCCATGGAGACAGGCGAGGAGGAGAGGAGGGAGGGAAGAAGGTGGTGCAGAAGGGCGGCTCCCACTTACCTCAAGTAACTGATCCCCATACACGAGGCCAGCCTGGTGCGCAATGCTGCCTACAGTCACCTTGGAGACGTAGACACCGCCTTTCTCTCCACTCACAATGGAGATGCCCAGGGGCTCTGAGCCCTTCTGCAGCTTGACATGGCGGGGCTCCTCCAAGTAAGGCCTTGGAAAAGAGAAAAAAACTTTGGGGACTCAGACCCAAAAGAAAGGTTTGGCAGGACTGGAGGCAAGGCATGCAAGAGCTATGCAGAAAGGGCCAGGGAGCACCAGGTGCTCCTATCATGACACAGCTGGATGGGAACATGAAACCCCACCTTTGTACAACAGTGATACACATTCCTGCAACTTCATGCTACGTAAACACAATTCCAAATGGACACGAAGCACCCAGCCCCAAAGACACAAAGAATGGTACGGCTGAACTGTACGTACTACTATACACAGAAGAAAAGCACACAGATTTTCATAACATGAGAAATGGTCCTCTAAAATGTGCAATTTACAAATGCCCAGAAGGGTCTAAAGATGCCCTCAAGTGAAAAGAAATAGCTTCTGGGATGACATTCACCCAAGAAGAGACAATATAAAGTATCCGTTTTATATCTACCTGTACACAAGGTGGTGTAACATGACTGTGGAAATTAAACTAATGCAAACCCAAGCCATTGGAAAGGGAGCTGAGAAGCTCAGAGTAAGGCAGCGACCATGCATTTGCTGGCCTGGGGGGAGCTGACCACGTGCCAGGGGTACAAGGGGGCTCGAGTGGGGGCCTCAGTCAGGCCAACCTCAGACTCCTCAGGGAGGAGGACCTGGGCCTGGCAGCCACGGGCAGTCTCAGGAGGGATCTGTGGTGGTGAAGACATCTGGAAGGTGTGAAAGGTTAGAAACAGAGGGATGCTTGGGGAAGGAAGACAACCACAGACTCCTGGAATGTAACAGAAAGACAGACATGTGACTGCACTTCACACTGCCCTGAGCTCTTCCTTTCAGGACAGAATTGTGGCCAAACAGCTGGAACCGGTAGGGGTGCCACCTCCTTGGGCTGCGTTCCAGAGCACATGGGCGGGGTGGATCTCTGTGGATCCACACGGTAAAAGACTGAGGGGCTGGTGGAGGGCAGGCCGCTGAGCCACCCACCCCTGCCACCCAGAGGCATGGCAATCTCTCAAGCTTCACGTGCCTCAAGCTGCGTCCCCACTGTTCAAGGCCCAGTCCTCTCAGATGCTGAAATCAAAATCCTCCTTGTCATTTCTCTCCCACCCTCCCAAGCATTCTTCCTGCCCAAACTCACCTGCTGCAATGCCTCCTTGACCCTCCAGCTCAGCTGCATCACCAGTCCCTGGCCTGCACCCTCCATTACTTCAAGACTCAACATGTATCAGAGCGCGAGGCAGTTTTGAGTTGTAAGAACCCTTAGTGCGTAACCACTCTAACACCATCCTCATTCCCCAGCCAACGACAACTGAGGTGCAGAGCAGGGAGCAGGTCACCTGCCCAGGCCAGCTTGCAGGTGCAGCAGAGCTGGTTTCTGGGCTGGGGCTCCTCATTCCTCACTGAACACCTTCCCCACTATTCCACCTGTAAACAACATACCTCCCTCAAAAAAGAATGTAACAGCCGTACAATGGACACCATGAAGCTGTTACAAGATTGACTGACACAGAACAACCTCCAGGACACGCTGTGGCTGAGAGGACAGGTTGCTGGGGTAACACATCAGTGAATGCTAGTGACCAAACCCTCCAACTCATACTGCTTCTACCAACAAGCACCTCCCCTTGACTGACCATTGGCTGGCTGTCAGGGATGCACTGTCCATCACTGTGCCTGCCACAGGTGCCCAGGGCATACTCACCTGTCCTTTCTCCGCTCCCCGAGGGCCACAGGCTTGACTGCAATTCTAGGCAATGTGGAGGCTGTGGTTTGGGACTGGCTACAAGAGGACAGGGTGTCAACGTTGAGGGGTGACAGCGGAGGTGTGCTGCATTCAGAATGTGACAATGAACCTGCCAAAAAAGATGTAGGGTAATGTAGACCTCAATCTTGCATCTCATTCTCAAGCAGCGAAGATCCAGAGGGGGAAGATCCAGAGGGAGACATGGTTCAGGTACGTGGCCCCGGGTCATGGCCACATCACACATCCTTGAATTCAGGTGCTGGTCTCCATATGGCCTTTCTATCCCTCACACCACTAGGCCTGAGTCCGGACTCAATCCGTGTTTATAGATTGGCTGAAATGATGCCGCAGCTAAAAGCAATGCCCAGGCACTCCCCTGTGAGGACAGCATGAAACAGGCAGAGGAGGGAGTGCTGAGTTCTCACCTCTGTCAGAGCCCACAACAGACCGGAGATATCTTGGCGTTGATGGGATTTTAATGCGTTCTGCCTTGAAGTGCAAGTTGCTTGAAGAGCCTATGGTTCCGTAAGGGGACAAAACTTTACGCCTGTGAGTAAACACCACCCCTCACCCCTTCTAGTGGTCAGGAAAGACAGTCATGACAAAACACAAATCAGGGATCTGCCATGTATCCCCAAGGGCACCTAAATGTGGAACAGGCAAGGAAAGCGCTTAATACCAGTATCTGAATAATCTCTGTAGGCCCAGCCTGCTCCAGAACAGATCACAGGGACAGGGACAGTGACCCACGTGAGAGAGGGGGCTGCTCACCTTCTCTCACAAGGCTGAGCGCCGCCCCACAGAGTCTCATTATGGGGTAAATGCTAGGCTACGCTCGGGGCTGCATTTCCCCTAAGTGAATAGTAATGCAGAATCCCCTGGATGACCGACAAGCTCAGGGCCAGAGAGCAGGGCTCCTGGGCCAAGGGATCACCAGGAGCAACCACATGGCCACTAAGGAAAGCGTGCAGCTACAACAGAAGGCCGAAGGAGACGTGCAGTACAAATGTGCTCTCAGCCCAGGAAGGGGAGGAGTGATGCGGGCAGGTCACCAGATCGGGCCAGATGACGAAGGTGCAGGTGAAAGAAGCCAGAGACCTATTAGTGAGAAGGGTCTATTGGTGCATTTACCAAGGCGGGCACTGGAAGGCAGCGAGTTGGACCCATGGGAAGCTCTCGCCTCAGAGTAGTCGCTGCAGGCCCTGTGGCTGAGGTCCAGGCTTAGGCGTCCCTGGTGCTGAACACTGCAAAAGAACCAGACCAGATGGATCCCCTGGGGTGAAACACAACTGACAGGCAAAGCCTCCCTCCCTGGGCTGGCATAACAGAGGCCCAGGCGCCACTGGTTGTCAGCTGAAGACGGCAGCCTGCCGGCAGCCATGCCCAGAGGAGGCGGCCACAAGGCGCCCTGCATGTGGTAGAAAAGGCCACACAAATGGAGCAGGAGCAGCACAACCACTTCAGCCTCAGCCTGGGTCGGGCTCACTGTAGGAAGGGCTTGTAGAGGGAAAACAGAGGCTCTGAATCCAGGGTGGGCCCTTGGAAGCAAGCCTCCCCTCCGGGTGAGCAGGGAGAGGCTAGATAGATAGGAAGAGGGCCTTGGAGCAGGACCTGCGAGCTTCATCCAGGAGAAGGAACCTGGGAAACCAAAGGGCAGAGAGTCCAGGCAACACTCACACCAGCTGGCCTGCGGGCAGGCCCAGTGGTGTCCTTTTCTAATTGCATAGTAACAGTACATCTCTTCTAACTAAAACCCTCCAGGGGTCTCCACTGTGCTCAGAATAAAACCCAAAATCTGTATCATGGCTGCAGCCTCTTCAGGATTTGTGCCCTATCTCCTGAGGTCACCTCACGATTTACCATACCTTTTTGTGAAGATCCCCCATTCTGTCCCAAGAGCCCACCACACTGTCGTCAGGTGGCTGAGCCACAACTCCGAGAACCCCCTTTCCTGGGGGCTCCGCCCCAGATCCTGTGCAGCGGGCCTCTTCTCAGCCCCTTGGTTACAGAAGCCTCCCCCCAGCCAGGGGGCCCTCCCACCATCCAGTCTAGTTCTCCACCCTCCTCCAAGTCAGCCTAACTTGTCTACTCGTTTTAGGGATTTCAGAGCTACTCAGCACCATCTGGGATCACCTTTTTCTACCTGCCTCCCACCTTTGACCACAAAAGCCGCATGAAAAGAATGTCACATGTTCTCCACTGCATCCCCTTGGGGCTAGAACAGCCCAGGCACTTAGTAAGTGCTAAATAAAAGTTTGTCCAATAATTGAATGAACAAGTGAATAAATGAATGAAAGTGAGCTTGAGTCTATCCAGTCACTTTTTAAGGATCAGCTTCCTCACATATATAAAACGGAGGCAACAGTCCTTAGAACCTAGGGTTGCTGTAGCAATTAAATGGGATGACATCTTTATAAAGGTCTCAGCACAGTGCCTGGCATGTGAGCAATGAAGCATTGGCTACCATCACTATCATCTTCCCTTAAATACTTTTTCAAGCTCCATGTGGGTGAACCGAGAGGGCATCCTTAAAGTCGACTGCACCTGGGGTCCCAGAGCTGCTCAAACCAGCCCCGTCCCCACTAGGCAAGGAAGCTTCTCTGTCCACGATCCTCTTTATGCACCAGGGACGTTACGTCCAGGTAGGCTTGGGTGGCTGTGGTGCAGGGGGTGTGGGGTGACTTCACCTACCTGGGAGGCAAAACCTGGGGGCCAATCTCTTTGGGGACGGGTGGAGAGTTACAGGGGCCCATCCTGTGGCTGCGCACGGTGTAGATGGGGTTCCTCAGGATGGAGCTCACAGTGGTATTTGGGGTCAGGCTCCGGGGAACAGTGCCTGGAAATAGGCTGAGTGAGAACAATCGACCCAAAGCACCCAGCCAGCCCCAGACCCGTGTAAGCTCTGGCCATTCCCCATCTGTGAAACGGGAGAGCTCTCTTTGATGCTTCCTACTTCCCAGGCAGCTAAGGGGAGAAAGCACTCTGCAAAACTGAGAAACGCCACCGACACAAGACTAAACACCACCCTGGCAGGGCACCAACTGCTAGCTCTTTGGACCTCTGGGCTGAAGAAACACAGCTGCTTCTTGAAACAACTGCCTCCATTGGGTGGCCCTCTTCCTCCTGGCCCTGCCCAGTTGACTCACCCACAGATGCCTTGCTGGTGTAGGGTGGGGGGTTGCTGTGCCGGCTGGAGTGCCCTGGTGAGTAAGGGGACCGGTCCTGGGGCTCTGAAGGAAGTTCTCCACTGGCTGAGACACACTTCTGCTCCTGCAGAACCAAAGGCAAGAGGGCGTAGCTGGAAACAGGGAGGTGCATAGGTGTTTGCAAGTAATTCTGGCCCTTACACACTAGCTTCTCCCACTTGGGTGCGAAGTGAAGTGACAGATGTCATTGCTCATTCAAGAAGCCTTACACCCCTGGAAGAACTTCCCTCAAAAATACTCAAGAAAACCACAGAGAAAGAATCTGTTCTTTGCAATAAAGAGAAGTTGTGTGTGTGTGTGTGTGTGTGTGTGTGTGTAAGGTAGACCGTGCATGCATCAGAGCCATGTGAAGCTCTCTGTCTGCAGACAGCAGCATGGACTTGTTCTGCTCACAGCATTTTCTCCTCTGGAAATGACTATGGTACGCACAACAACCAGCCAGCCTGTCCTGCCGCCAGCTAACAGACTCACAAGCACTATCTTCTTTCCCTGAACCCTTTAAGGTAAGTCCATGCCACCCCATTTTGTTGTACAATGTCAAAAGCTTCTTTTTGAATAAGCAAATTAAATTCTATATCCAAGCCTGTTTCTTGATGTCACATCCCCAGTAACATGCCTACGTTACTTAGTGCCTACGTTACTTAGGAGATTGCCACCTTACCCCAATCTCCTAAGGAGGGCTGCTCCCCACCAGCACCACAGGCTACCCCGACCCCTCCCTCGGGTAGATGCTAAGAGCAAAGGAGCCAGGGCCAAGCACAAGCCTGGCAACACTGACACAAGCGCCTTGGAGGGTTCTCACAACCAACTACCCTTTTGCACCCCAACCCTCAGCCCAGTGCTGGCTCTACCTCCAACAGCTGAGCAGGAATCACCACGGGTGCAAGCTTTGGCCGAAAGCTAGGAGCAGACTTTGGCCGGTGACGTTTGTGTCCCAGCTCGTCCGTTTTCAGGGAGGTGAGGTCCTCATCACAGGGCTTCTTGGCAGGCAGGTGGGAGGAGTCCCCGTCCGCTTCAGGGTAGTGGCTGGAAGCAATGCGGACCCTGGCCTTGCGAGGGGGTGAGGAGTGCATGGGTTCCTCAGGGTTCACGTCGGGGGGCAGGGCACTCTGGGGGCTGGTGGGTGGGGAGCTGCCCACCAGGGTGGCCTCGGACTCGGAGCTGGTTTCTAGCCTGTGCTGGAACTTAATGGAGTCACTCCTCTTGGGAGGTTTTGGGGGTGTTGGAGGCCCCACCCTCTTGGAGGGCTGGGGGGAATGAGGAGATCCAGGGCCCAGGAGCATGTAGTCTACTTTGGGGGGTGTCTGGGGGCATTTGAAAGTGTTAGGGTCAAAGATAGACTTTCTTTGCTTTGGCTTCTTGTAAACAGAAAGCTTCTCGGGCCCTGCCGTGGAGCTGAGCACGGCCTTGGGCCAGGTCCCGCCACTGTTGGAGCTTTCAGGCTCAGCCTTATCCAGGGGAGCCTCTGTCACCCCACAAGAACCAGCCTCAGTCTCGAGGGGCAGCAGTGACCGCTGGCTACGCACATCCACCAGCCCACAGCCACTTTCCACAGAGGCATCTGAGCGGAAGGGGCTCAGGCTACGCTCAGAGGTGCTGGGACATGTCTTGGGGGAATCGGGGAAGGACCCCCCAGGGGACAGCTTGTGTAGGTAGGAGCTGCTGCCTTCTGGGGGGCCCGGCTCCTTCCTGTCCTCCAGCCTGTCTGTGCAGAAGATGTCCGTCTGCGTGGAGTTATTGTGCTGCATCAAGTTCTGTTTATTCTGAGCCTGGACCTCCGGGCCTTGGGCTCGGAAACTCAACATCTTATCAGAGTCCTTCATGTTTTCAGAGATGTTCTGGCCACTCCACGAGGAGCTCTGAGGGAACACCTACGCAGGAATTGCAGAGGAATGAGAAAGAGAGGAAAAGACCACAGAACCTGGCACTGCCCCTGAAAATGCCCCTGCAGGTAGAGCAATAGTCAGGAACAGGCCACACCCTCCCCCCAGGAAAAGCAGACATACACACAAACACACACACGCCCAGATGTGCACACATACCTCTCCCTGACAGGGGAGGCTTTGTCATAGCCCTGGCCATTGTGAACCCACAGGACAGCCAAAAGTGCTCTTGACTTTGAGCACTTTTGGATATCACCTATGTAATGGCCTACATACTTCTAAAAATTATTAAATAAAGATTTATTATTAAAAATATACATCTTGTAGTACATTCACATAACGGAATATTATTCAACAGTAAAAATAAATGAGCTATCAAGCCATGAAAAGACAGGCAGGAAACTTATATACATATTATTAAATGAAAGAAGCCAATCTGAAAAGGCTATGTATCGTATGATTCCAACTATAAGACATGCCAGTAAGGACAAAACTATGGAAACAATAAAAAGACCAATGGTTTTCAGGGATAAGGGAGAGAGAAAAAGAGATGACTAGGTGAAGCAGAGAGGATATTTATTACAGTGAAACTACAATGTGATACCGTCATGGTAGATACATGTTATTGCACATTTGTCCAAACCTACAAAACATACACCACCAAGAGTAAATCCTCACCTCCATTACAGGTTTCAGTTAATACGAACGTGCTAACATTGTGACAAGTAAACTGCACTAATCTAAGGTGCTAATAACAGGGGAAACAGAGGGGGAATATGAGAATTCTCTATACTACTTCAACTTTTCTGTAAATCTAAAACTACTCCCCCAAAAGCCTATTAATTTTAGAATAATTAATTTTTAAAAATCTTGCTTAGTAGAGTGGATGGGCCTATTCTCCCAACTTTCTGTTATTAATCTTTTCAATCATGTAGTGAAGCTGATAGAAAAGTACAAGGAACACCCATAAGCCTACCATTTAGAGTCAACAAAAATTTTTAAAATTGTGTCTGTCAATATTGCACACTATTTAAAAATAAATTACAAACATGACATTTTATCCAAATAAGGCTATTCTCCCATGGAACCCCAATACTGTCATTATACCCAGGAAAATTAACAATTCCCTAAGATCAACATTCAAAAGCATGCCACTCTCTCCAAAAGGACTTCAAAGCTGGGTTTGTTTTTTTGTTGTTGTTGTTGCTGTTGCTGTTTTTAAACCAGATCCCAGTCAGGGTTCATACACACACCCTGCACTTTGTACATCAATACCCCCTTTCCAAGGATCCCAGGGACTCAGGCTCAGGCAAATGGAGCCAGGCTTTGCCCAGCCCACAGACCCCTAGAGCTGGCTGGGGCAGGTAGCGGGTAGGGCAGTAGTGGGGGGAGCTTACCTTCAGGAGGGAGAGGGTCAGGGAGTCCTGGCAGCTACGCAGCAGAGATTCACACTCAGTCAGAGACTTGTTGTCCAGTGCAATGCCATTGATCTAGGGCCAAACCGAGAGCCTGTCAGGCCCACTCCAGGACAGCACTCTGTGCGCTGCCAGCCCATGTTGGACAGTGGGCCTCGTTCTGTAAGCTGTCCAAGTCTGAAGTTGGCAAAGGAGAGAAGCATCTCCCCAGTCAAGCCTAAGTAATCCAGTTAAGGAGCTTCTGAGGCAAATGAAACACAGGGCCTTAAAGCCACTCTATAGGAAAAGGCTTTCTGACTGGGCCCAGGCCACCAAGGGTCCTGGGGGAAGAGCCCAACTCCTCTGCTCCCTGCTGTGTGATGCTGGATTCAGATTAGAAACTACTTCATGTGCACAACAGAAGATAAACACCTGTGCCACCCCGCGGGTGGTGGGGGAGGAGATGGAAAAACAAGAGACCATGGTGTAAAAGGCTTTGTAAACTAGAGAAGACCATGTGAGGTGCAGTATTGTCACTGTTCACAAAGGCACATCACAATTGCTTGTGCTTGAATTTCTGTCCACATCCCTCTCAAATGGGCGCCAATCTTTGAAAAAGCGCATGTGCAACAGGTGAGTGGTTAGACCAGGCTGCACCCGAAACATGTAACACTACACCCAGCAGTGAGTGAGAAGGAACACACTACCGTACACCCAACAGCATTTCCTTCTCATAGCACCGCACTGAGCAGGAAAACCCACCTTCACAGGTCACACGCTGTACAAAATTACAGAAGTGGAGAACAAATTAATTGCCAGGAGTTCTGAATGAGAAGAGCAGGGTTTGGGTAACATGAGGGAGACTGTGGTGGTGGAACAGTTCTTTTTTTGTTTGTTTACCTAAGCGTGATAAAATGACATAGAACTCAATACACACACTGTACCAATGTCAACTGCCTAGTTTTAATATTAGTTACAACATTAGTTGTGTAAGATGTAACCATTAGGGGAAATGGGGAAAAGGGTATGTAGCACTTCGCAACTTTATTTTTAATATTATTTATTTAATATAATTGAATTATAATTATCTCAAGATCAAAAGTTTAAAAATACGTGCTGAGAGACTATTTAAACAGTTTAATTTGGTGGCTTTTTCTTTATAAATTTTCCACATCTTGAAACTTTGCACAATGGCCATGCTGCTTTTAAAGTCTGGCACCCCACAAATCTGGCAAACACTGGCAAAGATGTGGAGCAAAGACTCCCCCACACACTGCAGCTGGGAGTGAAAAGGCCATGGCCTGCTGGAGACACCGGGGAAGATCTACCAAATGTAAAACGCTCATCTGAGCCAGCCATTCTCCCAGCCCAGGAACAGTAACTGCCTGGTGCCATGTTCCCAGCCCCCGTGACACACTCTTGGGGGTCCCCACAGGTCCCGTGCAGGGATGCAGCAGGGGCCACGCCGCTCCACCTGTAGGACACAGGCGTTGTGAGTATACATGTGCTGCTGCCACTAGGGAACACGCAGCTACTGGAGTGACCCAGACACACCTGGGAAGAACCGCAGGTCAGTCTGTTAGCATCAGAAACAAGGTTAGCAGCTGAGTGTCTTATGATCCTATCTGCTTTTTTTTTTTTCTTTCAAAATGTGGGAGATGCACATGTTTTGAACATTCCTGGCAGAAATGTTTGTTCTTGACAACAACGGCCGTTGAGGGCAACTGATGGAAGGTGTGCCCGGAACTAGAGAGGAGCTACCATCACTGAGCCTATCATACAGCTGCAGTTTGGGTGTGTGCCATGAAAAAGCGTACGCCTTCCATTTTAAAATGTAAAGTATTGAACGTGCATGCCCTGCGATGGAGCAATCTCCCAGCACTGCTGAGATGTGGTCACCAGGGGTGCTGTTAAGTACCCCCAAGTGGCTGTGCTACACAGGTGAAGTCCAGCAGGCTGTTTGCTATTGCAGAAACTGAACACAACTTACACACCCATCAATCACAGAATAAGTTAAACTACAGATAATCACACAATAAAACACTGTGAAACCATGAAATGGACAAAAGCTGTAAGGATACACTTGGAAAAATACCTACAATGTAGAATGCAAATTGCAGAATAATATGATTCCATTATTATATTTTAGAAAGCAAACAAAAACCATAAACCTCAATCTGTGTATATGATTAGGGTCTGGCTAGGAGCAAATCTTCCAAATGGGACCTCTAACAGCAAGGATAAAGGGAAAAGAGATCACCACTTTACATATTTTTGTATTGCTTGGCTATTATATAGGAAGTGAGTCTTACTTTGGTAATAAAAAAAATTTTTTTAATAAATGGATAAGTTAGTAAAAATATTTTCTAGCCCTGGCTGGTGGCACAGCGGATAAGGCACCAGCCTGTGAACCCAAAGGTCACTGGTTCGATTCCCAGCCAGGGCACATAACCAGGTTGCAAGTCTGGTCCCCAGCCAGGTCTGTAGCTGGAGGCAGGTGAAAGGCAACCATACATTGATGTTTCTCTTCCTCTCTGCCTCTCTCCCTTACCCTCTCTCTGAAAATAAATAAAATCTTTTAAAAATAATGAATAAAATTTTCTTTAAAAATCAAATATAGATATCTATTTTAAAAATTGATCTACCTTTACATTAATATATAGAATAAAAATTGTAGAGAAATACAGTAAAAATGTTAACAAAGGTTATTTACAGATGGAAGCAATAAGACTAATTTTTATTTCCTTCCTAAGCTGCTTCTCTAGTTCCTAATTTTCTATAGTAAATAGAAAGATACTATCAGAACAATAAAAAATCGTATTTGAAGAGCAAAGTGAATATAAAAGCTGTGCTTATTATGTCTTGTTCACACCTCCCAGATTTGTACTCTAACTCTACAAGCAGGAGACAGCCCAGCCCCTAGAGACTTACCGCCACAATCCTGTCTCCCACAGCAAGGGACCCATCTTTGGCAGCTGGGCTTCCAGGCACCACAGCAGCAGCATACACTCCAATCTCCAGACTGATGCCACTGTCTGTGAACCACAGGATGGACCACAGGTGGTCCCTAGTTAATCCCTGCCCAGGTCTCACGGCCCTGTGATTGTCCCATCTCATCTTTGGGATCTACTCCTACAAAGTTCACAGATTATGACCTATCCATCCCAGCACCCCACTGGAGCCAGACCACTCAGGGACGTGGTTACATCTGGTCTGGTGAATCTCTCAGAGACAAGCAAGAGCTAGGACCCAGATGGTCTCAGGTCAGGGAAGCACATGGTCAGCATTTAAACAGCATCAATACCTCAACCCTGGCCATGAAGCATGCCTGAAAATACACACATCCCTCAGCACAAGAAAGGGCCACCCTGCCATGTGAAGCACTCTGCCCATTTCTGTGGGCCATACCTTTCTGTCCATTCAGATTGATGTGCAGTGGCGTGACCACCTTCCCACCCAGGGACTTCCTCCGCCGCACAACCATGTTGATGGCTCCCTCGCCATTAAGGAGAGCCTTGATGGCCTGCTTCTTGTCCTTGTTGATAAGGTCCACGTCATTGATTCTCAGTAGCCAGTCATTGACCCTGAGAAGGGGCAAAGGTCAGGTCTTGAGACCAAGGGGCAGCCCAACTGTTTCCACTGGGGAGGCGAATGCCATAAAGCGGATGCCTACATACATATTCAGGAAGATTTCCCCTTCCATCATGGTCAAATGGTTAAACTCACATATACTGTAGCTAGACTGCATTCAAATACTGGCTCTACCACTTACTAGCTGAGTGACCTAACCCCTGAGGGTTTTAGTGCCTTAATCCGTAAAATGGGGTAGGCACCTACCACACAGACTATACAGATCAATTATATAAAGTACTTAAACCAATGCTGAGCATATAGTAAGCACTATTTTATCATCATAGGTATTTCATGGAATGAGCACGGAATTATGTGGGCACTTTTCTACCCACAGATGTGAAAGGCAGTGCCTGGTGACTGAAGAAAGGTCAGGTTCAAAGGCAACTTCGAGTCAGCAGTGTCCTTTAAGAACAGGGTTAGCAGCTGAGCCTGCAGGCCTCAGACAGACTGAGTCCTTCAGACCCTGGGATGCATTTATTTAACCACCACCAGGCTCTCTGGGTCCTCCCATTGGGGCAGAGGGTCCCATCTTCTCTCCAGAACCTGAGCTTCTTCAACTCTTACCGTAAGCGGCCATCTGCAATGCTTCCTTTGTCCACCTTAGTGACAAATATTCCACAGTCCCCAGGTAAACAAGGCTCATTCACACCTTCTGCCATATCGAACCCCAGTGTCTTCAAATCAATGTCCTCCTGTCAAAAGAGCAGCAGCAGCACATTTTACAAAGCAGTGATAAGAAACATTTGGCTTTTAAACCCCAAACCACTTGCTCTAACACGGGAACTCCCTTCACCATGACTGACAGGACACTCAGCTGCAAGGTACAGTCTATGAACAGCTATAGTCTTCCTCTCCCAGCCACTGCAGATACACGTCACCACCCGCATCACCCCGGGGACTCTGCTCTTCCCTCTCTGATCTGTGTGATGTGTCAGCATTTGTCACGTGACACAGGAAGCCAACCTGCTGTAACCCACCTTGAACAAGTGCAGGGAAAGGAGGCATTTGCATCCTGGGAGAAAAAGCCCAATCTCCAAACTAGCAGCTGTGATGGGGTGGGGGACAGGGCGGGGGGGGGGTTACTGCAAGAGGGCCCTCCCCTTACTCCCCCATCCAAAGTCTTCGTGTCAGGAAAAGAGGAAGAAAAGACCAAAGAAAGCTTACTGTCTCCCTTTCAAGCTCTACAACCTCCGTTTCCCACTCCATAGAATCTGTGTCGATGGCTGAGTCGTGGGAGCTGTGGGCCATCAGCTGCCGGAACCGGGCCTCCTTTTCCAACTGGGATTCCATCTGCTCCCTGCGAAGAGAGGGAGGCATGGCAATGGCCCTACGGCCGGAGAAACATTGCCGCCGACCCCATCTCAGCTTGGCGACCAGGTGGACCACTCATGAAAGCTCAATGGGGCTTTCACCTCATTCTTCCCAATAAATCTGGAGAATCAGAGTCAAGGCTTCTTGGTATCAGTGGGTTTTTATACTGTATTTTTAAGAACTCAGAAATTCTCTTCACATTTATCTAGAGGTTTAATGCAATTCCTATGAAAACGCAATAAGACATTTTCATAGGTACAGACAAGGCTATTCTAAAATTTATTTCAGGGAAAGGCAAAAAAAAGTATAATAGCCACATCAATTTTGAAAATGAAGAATTAAGCAGAAGGAGTCACTCCACTCATTTTAAGACTTATTATACAACTAGAGTACTCAAGACTGAGTAGAAATGCCAGGAAAATAGACACAGAGATTAATGAAAAAGAATAAGGAATTCAGAAATAGCCCCACAAAGTACACAAGGCGCAACAGTAATTGAATAGAGGAAGGACAAGTCTTCAGCTAGTGATGCTAGAGCAGCTGCACATCCATGGCAAAAAAGGAAAAAAAAGAAAAAAAAGAATCTTAAACACCATACCTTCTAAAATCTAATTCAAAATGTACTGCAGATTTAAATATAAAATAAAACAAAACAAAACAAAAAACTATAAAGCTTTTAGAAGGACAAATACCTTTGAGATCTTGGGCTAGATTAAGGGTTTTTAGACATAATACAACCCATTGAAAATTAAACATAAAAAAGCAATAAATTAAACTTGGTCAAAATAAAAACTTAAGCTCTCAGAAAGATCCAGTTAAGAAGATGAAAAAAGACTCAGAAACCTTGGCCTATCTTGCAGTCACATGGATAGTATTCCCTTCTTCCTAAAAACTGGGCCTAGACCACCTTCCCAATTCATAAGCCCTTCCCATTGGGCCCTTGGCACACGCATGACCTACTTCTGTTTCCTGCCCAAGGGAACAGGCCCCCAGGTTCACACCTCTGGCTGGGCTGTGCTCTCACTGGCCAGCTCTAGAATGCCTTCTGGGCACAGCTCTGAAGCCTTCTCCTGGGCCCCACCCCAAACCCTTCTGCACAGCCAGAAGCTCTTCATGTAACGTTCACTACGCCTTTCTCATCTCTCTCACACCGGGGTCCCCTCTGTCGATTCTGCAGACTATGAGCTTCCTGTGCAGTAACACAAACTGAACTACAGCATCCTTGGGTTAGAGAACTCGGCAGGAAGGAGATGCAAAAACGTGCTGAATGAACCAAGGATGCTGATTTTCTTGGATGGTCCAGGCAACTGTACCACAATTACAATGGCAGCCTCCTTCCATGTTGAAGCCCCAGAGGGTCTAAGGCTGTAACTTAATTTGAGCCCATTACTTGCTAGACCCAAGGTGGGTCTCTCTGACAGACCTGTCTATGGTCTGTCTCCTGTGTGCAGTGAGCCAAACAGGGCAGGGACCAGGTGGGCCTGCTCAGCTGTTTCCCCTACACCTCACACAGGCCTGACCCATACAGAGCGGGCACGCAGTAAACCCTTGCTGAGCTGATGAATGAATGAAGGAGGGAAAGAGGGAGAAAGGCAATGAATGAGTAGACAATGCATCTTTATCTGTCCCCAAATGGCCTGCTGAGAGCAGGGACCTTCCTTCCTGTATGCCTCTGCACATGGTGCATACCTCCATATGCTCAGAGGGCCAGTGTCATCATCTCTGGTGGTTTAAGAGTTTCTAATTAACTCTCCATATGGAGGCAGCATCTAGACCCATTCTACAGATTGACAGAGTATGGCAGAGAGAAAGGACAGATGGCCAGGCCTTGCCCTTAGAGGAGAGGCAGGCACTTTGCTCCCGGGGACGAGGTGGCCCAGGAAGGCAACTGGCATACTTGAGCTCCTTAAGTTCTCGGCTAACGTCGTTCTTCTGCTTGCGAGTGTCATCCAGGCTGCGCAGGGCCTCAGCCAGCTCTGTCACTGCCCTGTCCCGTTCCCGTCTCAAATTGTCACAGAGTGTCCTGGCAGAGGAGGCAAAGGGCAAGGTCACCAAGAGAGGTAAGGGATGGACGCACACTGCCTGCAGTGAAAACCCCAGGCTCCTGCCTTGCCCCAGACGCGCAGGCATGTTTGCAAGTTTAGGGGTAAGACCATCAAGGCCAACCCCACTGAGGGAGAGAGATAATGCTGAGGACCCAGGAGAAGACACACACCCCTGGTTACCAGGCAACAAGCACTGGGTTCCAAACATCAGGTGCTCATCCCACTGCTTCACCCTAAGTGTGCCTGTGGTCCCTGACCATCTTTACCACCCCAGCCCACCCAGCAGGCCCCAGTGCTCCAACACTTGACCTCATAACTACCCACACACCTGAAGGCAGCCCAAACCAGACTGAGCTCCCTACTCAGACAGAAACCATGCCTCATGCATCTCTGCAGCCCTGAGCTCAGTGCAGGTGTGAAGGACAGACTTGACAACTCTGCTAAAGGACATATGGCTTCTGGGACCTCAGGACCACCTCAACTATTCAGAGAGAAGGTAGGCCCAGGGTACCTGGCAGCAGCACAGCCTATGCTCTGTGCCACCTCCAGAACTGCATCCTGTTGCCAGGTGGACCCTGAGAGCTGCCCCCATCCTTCATGGCCCCATATCCTCACAACCCTAAACCCTCATCTCTTGACCAGCCTCAGTGGACATCAGTCTCCCCTTCAAAAGGCCACAAGCAACCTTTCAGAAACTCTCACTGCCAAGTTCTTACTAACAACAGCCCCACAACCACAGCCTCTCCTGGCTCTACCTCAACCAAGGATCCAGTCTACATTCTCATGCTTCCCTTTTCAGGCCCGTAAAACCTGCGCTCAGGAGCGCAGTCAGCTGCCTGTTCTGTGACTCCAGTCACACCCATGTCCCTGTCCCGCCCAGCACACCACACCTTTGCTCATGGTGCTCACTCAGGCTGCAATGCCCCTCCCTGTCCACCTGGAAAAATTCCACTCGTGTTTAAGTTGTAGCTCAAATGCCATGCTTTCTGGGGAGTCCTCCCCATCTGTTCCCCTCTGCCCAGTGCCCTGCATGGCCCCATCACAGCTCTGACTGTGGCCCTAGAATTCCCTGCTCATGTATCTCCCTTACCCAGTGCCCTATCTGGCAAAGGGTCCTGCAGCCCCCACAGTGCCAGTCCCTCACAGGCATCACAACCACCTGGGAGCCTTGGAGGCTGTCTCCCAGGGTCTCCTTGCTCAAGGGACCTAAGATCCTGGCACATATAGTAAGTACACAATGAACACTGACTGAGAGGTTATTCTGATTATCAGAAGCCTGGTCTTGTGCCCCTTCACAGGGGTCTCACAATGTACGCTTGGACACCTAAGGTGAAGTGCAATGGGACATAAAGACGTAATGGAAAATCCAAATGCTCTGAGGCAAGGTTGGGGGCATCACCTAGGGTGAGAAGGGAAGAACTTAGTCACTTCCACTTTATCTGGACATGTGGCAAATGACAGTGGCCCTCCCCATAGACCCTGTGTGTCATGGGGAGACCTGAGCCCATTGCTAGCCCAGGGGCACCATACCGGATGCTGTCCCTCTCCGCCACAATCTTGTCCCGCTCCTGGAAGGCCCAGTCCCGCCGGCACTTGGCCACATCTGTCTCCTGGAGGGCCTCCTTCAGCTCCTGGCACAGAGTCTTGCACTGCTTTCGAAGCATCTCAGCCTCCTTGTTGGCTCTCCCAGCATCCAGTGTTACTGTGTCTTTCATCTGGTGGGGATGAGGAGCAAGCAGAGGAGGAGGTTACCGCGCCTTCTGGCTCAGAAGTACCACCCGACGGGTGCAGGAGCTGGGGCTAAACTTCAAGAGCAAGATGGCAGGAGACACCAGAATCCCACCCCCACCAATGACGACATGCCCCACAGCCGTGCTCAGACCCCAAGTCATGTTGGGTTAGGGTCCAGTCCAAATGCTCACAACCCCACACAGAGCCTGGACTAGAACCCTAGCCCCTCCTCAGCCAAGGTCTCAGCGGCCAGGGGGAATGCCCCCGCCCCGCCCCCCGAGAGGGCTCATTCCAGCTCCACACCACCACTTGTGTGATTTGCACCTACAGAAAGCCCCCGTGTCTCTCTCAAGTGCACCCATGATATAACATAATGACACAAAGGCCTGAGTGCAGTGAAGGGTACAGACATTTCCCTGTTTCGTGATCATTCACATCTCCCCGTTTCTGCAATACCGGTTTCATACTCTGGTTTCTGCACTCTAGAATACTGAGTTATTTTTAAATTTGGGAAAAACAGCAGTATGTTTGCTGGTGAAGTCCCATGTATCTCACTTCATTTTAAAAGCTGAAATCTGATGCACTTGCTGCTTGACACTTCCTCAAAGCATCTCATGTTCCATTTCAAATCAAACTCTTAGAAATGCTCACACAGAAAGTTCCCTCTGTGTCTTTTAGAACACACAGGAAAAATGACAAGCAAGTGTCTACAGCAAGAGTAACTGCTGCCCTAGCTCAAAGGCTTTCTGAAGAAGCAAAACACAAACAGGACAGGAGAGCAGGATGCTGCAGTCTCTGCACTGGGAATCTGCACCTCTGAGTGGTAAGAATAAGGAAGACAAACACAGAGAATGCATCCCCTGACTCCACAGCAAACAGCCATGCAGCCTTCGCTAAAACACATTCAAAAAAATCTCAGAAGTTCAACCAAGAGACAAGTGTGAGGGAGGCAGAGGAAACTGCATGTAGTCAGTCAGCTTATAATGCCCCCTTGTCTGTCACAGTCAGAAAGTGCTGGAAAAAACCTGCACAAAAAATAACACCTCAACTCGAGAGGGAGAACAGCACGCTCTGCTGAGAACTCAGTTCCCAAGAGTAAGTCAAATTATTTCAGTTTTGATTTTCTCCCCACTTTTATGCAGTGTTGAGTTCTTGATTGCTATTTTTAAGAAAATATTTTTATTAATTCTATTAAGAACTGACAGTAATAGGTTTAACAATAACATTTCCATAAATGTATATTACACCTCATGATTTGTTTTGTTTTGTTTTGCAGGGAGAGAGGCAGAAAGGGAGAGAAACATCATTGTATGTTTCACCATCTCCAGCTATGGCTGGAGACCTGGCTTGCAACCTGGTTATGTGCCTTGGCTGGGAATCGAACCAGCAACCTTTGGGTTTGCAGGCCAGTGCGTATCCACTGAGCCACCAGCCAGAGCCTCATTCCGTGTTTTATAATAATGTAGTTTTCTATTCAAACTGTGTTATATGTGGTTTCAATAAAAGGTCTTCCCATGGTCCTAGATAATCACCTCAGCTGAAGGTCAGAGGGAGAGACAAAGAGGGATGAATGCCAGGGAGTTGGGCAGAGCCTACCCTCTCCTCCCCAACCTCTGCGCTTCTTTCCATTAGGCCCCAGTCACTGTTAGTCTCCAAATGAGAGCACCCCCAAAACAGCTTCTTTATGAGAAACACTGGAAGTATAATATTTAGTTTAATCGAGAGGGAAGAGAAGGAATACAGTACCCTAATTAAAAAGGGCTGTAGAACTGGGGAGCAAAGGTTCCTTTATCCAGGCCTGATTATACCAATGAGAAGCCTGAGGGTCCAGTAAGTGACTGCCCCAGAGGCCCCACCCTGGGGAGCTGAGCCCAGACTCCAGATTGCCAGGATTTATGCTCCTGTGCTTCTTCCCCAACACCATGCAGACGTTAGTCTGTGAAAGCACCTCCCCTGATCTCCTTCTGCCATCCTGGGTGACCTTGGGGCCACAGGGTAAGGAAGAGATGGGCTGGTTTTCACAAGACACTCACCCTGCCCAAGACAGGAGGCCAGGATCAGGGACTGCAAATCAGCCCCCAGCTGAGGAAGAGCCCACACCAGGGGTTCTTGTCAGGCCAGGAGGAGATTAAGGCCCTCCCACCCACACCTCAGAGCCAAAACAATCCAGGCCACAAACTTGGCCTACTCTGGAAGAGTTGGGGAGTGGTCTTGTGAGAAAAGCCAAAGTGGAGGAGGAGCTGAGGGTTTCAGTTCTGGAAGCTGCCAGGGTTGGCGGGTCGGGGGTGGGGTGGAGGTGGGGGCTCTCCTCTCCTGCCTGCTGACTCGGATCAGTGCCTAGAAAAGATTCCTGCCTCAGCTGACAGGCAGGCTTGACACCTGGCCAAGGCCCCCTGCGAAGGCCGAGAACCAGACTGCTGGCTGAAGGGCACGCATGAATGCCGGGGTGGGCTGACAGGCTGCTACCAGGTGCTAGCACCTCAGGCAGTCAGCAGTTATTCATCCTTCTGGTGCTCCCACAACTCCTACAGAGAACAGGGCCAACCTCATCCTTCCAAAACCCCTCCACGTGGGCTGCTGTCCCATCCCAGGCTCACCTCTCACATGCTGGATATACCCTCCTTGACTTTCTGGTTTAGCCAATGACTCAAGTCATTTTTCTTTATAATTTTGTTTTCCTTGTTGGATACCAACATTTTCCCAACCACTAATTTCTCAAATGTCTAAGTGTGAAAATGAGTTGATAGTTTCTCTAGGGCAATTACCAAGTCCTGATACATTATATTTGTTTATTAAAAATTCCTTTATCATGGTCTTTTAAAAATTTCAACAAAGTAAATTCTTTCACAATGTCTTTCACCTTGATGGTCTGGAAAAGTCTCACTCCCTTGATTCATATTGCCATTAGCTGCCCCATTTTTGCCTACAAAAGCAATTTCATAGAGTTCCTGACAGAGTAGCTAATAATCATCTTAATAATAAAGGCTCAGGTCATTCCTACTTTATGCAGGCATAAAGGTTTTTTTTGTTTGTTTTGTTTTTGTTGTTTAAGATTTTACTCCTTGCTGTCAGAGAGAAGGGCAGGGAGGAAGGGAAGGAAGAAAGGGAGAGAAACAACAATGTTGTCTTTCATCTGCCTCCAGCTACGGACCTGGCTGGAGACCTGGCTTGCAACCTGGTTATGTGCCCTGGCTGGGAATCAAACCTGCAACCTTTGGGTTCACAGGCCAGCATCTATCCACTGAACCACCAGCCAGGGCCCTAAGTGTGTTATTGATATTAGATGATATGATTGCCATAACCACCCATGAGGAAAGGGCTCTCTATAATCATTTCCATTTTGTATCAGGAACTGAGATCAGGAAAGTAAGAGGTCACATGACTGAGCAGGCCTGCTCTCACAGCCCAGGGCCTGTGCCCTTGCATCCATGAACCCTAATGCTACCTGGGTATTAGGAGGTGTCACTGTTGAAGAAAGTCACACAGGGCCTGGCCACCCCGCAGGCATCAGCCCTGCCTCATGCTGGGTCCAGGAGGCTCTGGCCCCAACAATCCAATGTCCACCATTCCCTGTCAATTTGCCCAACATTTAACACCTTTCTTTTTACTTTTCACTTTTCACAGACCCATTTTAAAAGAAAGGTACATTCTAAATGCCCCACACAAAAAGTGGAATGGAGAGGCATTTCAATGGGGGGATAAGTCTGCTATGATCAAGTTCAGTAACTCTATAAACAGCCACAACATTGACCAACAGGATGAGAAGTGAACCTCAATTCAGGGAGCCAGGAGGGCACATCTGTACTTGAGGGTGAGGGGTGTCAGCAATGAACCCAGGGACCATGAGGAAGGATGCCAAGAAATGGATTCCTCAGGAGGCAGCTAAGTGGCCTAATTTTAATGCTAATGAAGCCTAGGCCCCTGACCCTGCAGGCCTGTTGCCTAGGGAGCAAGACTATAGAAGGACCTTTAGCACAGCTTCCAAGTCATCTTCCCAGCAGTGCCAGGCTGCCCTTTGAAGAGCAGATCCTTCAGATGCTAGGAAAAGAGCCCTAAAGGTGCTCTTCCCAACTCACAAAGCCAAAGGCATCTGATCTCTACCTGTGACTTTGGGAAGTTGCCTTTGGGCTCTTGCTTCTTAAGGAGCAAGTCCCTGAGATACCACTGACTTTCAACATTGACTGATCAACAACTACTTAACCATGGGTTTGGGTGTGAGGGTGTCTGTGCATGGAGCGCCTATGTATCTGGGTAGGCTGCCTGACTTCCTTCCTACACTGTAGGCTAGGAGGCCACATACCATGGCCAGACCTCCCCTTGCATCCTCGGAGCCCAGGTTAGAGATGGGCACTGAGCGCAGTGAGCTCAGCAATATCCTCGGCAGCTCTGCGCTCCTGACTCAAGAGCAGGCTACTGGCTGGACACCGTGTGCAACACAGCCCTTCCTCGCCACTTTCCCAGGGTCTGGGAGGCCAGCTGCCCAGCCACTTACCTGTCTCAGGGCTTCCATCTCCTCACTGGCCGCCTTCTTCTCCGACGTGCTATTTTTGATCTGGGATTTGGCCATCTCCACCTCGGTGTGCAATTTGTCCAGCTCAGAGATGACCTGGTCTCGCTCACTCATGATGAGCTTGTACTCGCTGTACACTGCATCCCGCTCATCCTTGTACTTCTCCGCCTCCTTGGCAGTTTTCGCCTGTAAGGCCCTCACCTCCGACAGCTCCATCCGCAGCAACTCCATCTCCCACTGCAGGTTCTTATTCTGGGCCGTGGCCTTGTTTAGCTCCTGGTGGATTGTTTCATACCTGGGGGAGAAAAGCAGCCAGGATGTGGGGGTTGGCGGAGACCTGCCTGGTCAGCTCTGCCAGGCTGGACGGTCAAGCATGAAGTTTCAATGGAGGTCACTCTCTGCACCCCTAAGAGAGAAAAGTCACAGAGAGCACCAGTGCCCCTGGACCTTTTTCTCAGCCTTTACAAAACCAAAAGTTAAACTGAGGACTTCAGGTCCTTTGCTCTACTAGAAACAATAGCAAATTTCTTACACAGTTAAGCTATACTATATATATATATATATATATATATATATATATTTTTTTTTTTTTTTTTTTTTTTTAATGCTAGAACCACAGCATATGAGAGATAAAAGGAAACATAATGGTCACTTAATCCACCTACCTCATTTCACAAATACAGAAAAGGAGGTGTGGATGGCTGGCCCAAAGTCACCAGGTTAGTGTAAGAGCACAGCTCAGTCCTTCCAAGCCAGGAAATTAAGCCTGCAAATTAAGAGCCTAAGGCTCTAGAGTAACATCTTTGATATGTGTTCTTTAGAACACTAATCCTGCATGGCTCTCCATTTAAGAAAAAGAAAAAAAGAAAAGTTTGTTCTCTGATAACTTATGCTTGGGACACACTGCATTCTGTGTCCCCTTTCTTGGACAACCTAGCGCTCAGTACCAGACTGACAGCTCTGAGAAGTTCCGCCTTACATACACTGGTCCGTGGGCAACAGGCAATTTCTAAACCCCTTCATATCTACAGAACATTTCTCATAGGAAACCAATGAATGCTCCAGGGAACTAGTCTTCCGCAGGAACATACTTTACAAAATATTGTTTGAGGCCAGGGCACTCACATCCCTACAGATTATATACCTTAATAAAAAATGAAATTTTGGAAGAAACAATACCTAGGACAATGAACTCTGCTATTAGCTAGGTGGGTGACTGCCAGAGAGGAGGGGCTTGTGGGAGCCCTAGAAACTGGGATGGTCAGAACACCAAAGATGTTCAGAGGAGAACAACTCCCAAGACACAGTGAGAGTCAAAATAATGTTTCCTGGAAATGAGCATTTTTTGATTGAAAAGGCATAATAACTGCTATTTTGCTCTCTGGAAGGATCTGGGAGCCTGGCAGATAACCACCAGCCCAGAGAAGAGAGTGGTCTGAAGCAAAGAAGGTTCCTTTGGCCTGCAGTGGCCCCCAGCCCCTACCTCCTCACGGAGATAGAACACTGGTGCTGCAGCTGGATGGCCGAGTCCCTCTGCTGGGCGAGCATCTCCATCTGCTTCCGCAGGTGCTGCTTGTCCTCCTCCAGCTGCTCCAGCCGGCTCAGGTCCACGTTGTGGACGGCAACTTTCTCACTGTACTTCTTCCGCAGGGCTTCATAGTCCTTCTTCAACACCTCCAACTTGTCCAGGGCCGTGTCATACAGCTTGTTGAGAATTTCTGATGACCCATTGTGCTTCAACACCTAGGGACCAGAGTCACACTTACCAAAGCTCTGGGGCATGAGGAAGGACAGACTGACCACTCTCACCTCCATGACTAAGGGCAGAACTGCTGACCAGAAAGGGGAGGTCTTGGGCTCTGCCTTTTGGAAGCCAAGCTCCCATAGGCCCTGCAGTCACACTGGGTGATTCATAAACACTTCCTGAGTAGCATGCAGGAGGTGGTGACCAAGCAGGCCCTAGACTTCTTAAGTAAGGCCTGCTTGCAAGTTCACCCTTGGTGCCTGGGACCTTGAGTGGCAAACACTTCCCTACATGGATATGAAACTTGCCCCAAGTGATGAGAGGGGCTCCCCAGTGCCTGGTCCAGACGAACAGTGTGGCTTAGGCCGAGCACCTGCTTTCTCCTGGGAGTCTGAAACCTCAGTGCATGCTAGGCAGCAGTGCCTACCGGGCCAGCTCCCAGGAATAGCCCTGGGCAGGGAGTATCTCATGGGCTCCCCTGACAACAACACTCCACATGTGCTGTCATGATTCAGTACTAGGGGTACTGAGCATGCCTGTGCCACTCCACAGGAAGGACTGCTGGAACCTGCAACTGGTTTCCTCTGGACTTTGCTCCACACACCTTTAATGATTTAGCTTTGTGTCCTTTGGCTGATACAAATTTTAGCCATGAGTGTAATTAATTATACTCTGAAAGTGTAAGTACTCCTAGACAATCACCAAACCTGGGGGTGGCAATGAGGAACCCTAACACAAGTACCTGACATGTTCTAGATGCTGGTGGTGCCAGAGAAGACACACAAAGACTGCAGCTTGTGGGAGGATATGAACACACAGATAGACAGACAGACAAGATAGCCAGGTAGGCATAATAAGAGCCCTCAAGAAAATAAAAAATAAAATAATGAGCTGGAAAGACTTCCAAGTAGCAGAGCAGAAGATATGAGAAAGGCTTAAGCCTGAGAAGGCCCCTCTAAGAAGGTGACTTCTAAGCTTAGATGCACATGAACAGCAGCAGCCAAGAGCCCTCCTGGCAGAAGAGTAAGCAAGTACAAAGGCCCTGAGGCAGGAATGACAAGTGTGTTCTAGGCACAAAGAAGAGGGCAGGACAACTCACTGGAGCCCAGTGAACAAGAAGCAATGGGTCCAAGAGAAGGCTGGAGTACTGGGTTCTGCTTCAAGGTGCACAGCCAAAGCCAAAACCATATCCTGAGAGAGATGGGGACCCTGGGAGATTTTTAAGCAAGAGAGCAAATTACAAATTTACCTGGGGTACTATTCCAGAGAATAAAAAACAAGAAGATGACTCAAGAGGTTGTCAGGGGCCTACTGACTTCTGCTTAGCACCTTGAGGGATCTGTGCCCTTTGGCAAGTCACTCCACCTCTTTGGCTTTTGGTTTCCTTATTCCTCAAATGACAGGACTGACCCAGAAAAGCTGGCTTGCCAGTATAAGCTCTAACAGTCCAGGAATCATGTGGACCCTGGGCTATCAGATCTTCGCAGCCCAGAGAACCAGAACCTGGAACTACTGAATATAGGCATGCCTTGTTTTATTGCACTTTATGTCACTGCACTTCATAGGTATTGTGTTTTCTTAGAAACTGAAGGGAAAACCCCTTACCAGCAAAGAGATTACAGCTCTGTATTGGGGTGGCTTGAAACAGAACCCACAATATCTCCAAGGTCTGCCTGTGTTTTGTTTATGGGGAGGATTAGTCCTCAGTAAATATGATTAGCATGAAATGCCCAGGGAGAGCTAATTTAGCAATCAAGAATTAGAGACCAGGCCCTGGCTGGTGACACAGTGGATAAGGCACACACTCAGCTGCAAACCCAAAGGTCGCTGGTCCGATTCCCAGCCAGAGCACACAACCAGGTTGCAGCCAAGTCTCCAGGCAGGTCCATAGCTGGAGGCAGGTAAAAGGCAACCATATATTGATATCTCTTTCCCTCTCTCCCTTCTCCTCTCTATAAAAATAATAAAATCTTTAAAAAAATAAAATAAAGAAAAGAAAAGAATCAGAGACCAGGAAAAGGGGTTTGTTCTTCTAAGACCTAAGCATTAGCTCCTAGGACTGTAGACAAAGGGGAGGAAGAAAATCTTAGAAATCAGCTCATTGGAGGTTCTTTTATCTATTTTATTTTTTTAGCAGCAAAACTCATTCTTTCAAAGGAACTCCTACCAAGACAACAAAATACAAAACTCCTACATTGTATCCTACAGGTCCTTGGGCAGTTAAAATCCTCAATGTTTTGTAAAAATGCTTCACTGTTGAAGGTAGAACTGTACACTGAGGAACAGGAAAAAACTAACTGAGTCCTACTCTATCATCTCAAATCTTTTTAATAAAAAAAAAAAAAACAAAACAAAAAATCAAGTATCGCCCTGACCAGTGTGGCTCAGTTGGTTGGGCATCTTCTTGCAAAGCAAAAGATCACCGGTTCAATTCCCACTCAGAGCACATGCGTGGGGTGCAGGCTCAGTCCCTGATACTCAATGTTTCTCTCTCACATTGATGTTTCGATGTTTTGTTCCCTATCTTTCTCCTTTTCATCTCCTGTCCCTAAAGGTAAATAAAATCTTTTTTTTTAATTAAAAAACAAAATAACAAAAAACCAAGTATCTACCAAACATACAGAAAAGCACGGCAAATAAAGTAACAACCTTTTAAGTACCCACCACTTAGCTCTAATCTTAACATCTTGTCATATGCGTCAAATTATTTTTCAAAAAGTACAATATTACTGGTGTTGCTAAAGCCCCCCAATGCACCCTTGCTATCCTATATCCCTCTTATCCCCTCCACAATTCATTGTTCCCCTAAGTTTGCTGCCAACCATCTCCATGCACCGTATTTTATTTATACTCTTATGTATTCATACATTTCTAATGGTATCATACTATGTGTGCTTCCTTTTACCTAATGATGCTTTTGAGATTTAGTCAAGTGATGCAGGGAGTAATTCACTATATGAATATATCACACACTCCGATTTTTCTGTTTGATGAACATTTACATTGCCCCCCACCCTTTTGTTTTGGCTGTCATAAATGATACTGCCATGAACATTGTTGTACATGTCTCTTCTCCTACGCCTGTGAGATTTCACTCTAGACGCAGAGTGGCCAAATGTCAAGACATGGACTTGTTCATATTTTCATATTTCCTGGGCAGTATCAGATTGCTCTACCAATTATGACCTACCAACTGCAGACAAGTTCTGAGAATTACTATTCTCAATACGTTCTTACCATAATTTCATACAGACTTTTCTTTAATTCTTAATTTTGATAAAATAACTCTGCATTCACCATTTTAAAACATTTTTTCAAGTTATTGATTTGAGAGAGAGAAGAAGGGAGATGAAGGCACAGAGAGAGACTGAGATTGATTTGCTGCTGTTCCACTTACTCACGCATTCATTGGTTGATTGTTGTATGTACCCTGACTTGGGCTACCTGGCCAGAGCCTAACATTTTTAAGTGTACATTTCCGTATTGTTATGTACATTCACATTATTGTGCAACCAGTCTCCAGAACTTTTAATCCTGCAAAACTGAAACTCTGTCTCCACTAAACAATAACTCCTCACTTCATCCTTCCTGCTCAGCCCCTGGAAAACACCATTCCACTCTCTGTTTGTATGAATCTGACTACTTTAGGTACCTCACAGAAATTACATCATACACTAATAATCTTTTTGTGATTGGCTTATTTCATTTAGCATAATGTCCTCAAGGTTCATCCATGTTACGTATGTGACAGAATTTCCTTCCTTTCTAAAGATGAATAATATTCAATTTCATGTACATACTGCATTTTGTATATCCATTCATTCAATTAAGGGGTCTTGGGTTTTCGGCTCTTGCCTAGTGTGAAACAGTCAGATATTTTAAAGTACTGCTAATCAATGGACCAAAAAAAAAAAAAAAAAAAAAAAAGATTTTTTTTACTTGCTTTCTGATTACTAAAAGATCAACTCTCCTTATGTTTATTGACAATATACATTTTCTCTACCTTTCTCCTTTTCTTTTTGTAAGGTTTATTTTTAAATTCCAAGTACTAATCCCTTCCTATATTACAAATATCTTTCCCCAATATGAAGCTTTTAAATTTTCTTACAGGTCTTTGCTAGGGTAAATTTTCACATTTTTAAAAAATATATTTCATTTATTATTTTCAAAGAGAGGGGAAGGGTGAGAGGCAGAGGGAGAGAAATATCAACGTATGGTGTCTTTCACCTGCCTTCAGCTACAGACCTGGCTGGAGACCTGGCTTGCAACCTGGTTATGTGCCCTGGCTGGGAATCGAACCGGCAACCTTTTGGTTTGCAGGCTGACACGCCTATCCACTGAGCCACCAGCTCATTTCCTTTATGGTTTGTGCTTTGTTAGTTTTATTTCAAAATTTCTTTCTTTCCCACCTTACAATTATGAAGACAATCTATTACTTTTTCTAAAAAATATTAGTTTACTTTTTAGATTTTAACCTTTCAACAACTTGGAATATATTTTTGTGTATGGCATGAGAATGGAAATATAAATTATTATTTTCCATAAATCATCAGACAAATGAGAATTGGGTCCCTGAGTGCAGGACAAAGTAAGGGCACCTGAACTTGTTTAAGTGCAGGCAATGACAGCTGGGGAACACTACAGACACACCTGACACAGTATCCACCACTGCAAGATGAGAAGGGCGACCCCAAGGATGTGCCCACAAGTGCCCAGGACACACAGAGTCAATGGAGAGCTCTCCTGAATTTTGGGTCAATCAGTGCCTTCTACGCACATCTGGAAAAGGTCCAGCTTCTAGAAAGGACTGCCCTGACTTGTGGGCAGTGCCTCAAACATTTCTATAAAAATCACTTCAAATTTTTTACTTTCTAAACATCCCCTAAGCCAGGTGAGAAGCTCAATGTCTCCAAATGAGTTAAGTAGTTTGCCGCCATTCCTGGAGTTCCCCACAAGGTGGCAGCCGTGGGTAGACTAGCCAAAGGTTCTGCTGTCCCACCTTCCAAGCTTCCTTAAAAACAAACCAAAAAAAAACAAAAAAAAACCAAACCAATAGTGAGGAAGACAAGGCATAGGGGGCGAGAGAGGTAGGGGAAGGGTCTAGTCAAGGAAACTCAGAATAAATGGCCCATGGACATGGACAACAGGGTGGGGATTGATTGTGGGAGGGGAGGAAGGTGGGCAGGGCAAGGTGAAAAACAGGGAAGGTGGGACAACAGTAATAGAACAACAATTTTTAAAAATCTAATTTTAAAGGCAGCTTTGGAATGACACAAACACCTTGTTCAAGATGTTGACCCAGCACAGCCTACCCCCACCTCCACCCCCAGGACAAAATCTGGGGTCAACACCCTGGCTTGCCCTGTCTTCATAGGGAAATCGTCCCCAAAACACCCTAACCAAGAAGAGCTTGGATCTGCGCCTGCATGAGAATCCAAAACGATCCAGGGCCGGTGGGTCACAAGCTCCCCGTGAGACAGGGTTGGTCAGGGAAAGTCCCAGAGCAGACCCGGGGTCCTTCCTGATGCACAACCCATCTGTGCTAACAGCGTGGGATCCGGGAACAGAAGGACCCAGGGGAGGTCAGGCTGATACCCTGTGCTGCGCAGGCCGCGCGCCACCCGTTCCACAGGGGGAAACTGCGCCGTAAGTTCTTACTGGGAGCTGAAATCAACAGTCACTCAGAATAACCCTCTTCCCACACAACAGTATCCACACGTTGAAAGAGGCTCACGGGGCCCCAAACGTTCCAACTTTGCCCTGTAGGCAAAGCTCAGGATCATGCCTGTGCTAAGGTAATCAAACGTATCTGAAGAACTCGGGGGGAAACCACAACCAAAGTTAACTCCAGAGAATTTGAAAAGCTATCCTATTAGTCTATATATTTTTTTCCTTTCTATCATTAGATTATGCTTTCAGGGGGAAGTCACACACATGTGCATGCACACACATGCACAAACAATAACAATCAAATGTTCAGCTTCCTGGCTAAGGTTATAACGGAAACCCAAGTGAGGGAGCGAATATTTAAATAAATTTGTCCCAGAATCCTTAAATGATCTTGTCTCAGGCAGACATCAGTGTTTAGAAAAGATTCCCTTCTAGACTGTGAGGAAGGGGCCTGTGAGGAGGGGACAGAAGTGGCACAAGGGAGGCACAGAGCCAAGGTCCGGTTCCAGCCACAGCAAGACAGCCACAGCCTGTGCTGTCCCCACCTTGCCTCATATCTCTACACTGGTCAGACACCCTCCTTCTCTCTGGGCTTCTTTGTGAGGCACGCCCCGCAGAGGCATATCTGGATATCTGGAAAAGAAGTTAACTTTCATGAATCATCAAAGAGAAGAGTATATTTAAAGACAGGGGATGGAGCCAGGAGGGAAGAGAAGTCTCCTGGAGCCTTACAAGCCTTAAAAATAAACTAGCAGAACCTATTTAAAAAGAAAAGCAATGCTCTGGACTCTATGATTTTACCTCTAAGAATCAAACTTCAGAAAACATGCACAAAGAAACAAGGAATAGGTAAGTGTGCCCACCAAAAAAAAAAAAAAAAATCACTTGTAATAGGAAAATGTGGAGACAATCAAGATTCTCAACAGGTTAATAAATGATTGATGACTAAACTATAAAATATGTTCTTGGATATTCCAAATTTACAGAAATAAGGAGACCATGATATAATTATAGGGTTAAAATAGGCAGGTGGCAGAAAACAAAAGCAAAACTTTGTGTGTTTAGCATGACACAGAAAATGTCTACAAGGATACATCCCAGGTGGTTCAGAGCTTAGCTATCTCTAGGGGGACGTGTGTGGGGGATGGTTGTATTACCTCACTGCTGTTTGAAGTTTTCTTTTTTACCAAAAAATATGTATTATTGTAGTAAAGAAAGACGAAAAAATATCCTCCATGTTGCACCCCCAACCAAGTTTGGCTAACTCTGCCCAGGATCTCTTTGACATTTCTGATGCAAATAGGAAGAATTCAGACAATGCATTGTGACTAAGGGACCCTGGAGATGGCATTGCCATGCTGTGTCACACACACACGCACACAAAACAACCTGATTGCTGCTCTCCAGTGGGAGAGGACCCAGGCCCCTGGCCTGCAGGGCTGCACCTCCCATCCCCACCCAGGGCTGCCTCATTTCCTCGGAGATAAATCATGCAGAGGGCTGAGGAGTCCCACAAATCCCTCAAGCAAACATGAAAGTCAAACAGCACCGTTTGCCCCGCAAGGGCCTCTTCAAGTTAACAAGGCGTGGGAGGAACCAGGCAACAAAACCAGCCTTGTCCAGCAAGGTCAACCTTTGCCCTCAGGCCTGTGGGGAGGAAACCTGTGGCCACCCCCATGTTCCCTGCTTCCTCTGCTGCTGATCTACCCAAGGTCTGAGCTTCGCTCAGCCCAGGCACCTACCCCTGACCTGGGAAAGGTGAGAAGGCCCCAGCTAGGGACAGCAGGGTGGCCCCGGCAGCTCAGATACCCGCTCCCTCCCCACCACCACGCAGGCAACCTTGCCTCCTCTCCTGGTGGGGGTCCCAAGGTGGCAGGCACATGGTAAGGGGCACGGGTAGAGCTTAACAGAATTAGGGAAACTCAGTGACCACTAGAATAAACTACCCCCCTCCAAGGGTCAGAGCTGTAGGAAAAGAGAACAAGGAACAGGGTAGGGGAAAAACCTGCCCCTCATTTGTGGGAAGAACAGGAAAGGTGGGAGTCAGGGGATAACCCCAGTCTGTGCGTGCAAGCTGTGAGAGGCCTCGGGGGAGGCCGAGAATGGGAGGCAATGAAATGTTATGCCTATGAGGGCAGATTTTTTTAATGACAAGGTAATAACCCGAGTCATTTTTTTATTTTGAGATTTAATTCATCTAACATACAATTCACCCTTTACATTGCACGATTCAGTGGTTTTTGGTCTAGTCACAAGGTTGTGCAGCAACTACCACTATTTACTTGCAGAACAGTTTCTTCACACGCACCCCCCAAAAAGAGGCCCCCATTAGCAGTCACTCCCCATCCTCCTGCCTGTGCTCTAGGCACCCACTCATTCACTTGTCTGTTTCCCTGTTCTGGATATTTCATATGAATGGAATCATATACTATATATGGACTTTTGTGTCTGGCTTCTTTCATTTAACATAGTGTTTTCCAGGTTCATCCACACTGTGGTAGGTACCAGTGCATAATTCCTTTTTATGCTGAGTAATATTCCATTCAAAAAATTCTACCGTTTATCCTTTCATCAGCTGAAGGACATTTGGGCTTGTCCCACTTTTTGGCTGTTATGAATAATGCTGCTATGAACATTGACATAACAAGTTTCTGTTTGGACATATATTTTGAATTCTCTTGGGTATATTCACTGACGTGGAACTGTTGGGTCATCTGGTGCTCTGTCTAACAACCCACGAGGAGCTGCCCCAGTTTTCTGCAGTGGTCATCTTACATTCCCAGCAGGGCACAAGGGCTACGGCTACTCCCCAGCCTCAATGAGAGCAGGTTTTAGCCCAGCCTCCGCAGTACTAGAATACAAGCAATAACAACAGACATTTATTGTGTGCATCACACATACAGGCACACAGTACCACCGCTTTTTATCTGCGGTATCTTACCATAGGAGACCAACACGGCTACACTGAGAAAGCCCTGCCCTGCCACTCTGTAGCAAGGCTGTGGGATTGCCTTTAGACTACAAGAGAGCCACAAACTCATTGGGACATATGATTCCCTCAAAGAAAAAAAAAAAAAAAAAAAAAACTAAACCCAAAGGCAAAAGGTTAACTGAGCCAACTTTAGACCAGGGGGGGAAATGTCAGCAAACAAATAAGCAAGGACACAAAGTGGGGTGAAGATGAAGACGGGGTGGCATGCCCTCAGAGTGGGGTGGCCTGCACCCAGACCCAGTGGGGGTCACAACCCCTCAGCTGGGCCGCCCCCTGCCTCCTGGGCAGCCTGCCTCTGCCCTGACTCACCGCAGTAGCTCATCCTTACCTGCCTCCCCATTTTGGCAGAGGAATTCTTTTGGGGTAAAAATGGTTTGCCTCTACACGACTGAGAACCCAGTCTTAACCCTTTGCTTTAGGAAGCTCTGCAGACCTGCAGGAGGAAGGGTCTCTGTGGAGAAATTCAGTGCACTCAACGTGGTGCCAACCACAGGCTAGGATAGCACGTTCTCCTTGGTACCTCATTTCACCCTTAGAGCAATGCTGCCCAGCACCGCCCCATTCCAGGTTTGGGGCTGTTAAAGGAACAGAAAGGAAAGTGAAATGTGTTGAAGCAGCTTCCATAAGATCCGGCAGCAAGTGGGCAGTGGTGTCTCCCACCACTGCAGCTGGGCTCCGGCTACCCTGGCCCTGCATCCAACTCCCCTCCAGCAAACCTCCTCATTACTGAGGCTCCATCAGGGCCTACCGACTCCCACCCTCAAACCTGACCACACAACCATGTCCTCTAATCAGAATGCTCACAAAGAAGACGTCAGATAAATCCAAGTACACCACGTAAGGGTCCCTCACTAAGAATTCCACATAAAACTTCATCAAAGATCAGAGAAAGAAAACCAATGACAGAGGCCAATTTTTCCACTAGAATACAGTTCACAATGGGAAAAGACTGGAAACCGCGCAAGAGTCCGTCAATAGGAGAATGGTTAAATCATGGCACTTCTCTGGAACTCAATACTCTGCAGCAGTTAGAAACAAGGAAGCAGAATTTGCACTGACACAGAAAGATGCACCAATATATATTTAGCAAAAAACAGTGTTAGCAATGAAATGAACATGTGAATCCATTTTGTGAAATAAATGAACAAGATACAAGGGGTCTACGTGCGCTTATAAAAATTTCAAACCCTTCTGGTAGTGCACTCATGGTAGTGATTTCCTGGAAGTGAGACAACTGAATGAATTCTACCTTTTATTTTTAAAATGCCTGTATTGTTGAATTCTTTTGTTATGTTACAAAAACTGAAACATCCTGCCTATCCCCATTCTGAAGAGGCAGAGGAGGCGGAGCAGGGCAGGGGCTGAAGCTGGAACATCAGGACCTGCACAGGATGAGGGTCCATGCAGAGGAAGGCCTGGGGGGAGGGGAGGGACACATGAAGCATAAGGACCCCAATCCCAAAAGGGTGAGAAGGGGATGGTGTGGGGAAGGGGCCTCCAAAGGGGACAGGAGGAGAATACCAGGTGCTGACCAAGTGAGTAAACAGATTAAGAATAATAGAGGCCCTGGCTGGTGGCTCAGTGGATAAGGTGCTGGCCTGCGAACCCAAAGGTCACTGGTTCAATTCCCAGCCAGGGCACATAACCAGGTTGCAAGCCAGGTCTCAAGCCAGGTCCGTAGCTGGAGGCAGGTGAAAGGCAACCGTACATTGATGCCTTGCTCCCTCTCTGCTTCTCTCCTTTCCCCTCTCTTTAAAAATAATAAGTAAAGCCCTGGCTGGTAGCACAGTGGATAAGGCGCCAGCCTGCGAACCCAAAGGTTGCAGGTTTGATTCTCTAGCCAGGGCACATAACCAGGTTACAAGCCAGGTCTCCAGTCAGGTCTGTGGCTGAAGGCAGGTGAAAAGCAACCATACATTGATGTCTCTCTCCTTCTCTGCCTCTCTCCCTCCCCCTCTTTTTAAAAATAATGAAATAAAATCTTTTTAAAAAATTAAAAAATAAAAAATAAAAATAAATAAAAATAATAAGTAAAATCTTTTAAAAAAAAGAATAATAGGAACCAGGCCGTGGCGTGTAGCTCAAATGGTTAGAGCATCGTCCCGATACACCAAGGTTGAGCACTGGATCCCCAGTCAGGGTCTGTACAAGAATCAACCAATGAATGTACAAATAAGTGGAACAACAAACTGATGTTTCTGTATCTCTCCCTTTCCTTTCCTCTCTTTCTAAAATCAATTAATAATAATAATAATAGGAACCAGGTTTCACACTGTTGTAAAAGGGAGTTACAAAAATGGAAAGAGGAAACTAGAATGAACCCTGTGATATTGTAGTATTGGATTGAAACTGAAAATGTTACTGTGAGGGAACTCATGGGTTTTTACATAAATTACATATTGAACTTCTAGATACATAAGGGGGAGGGGGAGGGAGAGACATAAATACTGAGGTGCAAGTGTGGGGTGTGGGGGTATACTTGGATTATTTCCTACTCTGCCCGTTGAGAGGGCCCAGGAGTAGTGATATCCTAGTAGCTATGGCTGCTAACTGCCACTCTCCACTAAAAGAAATGAGGACTCTTTAGAGAAATGGCTGATTTTGCAGGGCAAGGGCAGGGAAATTATAAAGTGAGCTTGGAATGCCTTGTGCCAGAGAGCAATGAAGCACTCAAAGAGTAAGGAGGGCGCGACAAAAAGATGGAGAAGCAAACTTCAGGGGGCTCCTTACTGGCCACAAGGGATTATAACCCATTGAATGAAAACAGGAGCCCATGAGTAAACAGGTAGGTAGGTAGGCAAAGAAATGGAAAATAAGTAACTTTATAGAAGAGAAGCCTGGAGATACCACCTTAGTTAAGTGATCAAAGTGAACATCATCAGCAATGGGCTGATGATGTTCCCTGAATTTATCAAGCCAAGCTCCAATCAGCAGGATAGGTAGAGAAGAAGGCACCATACCATCACTTCCGTGATAATCCTGCCTAAGATGCATGAAGGATACCAAACAGCGAGGCTCACCCAAATCCAGGATGAGGGACAGCCTGCAAAATAACTGGCCTGTAATCTTTCAAAGCATCAAGGTCATGCAGGTCAAAGCCAAAGGAACTGTTCCAGATTTTAAAAGACCACAGAGATGTAACAACTGAATTGCAAGGCTTTATTTTGGACATGATCCTTTTCCTATTAAAGTCACTATTGAAACAACTAGCAAACTGCACACAGGATCTGATGACTGACTAGATGGTGGTATGTGCATTAACTGCCTGATGGTGTTTATACTGCTGATATATAGGCTATCCTTGTTTGTAAGAAGTACACATCAGCATGTTCAGGGTCACAGGGCATCAGGTTGGCAACTTACTATTGAATGCTAAGTTGAATGCACTGTAGTTAAAACTCTTTTGTAAGTTGGTCATAGTTTTACAATTTAAGAATTTTTAATCATAAATGAAAAAGCAATGAAGACAGATAACTTCATGCTAAACGATGAGGTAAGTTCAGATTGTGTCCCAACTCTGTGAAGCAAGCCCCAACAGACCTGTTTTAGCTCAGGGAACCATAAATGACGCCGAAGGGAAAGGAGCTCTCTACCTAATCAGACCTAGGCTGCAGAGCTCAGAGAACACTCTGCCTCCTCTGGGACTGCCGTCCAACCCTGCACATCCAGCCATCTGTGGACACAGGACACGCCATCAGCCCTGGAAGCCCTGGCAGCTCCAAGAGGAGAGGGGCCAACATTACTAACTGCAAGCCAGTTCTGACCAGCCAGGTCCTCGTGCCTTTGCCAATGTGCAACAAGAGCTGAGCACAGCAAAGAAATTAACTTCGAATGCAGAGAGCAGCATGAGCCGTAGGCCACACTCTTACCTAAAATAAAGATAACTGCTCCATCTCGTATTTGCACAGGGCTTTAAAATTTCCAAGATTCTCTCTATCTGTAATCTCATGCGATCGATACAAAGGAAAGAAGCTCCAGACTGCCAGACCCTAGAGTCCTGTAGTTACTCTAATTCCTGTTACACACTGCCTAGCACCTCCTCCTCACTAGCCTTGCAACATGTGTAATGAAAGGTACTAGTGATGATTTGATTTAACATTTCTCTCCCCCATCAGATGCCGAGTCCATGAGAGGAAGGGCTGAGTGTTCGCTACTCACAGATATCCCAATGCCTCACATGAGGCTGATGCTCCAGAAATAATAGCTGAATGATCAGGTGGGAAGATGGGAGGGCGGGGGGGCGGGGAAAATGTGTGAATGGGTGAATGGATGGCTGGGTGGGTAAGTGACCTTGGCCTGTCCCCAGCCACCCTGCCGAGCTCTACCTGCTGCTGCTGGGCCCGGAGCTCTCCAATCTCCTTCTGGTCCTCCTCATGGAGCCGCTTCAAGTCCTCCCATGACTCTTGCAGCAGGTTCCGCTCCAGAAGCAGCTGACCGTTCTCCCGTCTCAGCATCTCCACGTCATCCTTCAGCTGGTTGTGCTCGCTCAGGAGCCGGGTATGCAGCGTGCTGAAATCCACACACACAGTGAGCCATGGACGGCCTCTAACCCCCACCCCAAGGCCTCACCTGCCCATCCGGAGCCCAATACACTCAGTACTCCAGCTGGGGGGCAACAGTAGCTGAGTCCCCAGCACTCAGGGGCAGGCCAAAGCCTGCTGTCAGCCAGAGGCCTGAAGGACCAAACCACTCATGAAAAACCTGACATCAAAAAGGGCACAGAGAGAAAGAGAGAGAGAGAGGGAGTTGGGGAAGAGAAGCCCCTACCTGGTACAGACCTGGCACCTCCAAGTACTGAGGTACTAAGGCTTGAGTAAACACCAGCAGGTGGGCAGGCAAATGCCCTCAGAGAGGCAGAGGTCCCAGGAGGCCAAAAGGGAACATGCCTCTCCTGTGTCAGGAGCTGCAGCAAAGCCCCCAGATGGAGACCCAGAAGTCCAGAGGCCTGCCTGACCCACTGTCTCATGTTTAGTCACTTTTTAACCAGCCATGCATCTGAGGCTGTCAACTGATGGTATGAAGGGTTAATAGCCTCGCACTGCTATTAGAGGCAGGACTAGAACCAGAAGGCCTGGCTACAAGTCCAAAAATAAAGGATAAGAGGCAGCAGTTCCGGGATGGTGGAGCCCTCGCCAGGCAGGCCCCACTCACTGGTAGAAGTCGGTCTCCTTGGCCACCTCCTCACACCTCCTCATGGCATAGATATGCTGGTTCTGCAGCCTGTGCAGGTCCCCCATGGCCCGCACACACTGGACCTTCAGCCCGTCGTAGTCAGGATGCGGCTCGTGGGAGGACCTGGCCCAGACAGCGAAGGGCACCATGAACACACTGACAAGGAATCTCTCTCCCCCCAGAAGCCATGTCCTAGGTCACTGCAGCCCAGTGATTCCCAAATACTGGTCTCCTATACACCACAGCCACCTGGATGACTGTTAAGCTCAGATGTCCTGCCTACATCCAGGCCCAGCAGAATCAGAATCCTCAGGATGGAGGGACCCTTAGTTGCCTCAGTTTCCTGCATGGGCCTGGTGAGCTGGGAAAATACCATGTAACAGGCCTATGCACACAGTGGGTCCACCAGAAACCTGTGATCAAGTTTCTTCACTCTCCAGACCAGTGATTCTCTATCTTGGGTCTATATTAAAATTCCTAGGCCTATTACATCAACACCCATGGGGTGGGACTCAGACATCAGGATTTCCTTTTCAGCTCCCCAGGGGATTCCAATGTGCAGCCAAAGCTGAGAACAGTGTCTAGGAGCAGTGGGCCTCCAGGACCGGTGGCATGGTATCACCTAGGAACGTGTTAGAAATGCAAATGATCAAGCCAGCCCCAGACCTCCTGAATCAAGACACTCTGGAGGAAGGGAGAGCAGGCCAATTAGCAACCTATGCTCTAATAGCAAGGCCTCCTGGGGGTTCCACTGCTTGCCTGAGTTTGAGAACCCCTGCCCTACAGCAGGCATCAGCAACCCTTTTCTGTAAAGGGCACACAGTAAATACTTGAGACTTTGCCGGCCATATGGTTGCTTTGCAACCACGAACTCTGCCTTGGTAGTGTGAAAGCAGCATGAAAGCAGCAGTGGACAGACAACATGCACCTGTCTTCACTGGCCCTGCCTTTTGTGCCGCCTGATTGGAGCATATCCCCATCATAGCAATCTCAAGGCGCAGGCTTTGCAACCCTACATTTCCCCCAGAGGAACCTTCCTTGGAATGAGGTACACACCATGACGCTGCTCAAGAGAAGAGGTTAAATCTCTCAGGACCCCTCTAGCATCTCCTGGAAGGATAAACAACTCTGCATCCTTCCTCCTCCTCCATGAAGCCCCTCTGGATCATGCAGGTAGGTAAAAGACTCTCCCTTTGCCCACCCACTGAGCTACTCTTCCCTGGCAGAAGGAGCAATCAAAGATTTTCTTCAAAACAAAGAAGTCAGGTGGAATACAACCTTCCTAAAACATATATGGCAGGATACAGTTAACTTGCTTGCAAACCACATAAAGATCTACCCAACAGGATGCAGGCTGGGGTCTTCTGGGAAACAGTGGCACAGACACACACAGAGGTAGATCCTCCGAGAGCACAGCAAGGGGATGGCTATCTCTATCAGGGCAGGGGCTGCACGCAGCAGCTGGGGATAAAGGTGGACGCGTACTGTCTTGGGCTGGAAGGCAGAGGCCTCAAGGGTGGTAGTGATGAACTCAAGGCCTTCCAACCAACCAGTGAGGAGGTACCAAGGTAGGACAGGGCCTTTATGGCTGTTGCCACTGAACAACCATCTGCAAGGCCAGTAGAAAGACTAGGAGGCAAACCCCAGGTTCTTCTGCCCACCCCCCAACCCACACACGCACCAAGCACACCATTATCAGGGGCCAGATTTATTAGACACACACCCACACCTTTCAATCGTTGAGTTGTATGGATTAAGCCATGGACTCCAATTTTAATTTGGAGGAAGCAGAATAAGCTGGTATCCCTCCCACAAGGAGCTAAAGACCCCCCTCTTTTGGGGGGATGGTGATGGCATCAGGATAATAACCCTGGCTCATTGGCAGGTTGGTGAGTGTTGGACAAAGGAGCTAGCAGATCACTACCTCTTGTCAAAGGTTGCTGCTTGGGTGGCGAAGGCCAGGCGCTTCCGCAGTTCATTCCTCTCTCTGGTCACCATTCGCAGCTGGATGGAGAGGCTCTCCATCTTCTCACTCATCTGGCGGTCGGTGAGGAGGGGTGGCGGGGATGGCGCCTTCCCAGTGGTTCCTGGTGGGAGGAAAATAATCAAGCGAACTGGCGTTAGGAGAGCAGCAGCAGGTGCCTTGGTACTGGGTTTTTTTTTTTTTTTTAATATTTTATTTCACTATTTTTAGAAGGAGGGGAAGGGAGAGAGGCAGAGAGAGGGAGAGACATCAATGTATGGTTGCTTTTCACCTGCCTCCAGCCACAGACCTGACTGGAGACCTCGTTTGCAACCTTGTTATGTGCTCTGGTTGGGGAATCGAACCTGCGACCTTTGGGTTCGCAGACCGGCACCTTAGTCACTGTGCTACCAGCCAGGGCTGGCACTGTTTTGACGTTTGGCATTAGCTACACCCTCCAGCCCTACTATGTGTATCCTGTTAGCACCCCCTATTTTGCGGATGACAACACCAAGTCAGAGAGTTGGAGGTGAAACAAAGACCTAAGGTCAGGCAACCTGGCTCCAGCATCCATGCACTCACCCTCCACCCTCCTGGCCCTGGCTGAGAACCCTGAGAACCTCCCCTCTTCCCAACCCAGTTGTGACACCACCAGGGTGAAACTGTTTTGGTCCAAACCCTCACATCCTTGCCTCGTCTGGAAGCACCAGCTATCACCTACCCCTGGGCATGGAGAGGCCAATCGGAGCCCTAAGCAGAGCAGAAGACATGGCTTGAGGATGAAGATCCAGTTAGAACCCAGCAAAGATACCAAGGACCAAGGTGGCTGGCTCCAAAGCTGGGGTCCTAGGGCTGTGTCCCCATCCTCCCCTGACTGAAGATGGACACTTTGTACAGCTCCTGTTCAAATGCTGGCAGAGTACAGAGAAACTAGAATTCTCAAATACTGCTGGTGGGAATACACAATGACACATCTACTTTAGAAAACACTCTTGGCAGCCTTTTATAAAGTTAAACATGCATTTACCATATTACTCAGTAATCCCCCTCTAAGTATTTACACAGGAGAAATGAAATTTTATGTTCACACAAAACTTGCACACAACTGTTTGTAGTAGCTGGTGAATGGATAAAAACACAATTACATTCCTACAATCGAATACTACTCAACAATAAAAAGGAATGGACTACTGATACAAACTACTAATACCACAACAGCCTGGAGCGAATATGCCAAGTGAAAAAAGCCAGACTCAAAAGGCTACATGCCTCCATCTACATCCTGGAAAAGATAAAACTGTAGAAGCAGAAAAGAGATCAGGGGATGCCAGGAGCTAGGGGTGGAAGCTGAAAGGCAAATGACCAAACTGCAGAAGGAAACTTTTCAGAGAGAAGGAAGTGTTCTGTATCTTAATTGTGACTGGTTAAATGATCATATGTGTCTGTCACAACTCATTTAACTATCTACTAAAAAGAATAAACTTACACCTCAATAAAAATGATGTTTAAAAGTTAAGTTAGGCCCTGGCTGGTAGCACAGTGGATAAGGCGCCAGCCTGTGAACCCAAAGGTCACTAGTTCGATTCCCAGCCAGGGCAACATAACCAAGTTGCAAGCCAGGTCTCCAGCCAGGCCTATAGCTGGAGGCAGGTGAAAGGCAACCATACATTGATCTCTCTCCCTCTCTGTCTCTCTCCCTTCCTCTCTCTTTAAAAATAATAAATAAAATCATTAAAAAGAATTTAAAAAGTTAAGTTAAAAACACAAAACCTGGCAATTCCCCAGCCAGGGCACATAACCAGGTTGCAAACCAGGTCTCCAGCCAGGTCTCTGGCTGGCGGCAGATGAAAGGCAACCATACATTGATGTTTCTCTCCCTTTCTGCCTCTCTTCCTTCCTCTTTCTCTAGAAATAATAAAATATTTAAAAAAACACACACACACACAAAACCTGGGACTTCCAGCCAAGATGGACCATAGGTAGACACACTGTGTCTCCTCCACAACTAAGAAGGAATACAGCTACCTCAGAACTAGAGACAACCAAAAGTTCCAGAACATTGAGCTGCACAGAAGTCCAACAAAGGTATAAAGAAGAAACACTCATCCACAGCAGGAGGGGTGAGTCAGGACAGAGGGGACTCGGCTTGCTGGCGTGGATTGGCACTGAGGCAGCCATGGTGGGACAACAGCCAGTGCAGTCACACATAAAAAAAAGGTAGGGACACCTGGGGAGGGCTTTCACACTAGACCATACAAAGTGGCTCACAGTTCCAGAGCTTGGGGGTGGGGGGTTAAAGCCACATTGCTTCTGACTGTGAAAACTAGTAGGGGTTGGGGCAGAGGAAGAAACTGCCAGTCTCTCAGCAGAGTCTGTTTGTTTGTTTAGTGCCGCCCACAGTCCCAGAAGTTATGTACATCCACCCATTCTGAAAACCACAGCCAGGACAACAGCTAGAGAGGTGCCAGTCCTATACTGGAGGCAGGAGAGGGGCTTAGAAAAGAGGGGAGTGATGAGCAAGCAGCACTGTTCCCTCTCAGACCCCTCCCCTACATACAGTGCCACAATGTGGTGAAATGGGTTACCTGCACTGACGAACACCTAAGGCTCTGCCCTTACTATGTAACAGGTGTGACAGCTCCACCTAAGAAACAGAGGCAAACACAGGAGCATGTCAGGTTGAGGAGACAGAGAAGTATGCCCCAAAAGAGGGAGCACATTAAGGTTCCAGTGGGAGAACTAAGCAATGAGGAGATAGCCAACCTAACAGATGCACAATTTAAAACGCTGATGATAAAGATGCTCATTAACTCGACAGGTAAGTTTGAGTATGGCAAAAGGAGAAGAGAAGAAATAAAGGCTATGCTAAGTGAAATGAAGGAAAATCCATAAGAAACCAATGGTGAAGGTAAGTAAACTGGGGTTCAAATCCATGATTTGGAACATAAGGAAGAAATAAATGGTCAACCAGTACAGAATGAAGAAACAAGAATTCAAATATCAAGGAGAAGTCTAGGAACCTCTGGGACAACTTTAAATGTGCCAACATCCAAATCACAGGGGTGCCAGAAGGAGGAAAGCAAGAACAGAAATTGAAAACCTATGTAAAAAAAATAATGAAGAAAAACTTCCCAAATTTGGCAAAAGAAATAGACATACAAGTCCAAGAAGCTCAGAGTCCCAAACATACTAGACCCAAAGAAGACCACACCAAGACACATAATTAAAATGCCAAAAATGAAAGATACAGAGAGAACCTTAAAAGCAGCAAGAGAAATGAAGAGAGTTACCTACAAAGGGGTTTCTATAAGACTATCAGCTGATTTCTCAAAAGAAACTTTGCAGGCAAGAAGGGAGGACTGGCAAGAAGTACTCAAAGTGATGAAAAGGACCTAAAACCAAGATTACTCTATCCAGCAAAGCTATTGTTCAGAGTGGAAGGACAGATAAAGTGCTTCACAGACAAGGTAAAGTAAAGGGGTTCATCATCATCAAGCCATTATCAGATGAAATGTTGAAGGGACTTACTTGAGAAAAAGAGGATCAAAATTATGAATATTAAAATAACAACAAACTCTCAACTAATCAACAACAGAACCTAAAAAATAAAAACAAAAACTAAGCAAAGAACTAAGCAAGCAAGAATAGGATCTGAATAACAGGTATGGAGATCATTTGGAGGATTATCAGCTGGGAGGGGTGAGGGGAAGAAACAGTGCAGAGATTAGGAAACACAATTGGTGGGTACAAGACAGACAGGGGGATGTTAATAATAACAGGAAAGGGTGAACTTAGGGAACATATGCGCAACACACAGACATGGACTAAGGGGGGTGGGAGTGCAGGAGGGAATGGGGGGATTGGGTGGAGGGGAGCAAAGGGAAAAGAATTGGGGATAAATACAATAGCATAATCAATAAAATATACTTAAAAATATGTGGTACCCTAAACTGAAGCCATCACCCCTGGAGTGGCGTGACTAATGAAAAGCTATGGGTTGTCAACTCCCTGACCAGTCACGATAATTCTGATAAACATTTTAAATAACAAGCAAAATAACGCTAACTTTATTTTATTATATTGTCCAAAAAATGTCCAATGCCCTTTTCTCTTATCCAATACAGTTGTTCTTTTGTATTTAAGCACAAAACTGTCCACTCTCCCCCAGCTTCACTCCTTTCCAAATCTGGAACCCACTTGAAAAGGCAGATTTTCCTTTCTCTTTTGGTGTCCAAGATGGGATTCAGGGGGTAAGGGATTTCCATTGCACTAAAGATGACCCCAAAAGGGGTGGTGGAAGATGTCAGGAATGCTGACACAGACCCTGGATTCTGGATAAGGAGCTGTCACTCAGCTGTGCCTCAGTGTGAGAGGGACAGTGGCAACAGAGCCAGCACAGGCAGAGGGAGGGGAGTCCCTCTCACCATCGCAAGAGGCCTGGTCCCCCTCCTGCTCATTCTTGCTGGTGTGGCCACCCCCACAGACCAGGAGGCTTAATGAGCAGCCTGGGAGCTGGGTGGTCTTCTTGGCTATAAGCCCCTATGTCCTTGGCTCCCTCATCACCATTCTGGGGCCGGCCCCAAAAGCAACCCCTCAGTCCTATTACAGCTGGACAGTTCACAATTCTGCTTCAGAGCCCTTTAGGCCCATGGTGGCAGAAGCCAAGGAGAAAGTTGGTACTGGCCAAAAGCTGTCAGGTGGAGTGAGGATGCCCAGGTAAACTTTCTGGCCACCTCCAGTAAGAAGAGAAGCAAAGGAGCTGCAGAACGTGGTCATCACAGGCAGCAGAGAGCAAAGCAAGCCAACTTCACCTCCAGCCCAAGAGAACAGAGCCACGGGGGAAACAGTCCCACATCCTGAGCCAGTGCTTCTAAACACACCTTAACTTCAGGAAAGAATGTGTTAGAAGTGCACATTTCAGGCCTCTCCCAGACTTACTGAACCAGAATCTTGACAGTGATCCTTCTAGGAGATTCTGATACCTGATACAGTTAACAAACCTCTTGTCTGTACCAAAGATGCATTTGTTGGCCAGAGTGACTTTCTCTTCCTTGTTTTATTGACTGTCCAGTGGCCACTGCATTTAAAGGCATCAGGAGGGCCCCCTTCCCTAACTAAGCAACCCCAGGGAGGCACCCCTCCCTGGTCAGTGCCAGCCCACGGCTCAGCTCCTGCACAGCCTTAGAGCGACAGGAGGCGCGAGTCCAGGGCAGCAGCTGCAGCCTAGTCCAGCTCCCAGATAAGCTCCTTGCTCTTGAATCCTAAACCCAGAGACACACAGAGCTGGCCTATTGCTTCCTGGCTACTCCTGCACCCAGAGTACCATTCCTGGAAGGCCCAACTCTAAGGTCCTCTCCTCCCTCTAACTTACACTGATGCCCCTCATCAGAAACAACTGCTCCTTTCCGCTGAGCTGTTTCTGTTTCACGTGGGCAGAATAGCCAGTAGCTTACCTCTCTGCCGCTGTGGTCTGAATATTTGTGTCCCCCCACCAAATTCCTATATTGAAATCCTAACCCCAAACTGCAGTATTAGGAGGTGGGGCCTTTGAGGGTGATTAGGTCATGAGGTTGGAGCCGTCATGAATTGGATTAGTGCACCATAAAGGAACCCCAGAGGTTACAACGGCAAGGCGTCACCAGTGAACCAGGAAATGAGCCCCACCGGACACTGAATCTACCTTAATGCCTGCTTCTGGGCCTCCCACACTCTAGAAGTGTGAGAAATACATGTTCGTTTCTAAGCCACCCATGTTATTACAGCAGCCTGACCGACTGAGACAACTGGCTGGACTCTAAGATCAGGGGCCAGGCCCCTCTGTGATCCCTACAAGAACTAAACACTTGCTCCAAGAGGAGAGAGGCTCCCACTCATCTGATGAACTGAGAGAACACAATTCTAGGCCCCTGAACCCAAAGGACTAGAGAAAGGTCAGAGGGCACAGGAGTCAGGGGGCAGCCCTGCCTCCACCTTCCTTGCCAAGCTTAAGTTGCACTTTCAAGAAGTCTTCTCTGAAATATGAAGAAAGAAATATGGCCAGCTCCCTGTCCTGCCAACAAACCAGGGGAAAACTGTCTGTTTCATAAGAAATCTCTCTTTTTACTTCAACTTGCACGAAATTGAAGTCCTGTTAAATGCTACCCAAGAATGTCTCTTCTTAAAACTTCCCTGTTATTCAAGGTGAAAAACAGAAGACAGCAGAGAAATTAGATCAAGATGAATGGAGAGGAGTCCTGACCAGCATGCCCCAGTTGGTTGAGTGTCATCCGGCAAAGCGAACAGTGTCACCAGTTTGATTCCAGATCAGGGCACATGCCTGGGTTGCAGGCCCATCCCGGCTGGGGAGAGAGGCAACCAATCGATGTTTCTCTCCCTCTCTTTCTCCCTCCCTTCCCCCATCTCTAAAATTAAATAAATTAATAATAACCTTAAAAAAAATTAAAAAAAAAAGATGAATGGGGAGGAAAAATACAGAATGCCTAAAATAAGTATGCAGTACATGGGGCCTATCCGTGGGGCAGGTTACTTAATAAAGGGCTGCATGGGATGGGGGGAGGTCTTGAAGAAGCCACTCTCCCTCAGCTGATGCAAACTGCCTGGAAAGGCCTCAGCAGAAAGACACTGCAACCTTTAAGTCCAGTAGATGGCAAAGGCAGAGCGAGCTGTCTGTGGGGTCAAGCTGGAGAGCTGAAACAGGACGGACCATCTGGGGATCTAACTCTAAGCAGAGGAGCTGGCCAGGCACTAGCAGTCACTAAGGAAATGCTATGTACTCCAGGTTTCATCTGCCAGTTTCTCCTATGCTGAATATAACCTGCCATTCCTCTCCAAAATGTTCTTTCTCAGGGGATATACTTGGAAGACTAGAAGTAATATTATTATTCTATAGCCTTGTCCATGCCTTTCCTTAAGTTCAGGGAGAAAGATCACGAAGAAACAAAAACAGCTGGTCTCCGCCTGACATACCAGCATCCCCTTCCACCAAGGCAGTGGTGCGCCTGTGGAGGCCAAGAAGGGAACAGCTCTGCTCTCACTGGGTGAAGGCCGAACCAGATGGAATTTTCTGGGAGGCGCTGACATGGTCCCTACAGCTGACCCCACCATTCACTCCACACCAAGGGGCTGGTCCAAGCCAGCCACAGATACTCCAGTTCTCTTGCCAAGACTTAGGTGAGGCCAGCCCATCTCAAAACAGGAGGGCTGTTACGTGTGGATGCCGGGCCCCATGCTCAAAGCTTCTGATGGAGTGAGTACAACAAGCTCAGGACCCTTTGTCCTAACACATGCCCAGCGACCCACAGTGTGAGCCACCAGTTTGGAAACAGACAAGCGACTCCGTTGTGGTCAGAAGAGACTCTGCTGAGGGACTTCTGGGGAAGGCTTCTTGGCTCATAAGAAGACACTAACTGTTTGTGACAATGGAGATGTTCTTTTATCTGCTCTGTCCAACATGGTAGCCACTAGCCACAGGTGGCCAGACAGCCCTACAAATGTGGCTAGTGTGATTGTTGAAACTAGAAACTTTATTTCATTTTAATTAAATTTAAAAGCCACCTGTGGTCTGTAGCTCCTATAATGGACATCAAAGCCCAGGAAGTTGTCAGGATGTAATGGCTGGAATTGCTGCTACCACTCCTGGCCATCGGCCTAAGGGGGAAGACACCATACAGGGGTTCCAGAGGTACATCCTGCCCTACTGGGCCCAACAGCACTTATTATGTGAGGTCACACAATTCTTTATTGTTTAAGGCTGCGTGCATAGGTAATCCCTATTGCTGCAGCCATGAGGACAATCATGTCAGCCTGTGAAACAATGGAACCACTCACCCCAGGGAAAACATCACGAGCATGCGGAAGAGTTGCAGACAGCAACAAAACTTGGTTGCTGGCGAACTCAAGTGGGTTTGTTTCACCTGAAGGGATGAAACCCAGCCTTGCAGCATTCAAGATCTGGATACAGACAGCACTGCTCTCTGCCTGCCTGTTAACAAGTATCCAGAGACACTGCTGACCCCTCCATCCCAAGGGCCACTGAGGCCAAGTGTGTGGAAAACCAAATAGTGGGCTACTGACATGAGGCTTCTCCCAGAGCACACAAATGTGCACTGCTGAAAAAACACATCCTGCTATGGCTCAAAATTCCACCCTTAACAATACTTGCTGTGGTTCAAGCAAGACTCTCTCTGGAGCCCCCTTTCAAAAAGCAAATGCTCCTAGCAAAGGTATTGGGTTAATTTAAGGCGTCAATGTGACGTGAATGAGTTAGATCATTGTATCTTATTCCCAAGGGAACAGGGAGCCAGAAAAGGGTGAAGCATAAGAGAGGCAAGAGGTAATCAGTTCAGTTTCACACAAGCTCCACCTTATTGCTCTCCGTATTCTGACTGCACCGCCCCACGTGCTACCTGAGAACCAGGCCGAAGTTCAAAAGTCTAACAATCCCATCATTCAATCAACATGTCCAAAGCAGGAAGAACACAGCGATGCTCAGCAGCTCTGAACTACGACACCAGAAGAGTCCCCTCTGAATGCTACACAGGATGAGGGAAACAGTGAGGGGCTGCACTGTGTCTCCCAAACTTGATACTCAAGTCCTAATCCCTAGTAAATGCAAATATGACTTTAGTTGGAAATACAGTCTTTACAGATGATCAAGTTAAGATGAGGTCATACTGGAAGAGTAAGGAGGGCCCCTAAACCAGTATGACTAGTGTCCTTTCTCAGAAGAACTTTAAACACATATACAGAGAGAGAACATATGTGAATATGAAGGCTTGAGCAGACTAGGTGATTTATCTACAAGTCAGCAAACATCAAAGATGGCCAGCAACCACCAGAAGCCAGGAGAGAGGCCAGGAGCAGACCCTCCCCTACAGCCTTCAGAGGGAGCATGGCTCCAATCATAGACTTCTTGCCTCCAGAACTGTGAGCAAATACCTTTCTGTTACATAAGCCACTCACAGTTTGTGGTTCTGACTATGGCAGCCCTACAAAATGAATACGGTGATCCCTTCTGACACTCTGACCTCACTTTTTGTATTTACTCATTCCACCATCTCTCCCACAAACCCTAAGATCCACAAGCACAGGGGTCACACCTGCCTATTCACTACATCCCAAGCTGACACTGGAGGCAGTCGGTAGTGTTAGTCAATTAATACATGAGAGGTCTGCCCTGGCTAGTTCTGGAATCTCTAGTACAAGACTCCCCTCCCTAAGCAGCAATTTCCCCATCTGTCTATATAAAAAACAACTACAACAAACAAATAAATGGACCAGATGATCTCTGTTTTGTTTTTGTTTTTTCAATTTATTATTTTTAGAGAGAGGGGAAGAGAAGGAGAGAGACAGGGAAAGAAACATCAACGTATGGTTGCCTTTCATCTGCCTCCAGCTATGGACCCGGCTGGAGACCTGGCTTGCAACCTCGTTATGTGCCCTGATTGGGAATCGAACCAGTGATCTTTGGGTTCACAGGCCAGTGCCTTTCCACTGAGCCACCAAGCGGAGCTTCTGTGAGCTTTTTTAACTCAAAAGCTCTAGGACTCACCACTGAAGATGTATCCACCCATCAAGATGAGATCAGAATATCAGAAATTGCACTAGCAGTGTTAAATAGAGGGCATCTAACCCAGGGAGTGGGTCACCGAGGTGTAAGAAAGCTAAGAGACTATGACAATCATTCTGCTGGGAGGGCTTCAGTGAAGTGAAAGCAGGACCAGCCTCGACATGGGCTTCTGGAAACGTGTCCATGTCAACATAAACTGGCTTACTCCGTCCCCACAGCAACAATCTTAGTGGGCTCTTCCTGCTTACAAAGCACAGTCCCAAAGGGGGCCAGTCTCATGGATGGGTGGCCCTAGCATGGCCAGGGGGCTGAAGGTGGGGCTCACTGAGAAGTCCTATGCTTCCCCAGCACCCACTTCCCTTCTACCACCAGAGCCAGATTTTCGCCCTCCTCCATTAAGGTAACATATTGCTGATGAAAGAAAACATGAATGGCATCATATTGAGTAACATGACCCCATGAGTAATATGAAAAATGAGGACAAACTTTCCATTCCATGGACAAAGAGTCTCCATGGCCCGCACCCAGACCTTGACCCGCCCAGTGATCTCCAGGAAGGGGGGGTGCCCGGAAAGTGGTACTCACCCACACTGCTCAGGGAGCTGCTGCTTTCTGAGTCTGAGGGCATAAGAGATAAGACGCTGTAGGTAGAACCTGGGGACAGAAAGGGAGACCATTTGTTACTAACCCCAAAGGGGTCTCTTATCTATACCCCAAACCACTGACTGAAGACCAACTGATCTTCGGTCATTGCCAGGCTGAAAACCCACACTGCACCAGGGACCAGAAATCGAATCCAAGGGGCCAGGCAGGGGAGGTGTGGTCAGCAGGGCCTAGTCTTCGATGTTTCTGCCTCACCTTCTGCCTCACCTTCCACCACCCTCCAGCTCTGGGACTTATCTACATCTGTCTGGGGCAGGGTGGAACCTGCAATCAATCAGCTGGCTTCCTATTGAGACATCTGGGGAGAGCAATATGCAAGGGAGCAACAGGCCCCAGGTTAAAATGGAATCCGGAGAATTCCCTGAAGATTTGTATCAATATGATTCTGGCTTCCATGCAGAGGTTAACAGCATAAATTAAACATCTATGAACTACTTGGGGTTTTGTTTTTTTGTTTTTGTTTTACCTGAGTATTCTGTTCTTAGGTTCTAACTGTATTCAAACTCAGCCCTTAATAATTTAGTCAGAGCCTACTCCCTTATTAAAAGTTAGTTATCAAATTATGAGTAATTACACTGCCATTAAAGCCAGGGAGTAGCATATTTTTGTTGTTTGTTGATCCAATGTTGCCAACATCTGGTTATAGACACACAACCACCACATGGTTTGGTTTGAATTAAAATTTTTTCAAAGACAGGATGGTACCTGCTTGGTATCAGGGAAGACCTCTGGGTCAGGAAACACAGTTTCTGAACATAGCTCTGTTCATGTGTGCACGGTTGGGTGATACTAAGCAAATCACTTTAGTTTTCTGAAGCTCTGTTTCCTCATCTATAAAATGAAGGGTTCAACCAGATGGCTTATGAGGTCCTTTGCCCTGTCCCATTCTAGTGATTACATTCTCCACTAATAATGGAAACAGAAGGTGTGCTTTGCTTACTAAGACTATGGGTGACACAAAATTAAGAGAGCAAACAGAACCAGAGACTAAACTGGGGGTTTAAATAAGCACAACAGGCAATGATGGTGGTTCAATTAAAATAACATAATAAACGAATGTTTTGTTCTGGAAACCAAAAAAACTATACAATGAAAAAAAGTATGTATACTAGGCATAGTGGGGTGGGCCTCAGACAGGATTTTAGCAATAATGCCTAGAACAAGCCTTAGGATGTTATGTAAAGAAGTGGCTAAGAACTAATGAGATCTTGGGCTCCAGGACCAGAAATGTAGAAGCCAAATTTAAGGGGTTCTCTCCCATCTCAACTCTTGACTAGCCACCCTATACAGAGAAAGAGAGATAAAAAGAGAGATGGGTGTAGACAGAGGAGAGGGAGAGGAGGCAGGATACTCGTGAAGGGGGTGGAGGGGAGAGGAGAGGCCCCAGGGGAAGGGGAAGATGGGGGAGGAGGTAAAGACCACACATCGAGGGCAGAGAATGGACAACCGTAATGTAACTGTGCAGGTGAGCTAGCATGTGTGCTCCCATAAAAGAGATGAAAGGAGACAGAAAAAAGAAAAAAGAAGAAAAAAGGGACTTTGATGATGGTAAAAATAGGACAGTAGCCAGTAATGACCAGTGCCCTCATGATCACATTTTCTGAGAATCTGAAGAACCTGCAGGTACCTCACGTGGACTGAAAAGGATGACTTGGGGAGCGGGCAGGTGTTTTGTCTTTAAACAGGATTGTCAGAAGGGATTCAATTTGTTCGATATGCCTCCAGCAACAGTGCTGGAAACAGCAGGTAAACGCAGGAGGAAGCTGCCGGCCAGGAAGGCCAAACAGTTCGTGCTGTCCCACACACACCGGGCAGCGATCACAAGGGGATTTGCAGGGCACCAGAAATGGAGACAGAGCCAGAAAACCCCCTTTAGTCCTGAAATTCCTCGGTCCTACTAAAAAGTGAATAGCAATATTCACTGAAATACCATCTGTATTTCAAGTTCAGCCCACACTATTCATTTTATTTTATTATTCTTAAGCATTTTATTTACTTATTTTAGAAAGAGGGAAGGGAGGGAGAAAGAGAAGCTCTGACGTTGTGAGAGAAATGTCCTTTGGTTGGCTCCCCTTTGCGTCTTGACCAGGGACCGACCCCACAACCGGGTCATGTGCCCCAACTCGGAATCCTTTTCTTTGCCAGAGGACCCCCAACCAACTGAGCCACACCAGTCAGGGCTACTTACTTACTTTTCAATAAGTTTAAATCATTGAAGGGTACGGCATTGCGTGGATTCTGTGTCCAATGGCCACAGCAGGAAGGTTGCTTGCAATTGGGCACAAATCATGCCACTGTTTCCATAAGCTAAAGCCACCTTCGCTGGGATGACTCTGGTTTTGTTCAGTTTACCACCAGGAGTCACTGTGTTGTTCTTTCTTTGTACACAGAGCACAAAGACAGAATTCTAAACAGAATTCGGGTTTATCTTAGGCAGAAATGCCTTCCATTTTAAGAAGAGCTGTGTGCTCCCTCCGGTTTTACAGACCCTGGTTATAGCCAGCAAAACTGGCCTTGGACCCCAGCCTCCCAGATATATTTGTCATGGTAGAAGTCCTGTTCCCGGACTCCAAGAGGGTGGAAAAAGGAAAGCCCCGCACTATTTATCTTACTGTCTATCCAACAGCTCTGCATTGTTGTCTCAAACAATGAGCATCACAAATTTCTCAAATCATCCCTTCCCAGGTCATAAATGTTAAGTGTTGTGTAAGGATCCATGAAATAAAGTTAGATGCAATTCAGGCAATCCATCGCTATCTTCAAAGTACAAGAATGAAACACAATGCCTTTTTTTAAACTCAGTTGCCCTTTTTCTTAATTATTTCTTTCATTTATGAGAGCAAAGAAGGCTAGCTGATGTTGGAGGACTATTTTCCAAAGACACCAACTCAGCAAGCAGGCATTCACACCTCTGACATCTCTGAGTTCGGCCCAATCCTGCTGCAAACACCAGGGACACTGTGGCCCATGCTCTGGTGGACACTCCCTCAGGAACACCTTGCTTCTTTCTCCTCATTGCCACCAGCAGTGCCATCTTCTAGTAGACCACCCCTTCTCTTCAAATCATCTTTCTCCTCCCCTATGGTGAGTTTCCACTGTTGATTAAACTTGGCAGACACCCTTCTCTCTTTCCACCTATCTCCTGCCCTAGCTGAGGGAGTTAACTGGCCAACCAATACATTCTGTTCTTCTTCCCTGTTCCTAAAGTCCTGTCAGAACTCTGGGGCCCTACCCAGGGACAGTGTGACATCTCTGTCTGTATCACCACCCCCAAGTCAGTTGGCAAGGCTTCTGGGAGTTAGAGGTGGGGGCTGGCAGGCAGTGATTAAAATTGGACAGGGACCAGCTTTTGCAATGTTCCCAGGGCCTTAGACGTCATTCAGAGGGGGGAAAAAAGGCCCTAAGACAACGTTGTCTTGGGCATGCTTTGTCTTTGCAGCTATTGTGGTCTTAACAAGCCTGTGTGGTCAGGACTTTCCGGAAAAAGCAAAGGAGTCACTTTCCTCCAAAGTCACAGTTGTCCTTCCAAAGCCAGTGATTCTGAGGGGCAGGTTTCAAATGTCATCTACCTCTGGGGTTTCACAATCAACTCTGGAGGCCAGCAGGAGACTTGTCACACAGGCACACAGCCCCTCACTCTCTGCCCTATCTCCCAATCAAAGACTATTTCCCCAGGGGCTGCCTGAAGGCACCTCCAGTCCACCTGCCCTGAAACCTGAGGCACATACTCCACCTCAAGGAGAAGCCCAGACTAAGGGGCTGCCCCACTGAACTGCTTCCACTCCCTTGTCATCACCCCCACACCCGCAAGACAGCAAGCACTGCTACTCACGAAACTCCCCGTAACCTCATGCAAGCCTGCGCAAAGGCTTGAGAGGATCCAGAAGAAGTTGGATGATCTGGAAACATTTCTAGCAAAGGACAGCAGAGCATGAGCCCAGGTTTTCATGGCATGTGGGCAAGAGAGGGTTCTTTACTGCCATAGGAATTACCTCGGAGCCTGGTCAAAGTGCAGGTTTTAATTGGGTAGATTAGGTGGGACCTGAAACTCTGCATTTCTAACAAGCCCCCAAGGGCACTGACCCACAAACAGAATAGATGCAGGGTACCAAGGCTGACCAGAGTTAGCAGGTAGAATGCAAATGGAAGCCAAAGTAGAAGCCTGGAAGAGAGCCAGCAAACTCCAGGACAGGCTGGGCCACATATCATCTGCGTTCTTCCCAAGAACACTGCATACCCCTGCAAACTGTGTTTACTACATGATTCAGCCCCTTGGGTCATGAAGACCACTTGAAAAGAAGTTCCAGTAAAATCAAGCGATAACCAGACTATGAGGCCCAAGAGAGACAGAAATCTGTCCCAAACACAGTGTTCCATTCACCTGGAGCTTGTCAAGGCCCTAGTGACTCACACTTTCTCCCTGTGAAACCTGCAACACGGAGCTGAGAGACTTGTTCCAAGCCCTGAGCCAGCAGCACAGTCCTCCCTGAGCTTCCAGATGATGAATAGCTGCTGGCCTGCCAGGTGGACTTGAAACAGCTCTGGTCACTGGGAGGATGTGCACCACCCCTCCCCAAAGCACCTATGAGGACAGGGAGAAAGCAAGCTACCATCCCCTCAAGGCATTGTGAAAGACAGCAGAAGTGCTGCCTGGTCTCAGGGTGGGAGTCCCCACCAGGCCACCAGCTTCTCCCTGGTATCCTGTTTCACACCTGAGGAATCACAGCCAGCACACAAGTGACAGAGAGCTCATGTATCCACTAGGTTCCTGATGAGTACCTGCGCCCTGCAAGGCACTGAGCCAGTTCTGGGAAAGAAGAGAAGATGGCACTGAGGAGGGTGCTTGCCCGCTGGGATACTCTGCAGAAGTCCCCTTCCCTCTCTGAGCCCGGGGCCCTCATCTGTAAATCAAGGTAGTAATGGGGTGCCTGCTGGTCTGGGTTCAACTCCCAACTCTGCTACTTAGCAATTAGTCTCTACCAGCATCCAAATGCTTATCTGTAAAATGGGATGATAAGAGTACTTACCTAATAGAGGACCGACTGAGTTCATGGGCAAGGGCTTGAAACAGCACCTGCACAGCCAGCATTCAAAATGTAAGCTGCTACTATTATGGTCAAACCAGACCTTCCACCCTGTCCTGCTCAATCCCTTGATTACCTAAATTGAAAGCTACATTAGCGTGACGAGGTCACCCAGTGCACCATGACAAACTGCTGGACTGTATGCACCTTGGTAACAATAATAGCAGCTAATAGGCATGGAGCCCCATTAAATGCCAGGATGTGTAAGCACTCTGTAAGTGCTGTCTCAGTTAATCCCCATGTCCACCCTGAAGCTGTCATTGACCCACTTCACAGAGGTACAAACAAAGGGTTAGAAAAATTAAGTAACTTGCTTAAGGTCATGGCAGAGCTACTGAGGGGACAAGCAGGGTACAAATCCAGGCTGTCTAGCCCAAAGCTGACATCCTGGACCTCTCTACATAATGGTGCTGCCGGGCTCTGAAGGTGGAAGATCACTCAGGGGAAATGCCATAGAGGAAGCCATCTGGAGCTGGCCCTGGAGGACAGTGGACTTAGATAATCACCTAAGAAGCCACATCAGCCTGGAGGACACACAGGCAAAACCTGTCACATTTACTGCAAGTGTAAATTCTCAGAACAGGAATGGCCCAGGGCCTCCCAGCCTGCTTTCCCCAGAGTGAGCTTGTCTCCAGCCTGCTTTCCCCAGAGTGAGCTTGTCTCCTCCCTACTGACACCGAGAATACACTCAACAGACATTAGGAGCTGAGCTGAGCACAGGGACTTATATGGGGGTGGGGGGGCGGGGAAGCAAGGGTGGGGAGCCACAGCTTCATGGAACTGACATGTGTTGTTGCTTCCTGCTCACCTCAACACCCATGTCCACGCTGGGCACAAAGGCTGGCCCCGGAGAGTGGGCACCCTCACTCGAGAGAACCTCCAGTGCTGAAAGAACGTGCGCCACATCTGGCTTATTAGGAAAGGAGCCCAGGATCAGTGATTACCACGAAGGGCAGGATGGAGGGATGCATCACTCCTGTCTGGGGGTTTCTAAGGATGGTCCACCAGAAACACTACTTGATGGTGGTGAGTTCTTAGCAAGTTTACCGTTAACGAATTAGTGACTGGAATTAACTCCAAAATCCAATCTGTTCCTTGACGTTCTTTTAAGATTTTGTTTATTTACTTTTAGAGGTTGTGGAAGGGAGAGAGAAAGAGGGGGAGAAAGGTATCAATGCATGAGAAAAACATCAAATGGCTGTCTCTCACATGCCCCCAACTGGAAACCTGGCCCATAACCAGGTATGTGCCCTAACTGGGAATTGAACCAGTAGCTTTTTGTTCACAGGCCACTGAACCACACTAGCCAGGGCTGTTTCTAGATATTCTTGATGTGACACCAGGACTGAAAGGGCCCTTGGGGGGAAATAAAAGCATGATTATATCGTCCCATGTATTCTTTTGAGGCCCCAAGAAACAGAGTGTAAAGAGTTTGGTCTTTCAAGGGGTCTGTGGGAAGCTTGGCCCAAAGCAGATGATTTTCCCATATAAAATGAACTATAGGATGCTTTACACACCTTGCTCTTAGGTAAGACAACATCATCTAGGAGGTGTTGTCTTACCTAAAGTAAAGTGCTTATTTACAAAGCACTTTGTGTAGCTTTGGAAAAGGTGACCTTCAGAAGTGGGTGGAAAGGGTCCATTCTATAGTGTTTTACAAAAAGAAGAGCTGCATGTTCTCACTTGCAGAAGTCCATTTAGGTATCAACTGTTCTTGTCACACCCAGAGCAGAGTGAGGAGTTTCTAAAGCAGTTGGGGCGACGGACCCACTGCACCCATGCACTCAGGCAGGGAGTATTCCTTCTGCAGCCAGTCCTGCCCTACACCAAATTAAGCGAAAGACTTGAAGCATCCTTCTCACTAAAACATGTAACAAAACCTTCCACCATGGTCCACTTTCACACCTAGTATTTCGGCAAATCCAGAGCTCACATTTACCTTCAGCTGAGTGCACCATCATATGCCAACACTCAGAAAACAGGCCCATGGTTATTCCTTCCTTTAATACAGAAAAAAGAGCTGCCCCACCCTAGGCAAAAATCTGGTTACAAGCCTTCAAATTGCCCCAAATCAACTCTAGGAAATAGGGGAAGAGATAAGAGAAGTATTTCAGATGTACAAAGGGAAGTGGGTATCTTTCAACAGAGGCAGCCCTTAGGCGAGAAAGCTGATCTTAAGTAACAAGAGGAAATACTTTACTATTTTGTGCAAACAGAAAAAACAAAATCCCATCCACAACCACAGAGTAGAGAAAATGAAACCACCAGCCCCCAAAGATGCCGGTCTCCTCTTAATTCCTGGTCCTCCTGCAGTCTGCAGGAGTCCTAAGAGCAAACCTGCCCAGTCTCCTTCCTCCCAGTGAATGGGAATCCTGCATCCTTGTGCTTGCTATCCCCAGGCCCAGCTTAGGTACAGCTTGAAGAGTAAGGGTTGGCTCCAAATTTTCAGTTACATTTCAGGTTCCTCAGAAACTAAGGGGACCCCTCTATCACCCAGCCCCAATGTTCTGCAGATGTCCAAGGGATGTACAACTGAGCCAAGTCACACCACAAGCTGGAGACAGTGCCAAGGGCAGCTTCGACACCGCTCGCCATTACAGAACCATGCATAATAGAAATAATTTCCATGAATGGCAGAACTATGTCCCCTCCAAAATTCCTATGGTAAAGTCCTAACTCCCTATACCTCAGCATGTGATTATTTTGGAGAGAGGGTCTAAAAAGAGGTGATTAAGTTGATGTAAGTCAGTAAGGTTCGTCCTAATCCTTAAAAGAGGAGGAAGTTCAGACACATACAGACATGCACACACAGAAAAAAAGACCACGTGAGGATAGAGAAAAGGCAACCACCTGTAAGGGAAGGAGAGCGGCCTCAGAAGAAACCAACACTGCTGACACTCTGATCACTGACATCTAGTCTCTAGGACCATGAGACAGTCAATGGTTGCTGTCTGAGAGCCCTTACCACCACCCCAAACTCCAGTCTGTGGTACTTTGTTGCAGCAGCCCTATCACATTAATGCAGTTCTTATAGTGCCAAGCTCTATGCAGCCCTCAAAAAACCATCAAATGAACATATTAGTGTACTTAAAACTCTCAGCTCTTCAGGAAAGAGGTACTGCTGTACAATTCACAAGGATCCTGAAGTTCAGAGACATTAAGGAACTATAGATCAATCAGCTACACTTGAAATCAGATGTACCCTGTACCTTTAACTATGTCTGAGAGCTGCCTCTAAGCCAAGCCTTGCTCCCTCTGCCCATCCCTCACCCACTCAGCAGACACAGAATGGCCCCGCCCACCCAGATGTCCACTATGCCTTCTTCCCCAGCTTTAGGTCCCTGGCAGACACTCAAAAGAGAACTCAAGATTTTGATCATGTATAGTTCTAAAATCTTTTCCTTTTTTTTTTTTTAATAAGAACTACTTTGATGCTGGCTGGTGTGGCTCAGTGGATTGGCACCAGCCTGCAAACCCAGAGGTCGCTGGTTCAATTCCCCATCAGGGAGCACGGTCAGATTGCAAGCCAGGTCTCCAGTCAGGTCCCCAAGCTGGTGGCAGGTGATGAGCAGTCATTCATTGAGGTTTCTCTTCCTTTCTTCCTCCCTCCCTGCCCTTCTCTCTAAAAATAACGAATAAAATTAAAGAGAATAAAATAAAAATATTCTTTGCTTTAAAAAAACGACTTTGATAATCATTAAAAAGAATTATTCTTAAGAAAAAAGTTAACATGGTTAAGGAATTCTATTGCATCTTCTTCAGCCTGTGCGCAAATAAATAAATGATCCAGGAAATATATTTGGGAAGCCTTATTAAGATTTTTAAAAGTACAAGCAGCCCTTGCCAATGTCTCATTACCCATTATGAGGTTAAGAGAGTATGGGGGCAGAAATAAGGCCACTGAGGCCAATCATCCCAGTCAGTCTATCTCCAGAAGTATTTTTTTTTTTTTTTATTTGCTATTGTTTTTTGTTTTTTTTTTAAGATTTTATTTCATTATTTTTAGAAAGAGGGGAAGGAAGAGAGGCAGAGAGGGAGAGAGACATCAATGTATGGTTGCATTTCACCTGCCTCCAGCCACAGACCTGACTGGAGACCTGGTTTGCAACCTGGTTATGTGCCCTGGCTGGGGAATCGAACCTGCGACCTTTGGGTTCGCAGGCCGGCGCCTTATCCACTGTGCTACCAGCCAGGGCTTCCAGAAGTATTTTTAATAGCACGTTCCATTTCATCACATTTCGGAAAAACATTCCGAGAGAGGAGACTTTGGGGGACAGATGAGCAGGCACTGAAGCAACATGCAGCAAGTATGCTTACAGCAGGAGGGCAGACAGTCACTCATGACTAGTCAGTGATTTTCATCTGAAAATTCAGATCTCTATTGACAGACACACTCAAGACACAGATCTATGAGCCTGCAGCCCAACAAAGCACCAATTTTATATTTCCTAGGCCTACTGGGCCCCTAACTTCCTTGTTTAAATGGAAACCACCAGACAGGATTTTGTACAAACATGCGCTTTCCTTGGGGGCAAACATTCTAAGTCTATAACTTGTTCTTTCATTTTGAGCTTTTTGTCCATAGCAACAACATCAAAGATGAGAGACGTGGGAGGGTAGGGCTGTCAGGGGCACCAGAGAACAGAGCAAATACAAAGTTCAGGGACTGAGTGCCTAAGAGGCAAAATGTAGCAGGAGCCCTTTTGCTCAGCCAGGCAGGGTCAGTCTCAGAGAAATGACCTCAAAAGGGTCTACGTGGGAAGAGAGCCTCCTCCATATGGGAACAGAGCTCCTGCATGGTCATCCCAGGCTGAGTTAGCACACCTTCCCCTCCAGATGACCTGCAAGGTCCTGGAGAGGAAAACTGTATGAAAGAATATGCTCCCCCTCATTCCATCTCTCCCAGCAGTTCTAACTATGCCTGAACCACCATATTCAGCATAAACCCACAACAAATTTGGGAGGTAGGAAAGAACTAAGAGTTGCAAAACACTGTTGCAAGGTGGGGAGGCAACAAAACTATGATGATGGAGGAAAGAATTCCCCTATGAAAGGATTTAGATGAGAGGGCTAAAAGTATTACTAATATTCACCGGACAAAGCTGTTAAACAGTTTTCATTAATGATACTGACTTTTCTGAAACCATTTTGAAGGGCCAACCACTTTTTCATTTTAACATTGTTCACTGGAGTCTCTTAAAATGGTCTCAAATCCACTTTTACACCACTAGAATGTGTCAAGCGAATAGAATTCTGAGGCAAAGACATCCAGAACCATCCCAGCCCCTACTGCTAAGTATACCTTCTGAAGTTTCATGTGTTAAAACTAATTAAACCAAGTCACTTAATATTTACCCCGTTTCTTTGAGATGTGTGGTCTTTCATAACGTGCGGGACATTTGGGGTTTGTGTTTGGGGGCAGTGCTGTAGAGTCTCCCTCAAAATCTAAGGAAGAACTGCCAACAGGGAAACATTAAAATCTCTTAAAGTCTCACTCCCCCTCAGTTTGCATCTCAAGGAGACTTGGTGAAAAACTAGCCATGCAAAAGTGCCACAACCTACTGGTAACCTCCCAGGCCTAGGCCAAGCAGAGGACCAATGAAACGTCTTGACACAGGCACTGTAAAAATAGCGGAAAACACTGCTTTCAGTACAACCAAAAAGGGAGAGGAGCAGCCCCAACAACTGTGTCCCACATCATCACAAAAAATGGGATCCGCTGTGAGCCTCCAGCTTCCTGGGCCCTATCCAGCCTGGAAGGCCTGTCTGTGCAGCCACCTCGCCCATGTTGATGGCCATTCTGTCCTCTGCCTCATCACAAAGGCCACTTGTTTCCCATGAGTGCCCAGAACAGTGGCTCAACCAGTCAGCCCAGTTGGGGGACTGTGGTCCTGGCGGATGGGCTGTAAAAAGGCTATCGGATGGGCTGTAAAAAGGCTATCGGTGACTTCAGCAGACAATTACCAAAGTAGTGTCAAGTTACCAAGCTCTACAGGTCACCTGCTAGGCTGAGAGACTACGTAGGAGTCATCCTCCAGACCAGGGGAGGAGTCTGGCAGGGTCATTTGTGACCTATTTCATCCCCTTACCCTAAGTATTATATCCTTAAGGCATTTGGGGGAAGGAGAAGAAAGGTAGTCTATGTGAACGAGTCTAGAACTTTCCACATGAGTAACCTCCCTGGTCTTCTTCCAGACCCAGGAAGGAGACAGGCTGGGTCATTTGAGAGCGATTTCATTCCTTTACCCAAAGTATTATATCTTCAAGGCATTTGGGGGAAGGAGAAGAAAGATAGTCCATGTGAATGAGTCTAGAACTTGCCACATGTGCAACCTGGCCTGGTCTTAGGGTACAGAGTATGGGAGGAGTTAGCCCTCTGAGGAAGGAATTTGTGGGACCATGGTTCAGTGGATACATAATGGCGAGGGGCACGACTGACCCCAGTGGGTGGGGGTAGAGGGCAAAGATAAGGAACATTTACAAAGAACAGGAATATCTAAAACTCAAGAACATCCGCTAAGGCATTAAAACCCAAGAATATGCGCTAAAACATGCTGTATGTCAGTTCCATCTCTCCCAGCTGTTCTAACCATGCCCGACCTACCATATTCAGCATAAAACCGCAACAAACACAGGAGGTGAAAAAGAACTGAGTTGCGAATAGAAAAAAATAAAAGGTCTGGAAAACCGACTCCCGCATTTACATGCCCAAAGGGCGATGATGAGAAAAGGGAAAACTTAGAAAAAGATTAGGGTTTAAGAAAAAAGAAGAAAAGACTGGGTCCCTTCTGAACAAACAACAAGATGGCAGACGTAAAGCAGAAGAAGCAGCGGACCTTCGGCAAGTTCACTTACCTCGGGGTGGATCTCCACCAGCGGCTTGGCGAGTCCTGCGAGCAGCTAGCGCAACTCGACAGTGCCAGGCAGCGGCGGCGACTGAGCCGGGGCGGGCGGAGGACGCAGTACTCGCTACCGACGCGCCTGCGCACGACGGGAGAACAAGAAGGCTCCACCCATGGAGAAGCCCGAAGTGCTGAAGACGCACCTGCAGGACAAGATCATCCTGCAGGAGACGGTGCGCAGTACTGCGGGCGCGTATGATGGAAAGACCTTCAACCAGGTGGAAATCAAGCCAGAGATGACAGGCCACTACCTGGGGGAGTTCTCCATCACCTACAAGCCAGTGAAGCATGGCTGGCTGGTATCGGGGCCACCCACTCCTCCAGCTTCATCCCCCTCAAAGTGAAAGCACAGACTTATACTTAAAACAAAACAAGACCTAACAACTGGCAGGATTTATTGACGAGATAGGCAAAGTGGGTGTCCCCACTGCTGCTGTCTCAGAGCTGCAGCAGGATGACCAGCTCCCTCGCCCCCCGGCCCTCGCCCCCCGGCCCCCGCCCCCGCCCCAGGCCTCAGCATGTCTTCAGCTGTGGGAACTCAACTCTGCGATCCACTCAGATACCTACCTCCACCTGACCTAGGCCCACACCTTCTCATACTTCTCCCTTCTCCCTATTGCCACCATCCCAGTAACACCTCTCACAGCTCAACTGTTTCATCCATCTCCCAATTCTGCTCAGGTCTCTAGGGTACCAGCTCAGCCACCATGGGCAAAGAGCAGAACATCTCTCTACACCTCTACTTGGCTCAGAAGATTAAGTGAATAACAAAGGTCAAGTATCTCAACATCAGTCCTTCCAGGTCCCAGAATGTCACTGAGCCCTACCTCCCAAGAGTGTCCCCAGAGCCCAGCTGTGTCCCATCTCCAAGTGCCCAGAAGTCCCTTGCTACACAGTAAAAAAACTACCTTGAGGCTGGCATTTGAGGGTCTTTAAGACTCTTGAGGGCTGGGCCCAGCCTGCCTGCATCCTGCCTTTTCTTCTTACCCCCATGCAGGGCTCAGAACAGGCCAAAGGGCCAAGTCCTCATCCCTCCCTGCCCATGCCCACCTGTATTCACCTCCATCATCATCACCACCTCTCCCACCAAGGTCCTAGCCATCCCTTCAGGCCCAGCTTTAAACAGAACCCAAGTTGCATCCCAGATCCCTCCACCAGGAAATGACCTATTACTATCACCCTGCCTATTCCTCCCTATGGTTCTAACTGATGTCTACCAGGCTTGGCTTCACCTATGAGATTGGACCAGGGCCGGCATCCTGAACACACGAGCAGTGCATTCTCACAAGGCCCCATGCCTGGCTTCACACTCTGCTGTGGCCACTTTAAAATTCTTAATGACTTATGAGCAAAGGGCCCTTCATTTTCACTTTGCAGTGAGCTACTAATTCCATATTGAGTTCTGCTGAGGACTTCTCAAGGAAGAGGCTTTGGTTTATCTCTGCATTCCCCATAGCACATAGTAGTGCCTGTTATATAGTAGGGATTCAATGCAGAAGATAAGGAGGTGAACTCCAGGTGTCTCTACTCTATGTGCGCAGTTAATAATAAAGGCCCCTGCCACCTCTAGCCAACTCACCTTTCTCCTTCCCACCTACAAACATGCACACACATACAGCAGAGAACAGCAATTCACCTCAGGTAATTCCTTATATCCATATCCTCTTCGGTCCCCACTACACACCCCTCCACAGGACATCATGGACATTTCTGAAAATGTAGCACCTCTCCCTGGCTGGTGGCACAGTGGATAAGGCACCGGCCTACAAACCCAAAGGTCGCTGGTTCAATTCCCCAGCCAGGACACATAACCAGGTTGCAAGCCAGGTCTCCAGCCAGGTCTGTAGCTAGAGGCAGGTGAAAGGCAATCATACATTGATGTCTCTCTCCCTCTCTGCCTCCCTCCCTTCACCTCTTTCTAAAAATAATAATAAAATCTTTAAAATTAAAAAAAAAAATTTAATGCAGCACTTCTGCTGCTTCAATTTCATGAAACACTGGTTGCTGTAGAGCTCACCCTCTACAGAGCTTTAAAATGCAGGAATACCGACCCAGGAGGCATCCCGGCTCTGCCACTTGCTGGCTGTACAACCTTGATCAAGTCTCCAAGCATAAGGCCTAGAAAGGGGACAGCACCCTCTCCAGCCTTTCCTGCCCCCTACCCTCTCCCCCTCTATCAGGCCTGGCCCCAGCCCTGACTCTCCCTGCAGGTTGGCTCAAGCAACTCGGGCTCACAGTGACAACCTCACTCTGCTCTCCCTGTCCACATCTGTGATGCCTGCAAGGCCCAAAGTTGGGAGGACAGACACACCCACAGGCCAGACACAGCCTTAGGAACCAGGGATGGCAGCCACTTCCCCGGACACCCTGCTAATGGGATCACACCCAATCTGGCTCAGACCCACAGCAGCACATCCGACACACACCCTCAATCCCTCCCTACCCTGTGACCCGTAAGCAACCTCCTGGCACCAGCACACAGCCAGAAGCCAAACCAACTTGCATCAAAAACACTCCCTGGCCATACAAAACAAATGTATTTGGCCCATTAGAAAAGAAGCAATTGTTTGTGAAGAGATAAATATATAGAACACAGTAGACTGCTCCCTCTCCATCTGACTTTTAAGCACTTTCAACATAAAATCTTGGTTGACACCAGGTGTGTTTTAACTCGCAACATAACACTGTCTTCATGAAGCATCACAGAATGTAAAAGACAGGGGACCTCCAAAAATCAAAGTGATCCAATGCACCCGTTGACAGATGAGGAAACTCAGGTTTCAGCAGGTCAAGACTGCCTGCCTTTGGGCTCCTCAAGCCCCACTATGCTCCACTTGGACACTACACCGCACACTGTAAGAGCACTGACTGTTTACAAGCTGTCGCCCCACCAAACTGAGTTTCCTGACACCAGAGTGCCGCCTCTTTAACTTCTGCAGCTCTAGCATCTCTCACATGATCAGGCAACCACAGGTGCTCAATAAACAACTGATGAACACACAAATGACCCACAGGAGCATCCCCAAACCACACAGTCAGGGGCAAACAAAGCTGACTAGAGCCCTGGCTTCCTGTGTCACCTACTTCCTATTCTCTTCTTAGACTGAATGTGGCAGGTGCTGGATAACTGGGGGAAGAAATACATCTCTTCCTGTAAGACCACTAAGCTATGGGGCTAGGGCACTGGCCTTGGGGTTAGACCTGTCTCCAACCCTGCATCTAACACCAGCATGTGGGCCATGTTACCACATGAGCAGCTCTCTTTTAACCTCAGTTTCTTTCATTCTCAACTGAAGGATAAATAAATCTCACCTTGCCAACCTGCTAGTATTACAGCAAGGAGGAATAAAAGAAATGAGCATGTGCACTGAAGACAACATGAGTGAAACTGAATTCCCAATAACGCTGCCTCTTCCTCATCCACCAGCTCCCAGGTAAGCAAGGAGAACAGATGTCATTTCACTGTACAGATGTGAAAACAAGGTTCCAGAGCCATGGTAGTTCCTGCAGTGCCCCTGGATATCCTGATGCTCACTCCTGCTCTAACAACTGACCTAGGCCATGGGGGTGGGGTGGGGGCTTCAGGAGTACCTGTCCCCCAGATAGCAATACCTGACAATCCCGTGTCCCTCTGAACAGCAATTCCTAGCTGTGAGCTGCCAACCCCTGGATGCTTCAGGGAAGCACCAACTGTGGATGGTCCCATGCCTTGGGCAGAAGGACAGAAGTCTAAGGAAGCTCAGAGAGCCAAGTAAAAAATACCTACACCCTATGGCCTAGAAGTCAACAAAGACATCACTGCCAGGTTTTCCAATTCTCCTGGAGCAAACATTATTGACTGCAGAAGGAAGGAGGAAGAAGGCAGTTTTGGACCCCACCTGTTCCCTGAATCTAAGCTGGAAATGTCCTCTCTTCCACTCCCCACTGTTTCCTCTTTCTCATGTAGCCATCTTGGAGCCTTTCCACAGATAGGTGACCTCTATCCCTCACAAACCACAGCAAACCTCTGTTTCTAAAACTCCAGGCACTACCCAAAGGCTTTCACACAGGAAAGTATGGGATGGAAGATGATGCAAACAGCCCGGTCTATTGGTAGCTGCTGCATGGTGGAAAGGGTCTTCACCACCCACTTAAAATCTGAATCCTAGACTGTGTGTGCATAAGGACAGGTGCGCATACACAAAAACTGTCAGGTATCTACCTTGGGGGGTGGTCAGTATCCTGGAGGGATTATGCGGGCCCTGGAGCCCTCCTGCCTGCCGGGGATAGTGCATGTTCTGCGGCTAGGGCACCTTCCTTAATCTCCCTGTGCCTCACTCGCCTCACTATTAAAACAGGGATAATAAAAGAACATGCCTCCCAGGGTTTTTGTGACCGATGAAGTTCCAGAACATTTGGCACAATGCTTGGCATACAATAAAAGCTCCGTTTTCCCCCAGCACAATGTTAATTAGGTTGCCTCTGAGATTTTGTATGCGTTTCTTTTTCCTTCTTCATTAATTAGATTTTCTACATGAATGTGCACACTTTATTGTCAGCATAGAATAAAGCTTTATGTTTTGTTTTGTTTTTTTTAATGGAGTATGAAGAAGAACTCAGAATCCTAAGGAACCCTTTCTTCCAAACACACGGTGCTGAAGCAGCCCTCTTACTGCCAGTCTATTTTTGAGAGTCCCCTTTAGGGCAGGAATCGCCACTGTCCAGAGCAGCCCCAGCCTTTTATGCTCCCTGACTCCCATTACACCTCTTCTCCACTCCTGCCCATCCAGGAAGACATGAGCCTGGCCTCCTTGGCCTATTCTGCAAAGACTTCCCTCCCTGGGGGCCCACACTGCAACCTCCCCCCTCGGGAACACCATTTTTCCTGACCCTTGCCCTCCCCTAGTCGGTGCTTGCACACCCCAAAGGAAGTCCATTTTGCACCAGCGTTGGACAGGTCCAGGCATGATAAGCTTACCAACACCATCACAGACAGTCCTGAGGGCATGGCCACCCCCTTCCTCTGCTATTTCAAGGCATTTGCCCCAATTTTCTTCTTGGATCCTCACTACATACAACCCTATGAGTGGAAGAGAGATTCAGGGAAAGGAAGAGATGAGCCAGTCACACAACTGGACTTACAAGTCATAATGACCAATTCCAATCAAGGACTCATTCCCAACACTGCTTCCCCAGAGAGGTATAGGACAGGCTCTCCACCAACAGGCTCGAAGGCCAACTAAGAGGTCGGGCTCCACAGGGCAGAACTGCACTGGCCAAGAGGGCACCACTCTTTGCGCTCTCTCTCCTCTTCCTTCCACCTTCCTTCCGTCACTTCTCACTTCCCTCCTTCTCCTTCTCCAGGACTCCCCTCCTCACTGGCTGGGCTTTGGTACTCAGTGGCCCCACAGCTGCCATCAGCCCTTCTGAGGGTGTCCACAGCTAAAGAAGGTAGTGACCCAACACCAAAAGAAGGGACAGGAGGAGGAGATTTTGAGCTCTGTAGAAGATACTACTGGTTTTTCTCTGTTTTATGTCAAATGACCTCTAAACAGTACACTGGAGCCCTGCATACTTAAAAGAATTTAGTAGAACAGTTTAAAATGTTCAGACATCGGAATGTCAGATTTCATAAATGGCAGAAATTCAGAACACATATGCAAACCACAACCCTGGGTCATGGAAAGGTCTCTTAACTGTTCAGATCACAGATTCTAAAAAGAGAGCAGATTTCCCAGCCACCCCCCCACTGAGGTTCAAGAACTATAAGATTGTCTGGGGGCTATCCATCAGTATAGCATGTATATACATGTCTATATTATAAACAATGGGTTCTAACAAAGGTCAATCATTGATAACCAAGTTTATAATCCATATTTTAATAACATTAGCATAGTAATAAAATATGTGTTTTTTCCCTAGATTTAAAAATCTATAATAGACATGTTTAGGACAGTTAGGAAGACTTGAAATGGGCTGCATAGTATATAATGTTATTGTACCAGCAATGTATTCCTTGGGTGTGATAATGGTGGTGTGTTAAGTAGAAGTACATCTTAGTTTACAAGTGATGCACGCTTGTGTTTAGGAATAAAGTATCCTGATGACTGTGTTTTTCTAAATGAGTCAGGAAAAAAATTGTATGTGAACATATAGGAGAGAGCAACAGAATGAAGAAGCAAATATGCAGGCTGTTACCCACTGGTGAATCTAGGTGAGGACTATATATGTACATATCTACTGTACTATTCTTCCAACTTTCCTGTGAACTTGAAAATTTACCAAACAAAATATCAGAGAAAAATAGAAATTTGTTTAAAACAGAAAAATGTTTTTAAAAATAAAATGGCTCATAATCCCTTTGCCTATATAATTAATTAATTTTAGAGAGAGAGAGAGAGAGGGAGAAATATTAATTTGTTGTTCCACTTATTTATCCATTCATTGGTTGATTCTTATATGTGCCCTGACTGGGGTTCGAACCTGCAACCTTGACATATCAGGACAGAATGACACTATAATCAACTGAGCTACTTGGTCAGGCCTACTTAAAAATAAGTCACCCCCTGGCTGGGGTCAGCGGTTTGAACACCAGACTGTACACCAATCATGGCACATGCCTGGGCTTTCCCCTCTCTCTAAAAAAATAAAATCTTAAAAAACAATAAAAATAGGTGAGTAATGGGAGGTGGGGGGCTTGGTTGAAAAAGTGAAGATATTAAGAAGTACAAATTGGTAGTTATACAACAGTCAAAACCCTGGCTGGTGGCTCAGTGGATAGGTGGTGACCTGGGAACCAAAAGGTCACTGGTTCGATTCCCAGCCAGGGCACATAACCAGGTTGCAAGCCAGGTCTCCAGCCAGGTCCATAGCGAGGCAGATGAAAGGCAACCATACATTGATGTTTCTCTCCCTTTCTTCCTCCCTCCCTGCCCTTCTCTCTAAAAATAATGAATAAAATATTTTTTAATTAAATAAATAAAATAAAAATAGTTGAGTAACACTATGTGTGTCCAACCATATTTTATCTGCCCAAGAAGGAAAAAACATAAGTTTTTTGTTTTTTATGTCTCCTTTATTGATTATGCTATTACAGTTGTCCCAATTTTTTTCCTTTTGCCCACTTCTGCCTAGTATCTTCCTTCCATCCAGCAAACCTATCCCCCTGGTTCATGTCCATGAGTCGTGCATAGAAGTTCTTTGGCTTCCCCATTTCCTATACTATTCTGACCTTCCCCCTGTCTATTTTGTACCTACCAGTTATGCTCCTTGATCCCTGCACCTTTTCCCCCACTCTCCCCCTTCACCCTCCCCACTGATAACCCTCCATATGATCTCCATATCTGTGGTTCTGGTTCTGTTCCTGTTCTAGCTGTTTGCTTAGTTTGTTTTTGTTATTTTAGATTCATTAATTGATAGTTGTGAGTTGATTGTCATTTTACTGTTCATAGGTTTCATCTTCTTTTTCTTAAATTTGTCCCTTTAACATTTATTATAATAAGGGCTTGGTGATGATGAACTCCTTTAGCTTCACCTTGTCTGGAAAGCACTTTGTCTGCCCTTCTATTCTAAATGACGGGCTTTGCTGGATACAGTAATCTTTGTTGTAGGCCCTTGCTTTACATCATTTTGAATACTTCCTTACCAATCCCTTCTTCCTTGCAGAAGTTTCTTCTGAGAAATCAGCTGACAGTCTCATGGGAACTCTTTTGTACGTAATTCCCTTCTGTTCTCTTGCTGCCTTTAAGATTCTCTTTATCTTTAACCTTTGGTATTTTAATTATGACGTGTCTCAGTGTGGTCTGATTTGGATCTCGCTTGTTTGGGACTTTGTGTGCTTCCTGGAGTTTTATGTCTATTTCCTTCAGCAAATTTGAGAAGTGTTCTTTCATTATTTTTTCAAATAAGTTTTCAATGTCTTGCTCTTCCTCTTTTCCTTCTGGCACCCCTATGATTCGGATGTTTGTGTGTTTAAAGTTCTCCTTGCTTTTTTCAAGTCTTGTTTGCTCATTCCGTAATGGCTGACTGATTATTTCTCCCTTATGTTCAAAATCATTGATTTGAACCCTTGCTTCTTTCTCTTCACCATTGATTTTATGTGGATTTTTCTTCGGTTCACTTAGTATAGCCTTCATTTCTTCCCTTATGTATTTGCTATACTCAATCATATCTGTGAGAATCATGAGTGCGCCCGTTAGATTAGCTATCTCCTTGTCACTTAGTTCTCCCTCTGGAACCTTGATCTGCTACCTCTTTTGGGCCATACTTCCTTATCTCCTCAACTTGACAGGCTCCTGTTTGCCCCTATGTCTTAGGTAGAGCTATCACACCTGTTATGTTGTAAGGGACAGAGCCTTAGATATTTGTCAGTGCTGGGTGACCTATTTCACCACCTTGCGGAGCTGTATGTGGGGGAGGAGTCAGAGAGGGAACAACGCCGCTTGCTCAGCACTCACCCCTTTTCCCATCATTTCACCCGCTTCCCATATGCAACTGGGTCCCTTTAGCTGTTGTCCTGGTGACGGTTCCCGGAGAGGGTGGATTTAAGTACATTCCAGGACTGTGGAGACCTTCTAAATGATCTCTACTGAGAGATGGGCAGTTTCTTCCATTGCCCCAAACCCCATTGGTTTTCACAACCACAACCAATAAGGCTTTATCTTCCCCAGCACTGGAACAGTGAGCTGCATGGTCTGACCTCGGTCTCGGATCTCACCCCAGGTGTCCTGCCCGTTTTTTATAATGTGTGAGAGCTCTTTCCAGTGGCCAGCCGCAGGCACTGCTTTGTAGCCATAGCACCAGAGGCCACCAGTGCCACCAGTGCCACCACCACCACACCAAATCCTCTCTAACCAGCTCCCCATCTGTACCCCTCAACCTGTCTGGATGAGTATTACTTCTTTATATCTTTGTTGGACTTACATGCAGTTTGATTTTCTGGTAGTTCTGGTGTTTTTTTGTTTTGAGGTAGATGTAATCCTTCTTATGAGTGTGGGAGTAGGCAAAGTGTATCTACCTATGCTTCTATCTAGGCCAGAAGTTGTTCAAGAATGTTTTTCTCTTACCATATCATTGACCAGTCATGAAAAAACTCATGTTTTCAAGCCCAAACCCTGACTGATAATGAGTTCACCCATGCTTATACTTGCATTGGCTTTTGCTATAAAATTACCGGTCAACAATGTATTAGTGAACAGATGGATGTAATTGTGCTACATGAGTTAACTCGTGTTTGCACTTATGTTAGCTTTTGTATAAAATTGCTGTTCAACAATGTGTTAATAAACCAACACATTTTTTTCAAAGTCTACTGTATCGTTTCTTAGTGATATAATGAATTTTTTTTAAATGAGGGCCTATGCAAAGAGACAAGAGCCCTAGGGGGAAGCAGTCTGGAAACAGGCTGCGAGAACATTCCGGTCTGCTTGCCTGGGAGTCACCTGATGGCAGGGGCAGAATTTCCAGGTAGGGCTCTCCCCGCCACCTCCACTGCCCGCAGATAGACAGCCTTGTGGGGCTTCCCAGACCCTTGAGAGTCCTGAGATTGCCCACTCAGTGCCTGGAGTGTGGGACCACCCGAGTGAGATGCCAGCTGGAGCAGCACCTCCTCCAGGCACAGCACAGCCTCCTCCACCAGCAAGGGGACACAGGCGCCCAGCACAGCCCCATGCTGAGGCCGAGGAGGGCCTTCAGTTTTCTCACCTCTGCTTTGCCCCACCTCATTCACACTCACTCCTGGGGACTTTGATTTTCTCGGGGGTGGGGCGAGGGAAAGAGAATTGTGCTAACTTTTCCTTATGATTATTAAAGGTGAAGGAGACAGAAGTTGAGGCACCGCCTGAGCAAGGCCGCCCTGGCAGCTGGAGGGGACTGAGAAGAAAGGCAGAGAGATGCAAGGACAGGGGCTGAGAGCGCCTGCAGAGCCCAACGGGCCTAGTAACTCAAGCCAGGAACAGGCTGCTGCTTCTGCCAACAGAGTTATCTTTTAATCCAACCCCCACATGACACCGTGTGGCAGCAGCATGAGCCGCTCCTGAGGGCACATGAGTCATGAGGGGCCCTGGGTCTCTCCCTTCAGGCCAGGGCTTGCCCGTGCTCCCAAGGAAGTGAGGACCCCTGCTCCTCCAAGGTCTCCCTCAGGACAGGCCTGCGCATGCCTGGGACAGTGAGGCAGCAGGTGAGGAAGTGGAGGAAGCTGCTGTGCTCAGCAGGGTCCCCCAATGCCAGGTGCAAGGCCTGAGAAGGGAAGGCAGTGGCACAAGGTCACTGAGCAGGCTGGCATCACATCAGGATTTCCCTTAACCCAGATGTGGCAGAGAGGTCTGCAGCTCAAGAATAGTTATCAACCAGCTGTGATGGGCTGCCTGGGATTCTGGGCAAGGGGAATTCTGTGACCCTGGGCAGGCTCAGCAGGCAAGAGCATCTTGACTGACTGGTGAAGAAAAAGAACAGTACTGCCCCAGGCCTGCCACCCCTCACGTCATGGGTGCTGATGAGTTCATGGTATGCCCTCTGGATTCCAACTGCCAGGGGTGAAATTCTGACTCACTAGCTTAAGATTCTGGGCAAGTAACTTTTCCTCTCTGTGCTTCTGTTACCTCATCTGCACAATGGGAACAGTGGCCTGACATCTTTGAGTTTCTGGGATGACCCATGAGACAGCCACATAAATTCCAAGGCACCCACTGTAAATGGTCATAAATGTCTATAACACAGCAAACCACTGCTATTGTGGTCTGCGGCCATGAGCTCTGGCCCAGCCTCCTGCCCCTCACCTGTCACACACCCCGCTTCCTCACAGCCAGACTAGTGCTTGGCAAGTGTCCAATGCTGTAGCCTCCCTTAGCAGTGGCTGGCCTACTGAAGAACTGTTTCCAGCTCTAGCCTTTCCCCCCAAAACCTCTGCCCAAAGCTCAGGCAGGTTATTCTAGCAGCCATCAGAGCTGGTGGATAAGAAATGCAGCAAGGGACCATGACAGGGAAGGATTCTTCTCATCCCTTCTGGACTTGGCCCTTGTCTCTAGCACTACCACCCTAGACCCCAAAAGATCTTCCACCAGACCACCAAAAACACACAAACACTAAAGGAAGTACATATCATCTTATCAATCCCATGCTCTACAACTTTCCATGGTTCCCTTTGACCTATCAGGATGAGGTCAAAAAGTCTCACCCCAGCACCGAAAGGACACGAATGTGCATTGAGCATCTCATTTTATGCCACGTACTCAGCTACATACTTTATACATATTACACCATATAATAACTCCCTGTAAAGTTGGTCTTATTACCACATCTTAGAGGGAGAGGAAGTTGAAGGTATGAAATATTAAGCACTTTACTTAAGCCACACAGCTCAGGAACATCAGAATTAGAGTTGGAGGCCAAGTCCACAGCCCCACTCCTGCCTCCTTTTCCACCCTGTCTCCTCCAACCCCCTCCTGGACCAGGCCACCGTTCAGTCACCACAGGGCCCATGGTCACCCAGCATGCCTGGCTCCTTCCTGCCTCACTGCCCTCCCTCAGGCTTCTTTCCCCACAGCTGGAATCACCTGATTTCACTCAACCCTCAAAGTCCAGCTCTCCGGTTATCTTCTCCATGAGAATGGCCCTCAGCCCAACAACCCTCCCTTCCACAAGACAGAATCCACCCCTTTCACGGATGCACACTAGAGCACGACTTAACAGTCCCCAAGCCAGCAGCATCGCTGTCTACATCCTCATGTATATCGATCACCTGGTCACCACCACAGCTCAGTATGTTGGCTTGAACAAGTGAATAAAAATCTCCCTGCTAGACTTACAGACCAGGAAACAAAGCACAGTTAGAAGTGGACTTGAGCTCTCTCACCTGGATGGACATGCAGACAGTGCCATAGATAGGCACACAGCCTGAGAACTCACCTGGTTTGAGAAGTGGGGAGCAAAGAGGAGAAAGGGAGACATGCAGCTCATGTAGAGATAGGGATAAGAGTTTGGGGGAGGTGCACAAGATATTCCCTAATTGGGTGTAGCAGCTTCAGGGAACTTTGATTTTATAACTAGAATGCTAAGAACTGTTGTGCTTCTGAATAATGGTATCTTTTGCTTCTCTGTGGGTTTTTTTTTTTTTTTTTTTTTTTGGTTTTTTAAAGATTTTATTCATTATTTCCAGAAAGAGGGGAAGGGAGAGAGGCAGAGAGGGAGAGAGACATCAATGTATGGTTGCCTTTCACCTGCCTCCAGCCACAGACCTGGCTGGAGACCTGGCTTGCAACCTGGTTATGTGCCCTGGCTGGGAATCGAACCAGTGACCTTTGGGTTCGTAGGCAGGCGCCTTATCCACTAAGCCACCAGCCAGGGCCTGCTTCTCTGTTTTAAAGCTAGCCTAATTGGGCAGGACTGTATATTTTGAGTGTTTTTAAAGGAAGTGGGATTTAATGGCACAACTGCACCTTTCATATAAATCTGTATACCCCTCAAATAAACAAAATACCTTCCCTTTTCAAAGAAGAAGGAGAAGGAAAAGGAGGAGAAGGGGGAGAAGGAAGAGGAGAAGGAAGAATTATTATTATTATTATTATTATTATTATTATTGACCTTTACAGGGAAAAATTGGTCAACAGCCCGTCTAGAGTAGCCTTCTGGCAAATAGTTTCTCCTTAGATCAATGCATGTTAGCAATGCCAGCAAGGCTCAACTCCAGTGCTAGGAAGCAACATATCCACATGGGGAGCTGTGGTGAAGGCAGCATCAGTGACTTCTGAGAGCCATGCTGCTGAGGAGGAAAGTCTGGGCCTTCTCCACTCCCTCCTGGCACTGGCAGAAAAGCCCACTTTGGCTTCCTGGTACTCTCACTCTGGACACAAGAGGTACCAGTCCTGGAGCAGAAGCAGCTCCTCCCTACCAACCTGGACAGAAAGATGCCAGGCCCTGGAAGGGTCCTTGGCCAACTGCACGCTGCTGCCACAGTTTATCAGCCCCAGGTCCCCTTGGGAAAGAGGCAGAAAAAAGAGCTCTCCATCCTGACCCACTTTTCCCAGAACTCCCTTCCCAGATCTGGCCCAACCCAGTGAGAGCCCTCTCACCTGTGACATCAGTAAGAGAAACAATCACCTACTTATTAGCATAAAGTGCACTTTCAACTCATCATGACCAGTCTGAGACTCCTACTTTAGGATAAGGAAAACAATGGCCAGAAGGGGGTCCTTGAACTATGCTCTTCTTGTTCTATTGTCTCCCTGACCTCCACCAACATCACAGTTCTCCTGAAGAGGAGACAGAATGAACACACTTTCTCTGCTTCCGTCCCTGGGCAGGCTTGGTCACTAAAGAAACGCTGGCACTGAATGTAAGAACCTCCTGGGTGCTGGTGGGAAATGCAGCTGCTGAGACCACCCCTACCCCAGGCTCTTTGGTTATCTTCTCCATGAGACTGTAAAGAGATGGGAGCCATAGGCGGAAGCAGTCTGAAAACAGGCTATGAGAAAATTCTGGTCTGCTTGCCTGTGAGTCACCTGATGGTAGAATTTCCAGGCAGGGCTCTCCCCACCATTTCACTGCCCACAGATATATAGGCTTGTGGGGCTCCCCAGGCCCTCGAGAGCCCTGAGATTGCCCACTTAGCATCCGGAGTGTGGGACTGGACACTGCTTCCTTCCCTGGGTAGGCTCGGACGCTAAAGAAATGCTCTGCGCTGAATATAAGAACCTCCTGTGTGCTAGTGAAAAATGCAGCTGCAGAGACCAGCCCAACGCCAGGCTCTGCTTCAGAAGACCCAGGGTGGGGCCCAGGAGTCTTCATTTTTGAGAAGCTTCCTAGGTGATTCTGAAGAAGCCAGTCCAAACACCACACCTGAAGAAACCTAGGAGTGACGCAGGATCGGGGCCATCAGCCTAGCAATTTGTATCAACAGCCTTCAAAACATCCACACCCTTTGACCCAAAAGCACCACTTTCAGGAATTTATCCTAAAGAAGATGGGCTCAAAGATCCACAATAAGGATGTTCACTGTGGTGTGACTTATACTGAAAAACAAAAACTCTCTAAATCAACATAGAAGGGAACTAGTGACACATACATCTTGCTAGGGCAATAATGTGCACCCACTAAAAATAATTCCTTTTTCATTCTTTAAAATGAAAAAATTTGGGCCCTGGCTGTTGGCACAGTGGATATATAAGGCACCAGCCTGTGAACCCAAAGGTCACTGATTCCCAGTCAGGGTACAGAACCAGGATGCAAGCCAGGACTCCAGCCAGGTCCATAGCTGGAGCCAGGTGAAAGGCAACCATACATTGATGTCTCTCTCCGTCTCTGCCTCTCTCCCTTCTCCTCTCTCTAAAAATAATAAATAAAATTTTTAAAAAATAAATTAATTTTAAAAGATTTTTCTTTTAATTCTGTAGTGGTTATCACCAGTTAGTAATACTACCTTCAACTTATTTTCCTTTTGATCATCTAACTTCTCTAAATTCTCTACCATCAACATGGCTAATTACATATTTTTAAAATCAAGTAACTTTTTTGTCTGAATTACTGGCATCAGACCTAAAATTTGAAGCCCAGTAGTTCAGAAAGAACAGGCGGGAGCAACTATTTCAACCATGAAGACGCCAGAACGCCTTCCCTGCATGCCTGCAGTTCTACCTGAATGCTTTCAGCAGCCGGCAGCTCATTCCCTTCCCTGGGGCGATGTCTGGCCGTAGCCAAGTTGTTCCCTATCCTGGACAGGCCTCTACCTTCCCCAAGTGAAAATCTCCTATCTCCCTAATACAGGTTGCAGTACATGGCTTCATCAACTTAATAAACACAAGGAACATGACTGTTTTTGTTTTTGAATTAACTGATTAAGGATGAGCACCCACACTTTCCCACTACGGGGGCCAGATGAGAATGTGGGGTTTGCAAGCGCGGCTGGTGCATATTCACAATGCCATGCTTAAATCAGCTGTGGTTCACCTCTTGTTCCCCACAATCACTTATATGATTATTAAAAACACTTGTGCCCCTACTCAGTGACCTGTTCCATGACCAGTTGTCCCACTCCCACTGGTGACTTAATTGGCGAGTAAAGCTTTTTTTTTTTTTTTAACTTTATTGTTGTTGTATTACATCCATCCCCTTTTTGCTCCCCTCTGTCCCCCTCCCCCTCCACCCATTCCTCCCAAAGTCAATGCGAGTAAATCTTGACTGAGGCCATTTTGGGGTGAGCAGTCTGGTGACGCAGCCAGCTCCGCTGAGACACACGATGACACAATCCTCGAAGCTGAGGGATCGAGTGCAGCTCAGACACCCACGGCCTGTCCCCCAAAGAAAGCAGAAGGGCAGAAAAGTCATGTTTCATTCATTCCTCTCTTATTTTAGTTATTTCCTTTTATTCCTATTTCCCTTCCCATTCTCCTCCCCTACACCCACAGGTGACTATTCTTTTGTGTTCATCTTTTGTGTGTGAGTATGTGTGTGTGTGTTCATTTTTTTCTTTATGTTCTTGCAAAGTGAGGATTTTTGTATTCATTTACATACCAGCACTGTATTTATTACCCATCTCACTCTACTTCTTACTTGTTCACTGAGCTCTGTGCTTTGTGATCCACGCCATTGCCATATGTGCCTCATCAGTAACTTGGAACTGCTTCAGGGACTACCAGCCCATGTCCACCACTTCACCCATCAGTCCTCCCACGGATGGACACCACCCCGCAGGCACCTCCAGGGACCTGTCCCTTCAGGGTCCTAGGTGAGAGGCTGCAGGGGTAGAGGTCAGGCTCTCACACAGGGCCAGGGCTTTGCAGCATGGCTGCACCAGCAGGGAAGTGTGTAAGTGTGTAAGTTCCCACACACCATTGTCCATTGACACCATCCAGCTTTCTAGTTTTCTATTAGCCTAAGAAGTGGAAAGAGAGTTCATTGTGGGTTCTTACCAAAGCTGACAGGACCACGCCTGCTAGAAAAGTAAGAGAGGCATTTGCCACAATAAGCATTTGCCACAATAAATTGAGCTGAATGAAAACAATTTCTCATTAATAACAATCCTTGGCCCTGACTGGTGTGGCTCAGAGGGTTGGGCATTGTCTGGCAGCAAACCAAAAGGTTGCCGGTTGATTCCTGGTCAGGGCACATGCCTGGGTTACGGGCCAGGTCGTCAGTTGGGGGCATGTGAGGCAACTGATCAATTGTTTCTCTCTTAGCTCTCTCCCTTTCCCCCTCCCTTCTCCTTCTCTAAAAATAAGTAACATCTTTTTTAAAAAAAAAAAAAAAGCATCTTCGTAGGGAGACCTCACTGCCTTGAGTCGTCACAGACTGCTGGAGCACAAACATCACGCGCTGGCTTGCAAAAGGCCATGGATCCCACCCGCTCTGGCAGGCCGAGGCTCCTCCCAAGGAAGCCGAAGCAGCAACACAGGGAAGGTCTCGTGCCACTCCACTTTTATTTGTGATCACATGGTCCTACTGCCCGATGACTATTACGCACAGTTCATACCGCATGTGACTGCCATGTGATCTGACAGCACCTGAAGCAGTCTATACCTGCCCAATGAGTCCCAGCAAGGTCAGAATGCTCTAGAGGTTACTAAAGGCTCACTCTTAAATCTCTGTGCTAACTTCATCAGGTCCAGAAGCCAAGAGCTAGAGACCTCCTGAGTGTGAAATAGAGTGTGGAAACAAACCAGCCAACCTCCCCTGAAAACAGTTTAATGTGGCACTTAAACAGCCATGAGACGGGGGCACTAATAACAGTACCAATAACACCTTACGGTTACATAGTGCTTACTCTCTGCCAGGCACTGCTCTAAACACTTTTCAAACAGTAACTCCCTCAATCCTTACCATACAAGGTCCTATGATTATCCTCATTTCACAGACGAGGAAACTGAGGCATCAAGAGGAAAAGTAACCTGCCCAGGGTCACAGTAAGTCACAGTAAGTAGCAGACACAAATCTTAATCACTCTGCTAAACTGACTCCCACATGACCTGGCCTCCCCCGCCTGTTCCCTCACTTGTCAAGTCAAGTAAGGACCCTCAAACTGTTGCTGATGAAATCGAATGAGAAATTAAATACAAAAATAGGCCCTGGCTGGTGGCACAGTGGATAAGGCGCCGGGCTGCAAACCCAAAGGTCACTGGTTCAGTTCCCAGTCAGGGCACATAACCAGGTTGCAAACCAGGTCTCCAGCCAGGTCTGTAGCCAGAGGCAGGTGAAAGGCAGCCATACATTGCTGTTTCTCTCCCTCTTTGCCTCTATTCCTTCCCCTCTCTGTAAAAATAATAAATAACGTCTTTTTTTAATGAAAAACAAAAATAAAGACAAAGAATCTTAAAAACACCATCTTCATAACATATATACAACCGTCTGCACGCAACTGACCATTTCTCTGCACCACCCACCTACTTCCACATCAGCTCTGGGAAGGAGGTGATATGATGGGCCCTGTCAGAGAGATAAGGATAAGGCTTAGACAGACTATGTGAGGTGACCATGGGAACACAATTAGATTCACTCATTCCCTGTCAACTACCTTATTCTTCAACCATCCCTTTCTCCTCTACAAAGAGAAGGCCAACAGATAGAAACTGGTCTCAAGCTCCCTAGAGGACTCGTGGACTTTGCTTCCTGAACAGCCCAGCTATAATTCTCAGACTTGAAAGTTAGGAAAAAGATGTCTTTTCAATCCATCCCATAAATCGCAGAAAGCCAATCAGACACCTCTGGGGATTCTGCAAAGGCTGGTAGGCCTTATCTCCTTCACCCTATCTTCCTCTGGCCACAGCACCCTCTCCCACGTTCCCTATACCACCCTCCTACTTCATGCCAATTCTTGTTACTCCCTCTCTCCAGCCCCAGACTCCAGCAGCCTCACTGAGACCCAGTGGCAGGGAGAATGACTGGAAGCAGCAGCCAGCCGGCCCTGTGTCTCCCAGGGGCTAGTTAGGCTGGACTTGCTTTCCCAGCGCCTGCTGCATGCTTGCCTCCACCAGAAGCCTGTACTTCCCATAAAGACCCACTCTTCAGAGAATGGATTCTGTCCCAAATCTCCTCCTTTGTTCTGCACATAGCCTTCACCGGACCTGCCTTCCCTGGACCTGCCTTCCCCCTTCCCCATCTCCAGAAACCACCCAGCCTTCCAGTCATCTGCCTTCACCCAGCTCACTGTACACTGTCCCCTGGGAGGCCTCACCTGCTCTGCGAGACCTATCCTGCTGCACACCTGCTCCTCCAGGTGTGGGCTTTCCAATGAGACAATAAACTCCAAGGGGACAAGAACCATCTTCTTTTCACCCTTTTGAGAATATTACAGATTTTGCCACCAAAATCACTTGCCATTTGCTATAAACCAAAAAATAGAATGTGAAGAATAGGAAGTCAATAAGCTAGGCTGTTTACTTCTAATCATATAGGAAGAATAGAGAGACAGAATAGAGCAATCCAAAATAAAAAGCTTTGATGAGCAATTGGATACATATTCCAACTAAAAGAACAAATCAAATTCAGGGTGCTTGGTATGGGTCTATGGTATTGATCATGAGTGATGCTAATATCTTTCTCATCTCTACACATTCAGCACTTAGCAGAGCCACAGACCAAGGTATATGCTGGATACATGATGGATGAGTGGACAAACAAATGGATGGACACCCTAGAGGCTGCGTGATCTCATGCAAGAAGACACTGTGACCAGCTCCACTGAATTTCTATGAAAAGCCTTAATATGAGGGAGGCTGAGTGCAGAACAAGCTTATATGAAACTTCACAAAGCAAAACTCCATGGAAAGCAAGGACCGGTCAGTTTTGTTCCCTCTCCCTGGGCTCATAAAATGGGGGAGAAAATACAACAGGACTTACATGGGGGAGTCTGTCATTTTCTATCACAAATTAGGAAAAGATCTAGGCATATATATTTCCTCAGACATAACCCCTAAATTCCAAACTGCTGGAGGTTCCTCTACATACATGTTTTTTTTTAATATAAAAATATTCTTTATATAAAATTTAAAAGTTTTTCATGAAAAACACCCAAAACTAGAATATTTTGGTTTTGTTTACTTTCTTGCTTTTTCCTATTTGCAGTTTCCACTGAAGTTGGCCATGGGGGTGGGCTCTAACCTAGTGTTCTGGGGCTTTTACCTTGTTATCTTTGTTTAAGGCTTTTTCAACTCTGGGGCAACAGACTCAGTGGCAACCTGGTTGAACTCTGTCCCGTGACTGACTAAGCAATAAGAAGCCACAGCAGTCAGCCCTGAAAGTTTTTTGCTGTGTCCAACAAGAACAAGACAAGGAGGTTCCTCCCGCCCACATAAGACCCATTATCTGACTCAGCGCTTCAACTCAAATGTCACAAACTATGTCTAAATCCAAATAATCCCAACTGTGTGACAGATTCTCAGAACACATCTGCTGAATGACTGAATGCTGTGATAAGAAAGGAAGGGATGTCCAAGACTCAGGACACAAACATCTCAATGGTGGCCTTCACAGTCCGGCTCAGGGCACAGAACAAACGCAGTCTGATAAGGAAACTTGACAAGGACTCCAAAACCTGCCCAGTCTTTGAGCAGCTGGTGGCCCTAAGCAAGCTGACAAACATCTCTTGGCCTGATGTGCCCATCTGTAGAATGTAAATACCAATTACTGACAAAAGATTTACTTCAATGGTAGGAAGGAGAAGCTGTAGCCCAGCTCTGTGAGTGACAATGCCTGTTACTTATTCAACCTCACTGGAAAGGCTGATGCCCGCAAAGCCAAGCCCATATCAGCAAAAACCAGCCAAGGCTCTCGAGACTCCCTGCCCAGCCTGGGGTTTGGCAAAGATGCCATGGAAGGAACTCCAGCATGGGAAGAAACCTGGATCCCGTGCCTAGCTCTGCCAGGGCATGCTATAAGATCCTGATGCAGTCCCTTGTGTTCCTGGACTGCTGTTTCTCATTTGTAAAATAAGAAGCTTGGGCAAAATGGTCTCTAAGACCCCTTCCAGCTGTGATACGCAAGTCTTAAGCTGCTTAAGAAACATAAACAGGAAATGAAAAACGTTCTGGCCAGATGAGAAGAAAAAGAGGTTCTCATGAGCATTGAAAGGGTCATTAAGCCCTGGCTGGTGGCTCAGAGGATAGGCACCAGCCTGGGAACCCAAAGGTCACTGGTTCAATTCCCCAGCCAGGTCACATAACCAGGTTGCAAGCCAGGTCTTTAGCCAGGTCCTTAGCTGGAGGCAGGTGAAAGGCAACCATACATTTGGTGTTTCCCTTTCTTCCTCCCATCCTGCCCTTCTCTCTAAAAATAATGAATAAAATCTTTAAAATAAAAACAAAAGAAAGAAAAGGTGGTTAAACTTTTCTAAACTATGACTTCTGATATCAAAATATAAAAATCCAGTTTCCTCCCATTTGTTCTGTTGTCACATCCTTCACCACTGACGGGACAGATTTTCATCACTTTGCGTCAGCAGATTCACAATGGGTAATGATGTACGAGATTTGTTTGGGGGTCCCAGGCCACCTTAAAGAGTCAGGTAGATGCCGTACAGAGAAGTAACTTAAAGTTGACTCGGCAAGAGGCCTGAGAGCCACCTGAGAGCCAGGCCACACCTGGGAAAACACTGTGGGCACAGAAAACACACCCTGGCTGGAGAAGGCAACAGGTAGCAGCAGAGAGTCACAGGTGATTATCTCTGATGGCGCAGCTTTCCGCACAGGCAGCCCCACCTACCCCATCTGAAGGACGCGTGTGGACGGGGGCTTATATATACATCAATAGCTAACAGTTCCCTTAAGAATGTAGGTAGACAGCCAGCTAGTAACCATATACATATTTTTTTTTTCAAATAGTAACTTTTCAAAAAAGGTAGCCACTTCCCACTGCAAGAGACCATCTGATAGGGTTTCACTCTGTTCCTTCCCATATCATAGTCTTGGGAAACAGAGAGTGGTTTGTTGGTTTTTGGGTTTTTTCCCCAAGTTACATTGTGGTCATTTTTGAAATCATGGTTCATCCAAAAGGAAACCTACAAAGGTAAACAGAAGAAGCAGATGGAGACAAGAGTATCTGATGGAAACAGAGCTGCCACCAATTGCAGCCTGCATCCATCTGAGACTCACCAACCAACCCATCTCTTGTCTCTCTCAGCATGGGAAGCCTATTAGAAGCAGCATCCAGGCCAGGGGTTTTAAAACTCTGTATATTCCGGAGAACCCTGGAGAACCCTGGGGCACCCTATGGAAGAGCCTCAGGGAAGCCACCAAGCCTGATCACCACAGCACCTCTCTGTCTATTTTACACATCTGGCTCTCCTGTAAGAGTCCAGTTAAGGGAAAGGATCCAATCATAAATGATATTTACATTTTACATGCTATTTCATTGAATTGTTCACAACAGCCCTGGGAGAAAACGGAGGCTGGAGAGGCTTCCGGTCAGACTTCACAGCCCATTCGCACGCACCCTGTGCTCACCCCATGTCTGTGTGGACAAGAGGAAAGGAACATCACCACCTAGAGAAGTCCACTCCATAGCTGATATCACTGACCATTAACACAAGTTCCTCTTGATGGATGTAATACAATAACAATAAAAATAAATTAAAAAACAAACAAACAAACAAAAAACAAGTTCTTCCTTAAACAAAAGACCCAGCTGAGGAGAATGTTACCTGAGTTTATAAAGGAGGCTCAGAAGGCAACATCAACTAAATGCCACATGCAAATCTTATAAAATCCTAATTTGAACAAACCATCTATTAAAAAAAGAAACATTTTGAGACAAGGAACACTGAGTATCAATTAGCTGTGTGATGACATTAAGTAATAAGTAATACTGTTGGGTTACAAAATTGGTCTTCTGGCAATTTTTTTTTTTTAAGGCCTTATGTCTTAGAGACATTTCCTTAAGTATTTTTGAGGAATGTGATATGCTGTCTGGGATTTGTTTTAAAACACTACAGAAAACAAAAGTTGGGAAAGCTAGGCGTTTGTTTTAGTATCCTCTCCATCTCAGCATATGTTTTAAAATGTTATGCTACAAAATTTCAAAGGAAACAAAGGAGAAAGAAAGAAAAGCCTTTGCTTAAATTCAGCTCAATTCTGCCTGCCAGTATCTTCCACCAGTTAAGAGGTTTAACCACCACAAAACCAGGCTTCATTCCTGTCAAGCCACACTGGGGACTCTGGGACCCAGAAAGGTCACACACCTTATGTACAATCACACAACCAAAAAAGCCACTGGTCCCAGATTCGCACGTGCCCACTTAAGCTGGCATCAGGATTTTTTTTTTTTTAAAGAACTATTTTTTAAAAGATTTTTATTCATTATTTTCAGAGAGAAGGGCAGGGAGGGAGTTGAAGAAAGGAACAGAAACATCAATGTATGGTTGCCTTTCACCTGCCTCCAGCTACAGACCTGGCTGGAGATCTGGCTTGCAACCTGGTTATGTGCCCTGGCTGGGAATCGAACCAGTGATCTTTGGGTTCACAGGCCGGCACCAATACACTGAGCCACACCAACCAGGGCTGGTATCAGGATTTTAAAAAATGGGAAAGTTTAAGGTTTTGGTTCCCCAGGTGAGAGAGCTGAGGGAAAATTCGAAAAGCAATGGTATATATTAATGTTCCAGTTCCACGCACTAATGTTGAACCTTCCCAAAAGTGCACTTCTCAGAACACTGATGTCGAAAAATGCCCAATGAAAAGGATTTTGTGGCCAGATAGTTTGGGAAATGCCGCACAGTGAACCCACTCCAGTGAAATCCCAAAGCACACTGGCTTATAGTGTCCTCAAGAGGCTCCCAGCAGGGGCGCCCCGTGACCTGCTCAAACCAGCACTGGTCAACTGTTATGTATTTGGCCACAGAACTCTTGAATGAAGCAACACCACTGACATTCCATCAACCAAGTATTTAGATGTTTCCTTGGGAAATGATGATCTAAGCCTTCTGAAAGAAAATCTTGTCCTGGCCAGTGTGGCTCAGTGGTTAGCGTGCTGTCCCATAACCAAAAGGTTGTGAGTTTGATTCCAGGTCAGGGCACATGCTTTGGTTGTGGGTTCGATCCCCAGTAGGGGCACATACAGAAATCAGAAAATTGGTGCTTCTCTCTCGCATCTCTCACATCAATGCTTCTCTCTCTCTAAAAAAGCAATAAATTGATTAATTTTAAATACTATGCTTTAAAAATAAAAAAGGAAGAAAGAAAATCTTGGTAGCCAGTTACTCTGGTTATTCAAGACTGAAGAACCAAACCAACCATGAACAGGATAAGAAGGAAATGTCTACAAAGCAGAAATAACTAACATATTTCAAGGCCTTTGGGGACAAAGACTTTAGTACTGGAAACCCAAAGGAAATGTGTGAACATCCCTTGGCTGCCAGATATGAATACTGCTGGGATTCAATGGTTAGTAATTTGTGGCCTTAAAAGGATGGTATGAATTTCCAATTCAAAACAAACAGTATGGCAGTTCCTGCAAAAATAAGCACTGAATTGCCTCATGTTCCTCTCCTGGGTACATATCCATAAGAACTGAAAGCCAGGTCTTGATGAGATATTTGTACACCCATGTTCATAGTAACATTATTTCCAATAGCCAAGAGGCTTAAAAGCAATCCAAAGCACTGATGGATGAAAGGATAAACAAAATGTGTTCTATACATACAATGGAATATTATTTGGCCTTAAAAAGGAAGGAAATCCTGTCACATGCTACAACATGGATGAGCCTTAAGGACATTATGCTAAGTGAAACATGCCAATCACAAGAGGCCATATGCTGTATGAGTCCACTTATCTGGTGTACCCAGAGCAGTCAAATTCATAGAGGCAGAAAGTAGAAGAGTGGTCGCCAGGGGCCGGTGGCAGGGGGAATGAGGATTTGTTCTCTAATGGGCATAGTTTCAGCTTGGTAAGATCAAAGAATTCTGAAGAGTTGTTATACAACAATGTGAATGTACTCAGTACTACCGAACTGTACATTTAAAAATGGTTTAGAAGGTAAATTTTATATTATGTGTTTGTTACCACAATTAACAATAAAAATAAAAATAAAGGAACAAAATTCTTACATATAACATGGATGAATCTTGAAGACTTTAAGCTACGTAAAATAAGCCTGACACAAGATGACAAATACTACATGATTCCACTTAAATGAGATACCTAGAGCAGTCAAATTCTGAGACAGAAAGAAGAATGATGGTTGCTAGGGGCTGGGAGGAGAGGAGAATAAAGAGTTACTGTTTCATGGGTAGAAAGTTACTGTTTGCTTGTCAGAGCTTCAGTTTTGCCAGATGAAAAGGTTCTAGTGATGGACAGTAGTGACCGTTACAGTGTGAGTATACTTACCACTGAACTGGACACTTAAAAATGATTAAAATATAAAATTTCATGTTCATGTATATTTTGCCATAGTTTTTAAAAATAGGAAAAAGTGGCTCATATAGTAAATGTTATGCTATATATATATTACCCCATTTTTAAAAAAAGCAAATAGGTTATGACCCTTCATGTGAAATAAACATCAAGATCAACAGTCACCTCCCAATTACCCACTAAGGATTTAGATTTGGACAGCTAACATGGAACATTCCAAACATCCCTATTTATTTTCAAAGGTTTCCATAGCACTTTCATGGTATCCTGTCTCAAAATGATAAACAGAGACACATAATTTAGAGATAGGCAACCTGCCCCAGGTAAAAGATAAAAAACGATGCCGTACCCCTCCAACTTAATCCTAATTAAAGTTCCTTCCTGCTGACCACACTCAGCATCCCTACTGCAGACTGATAGGCAGCTCAGGCCTCTTGCTCTGCAGCCACTGTTTCTGTGGTTCACTGTCTTCCCAAGGTTACAGAAAATTACTGAAGAGCGCCTCACACTGGCCTGCAGGATGTATAGGTGGTTGGAATGAGGGGGAACAACAACAAAGCTAACATAGCCCTGGCTGGTGGCACAGTGGATAAGGTGCTGGCCTGCAAACCCAAAGGTCGCTGGTTCGATTCCCAGCCAGGGCACATAACCAGGTTGCAGGCCAGGTCTCCAGCCAGGTCTATAGCTGGAGGCAGGTGAAAGGCAACCATACCTTGATGTCTCTCTCCCTCTCTGCTTCTATCCCTTCTTTTCTCTCTAAAAATTAATAAAATATTTTAAAAACAAAAATCTAAGACAAAATACTTCTCCTTCACAGCTTGCTTTTTCAGGAAATAGAAAGCTGGAATATCTAAAGTCATTCAACACTAACACTAAATGAGAAAACAGTAGTCATGGTATAGAACTGAAGAAGCTTCAGAAATCTAGTCCAACCCTATCACCAAGCCTCCTTGAACCTAATGCCACCTTGGAGGCGCTGAGGATCCCATAGAACTGAGCACATTCTCAGTTCAATGCTAAACTTTGGCTGTTTTTAACACTGTACTGGAAACAAACAAAGATAATAACAATAAGTCCCAGGCAGTAAAGAACCTCATTTAATGTCAAGATGTTGCAGTTAGGAGCAGATGCCCATCCAAGAGTCTTTTGAGGACACCGAGCTGGCATTCAGATTCTAAGTGCAGAAAGGGAAGAGCGCTCCAATCCTATGAAAGGCAATGTGGGTGCTCTACATGGCTCCTGGCAGCCAGTCCCACAATGCCAGTACCTGATGGGTGACCTTGGGAACTTCAGACACCAATGTCACACCACCTGCTTCCATCACAGACATACTGTGGGTGGTGACATCTGTGTGTACATCTGGGACTCACTCTAGCCTTCCTGCACTCCCACAGCTTCTGTCACTGTGAAGTCACCACTTAAGAAATCTGCACATGAGGGTGGAGGAAGGGAGGAGAGGATAAAGGGGCTAAATGGTAATGGAAGGAGACTTGACTCGGGGTGATGAACACACAATATAATACACAGATGACTTGTTAAGAGAATTGTACCCCTGAAATGTGTATAATTTTATTAACCAATGTCACCCTAATAAATTCAATTAAAAAAAAAAAGAAGCCCTGGCTGGTAGCACAGTGGTTAAGGCACCGGCCTGCGAACCCAAAGGTCGCAAGTTTGATTCCCCAGCCAGGGCACGTAACCAGGTTGCAAACCAGGTCTCCAGTCAGGTCTGTGGCTGGAGGCAGGAGAAAAGCAACCATACATTGATGTCTCTCTCCCTCTCTCCCTTCCCCTCCTTCTAAAAATAATGAAATAAAATCTTAAAAAAAAAAAAAGGTGTTACTTACTTTAAAAAAAAAAAAAAGAAGACAGAGGGGAGCAAAAAGGGGATGGATGTAATACAACAACAATAAAATTTTTTTAAAAAAAGAAGAAGAAGAAGCCGCCACCCTGGTTGATGTGGCTCAGTAGACTGAGTACTGGCTTGAGAACCAAAGGGTCGTCAGTTCGCTTCCCAGTCAGGGCACATGCCTGGGTTGTGGGCCAGGTGCATGAGAAGCAACCACACATCGATGTTTCATTTTTTTTTTTTTCTTAATGTTTCTTTCCTTCTCTTTCTCCCTCCCTTCCCCCTCTCTAAAAATAAATAAAATCTTTTTAAAAGTAAAATAAAAAGGAGAAGAAATCTTCATATATTTCTGAACAGGACTGAGACTTACTCAAGGGTCACACCACTCATTCTATGCACAGCTGACTAGCCATCCACTCAACAGAAGTTTAGTGAATGCCTGCCTTGGACCAGGCTCTATTCTAGGCATTAGAAATACAACAGCAAATTCAGCTCATGGAGATTACATTCTTCTCTTGGTGACCCATACCACAGTAAAGGCAACCCTGACATCTGGTTCAGCATAGTTTACAAGAAGCTCTCACATAGCCCTCAGACACATCAGAAGAATTCCAGGTTTCTGATTCTAAGGCTGGTTCCAGGCTGTACTGCTCACCACACTAACAAATGCACCTCCTTTTTTCTTACCAATGATTGTCAAATAACATTAGTGAATTAGTTATCATTGTAATTATTTTGTAGAGTAGGAGATAAACTCAGACAGGTTAAATATCTTGCTCAAAGTCTAAAACCTTGTGAAGTCTTCCTACCTCTCCCCTCCACCCCACCCTAGCAATGAATGGCCTCTCCTGCTAACTGCATCATTGCACAAAGATGAGGCCACATATCGTGAAAATTAACCAGCTGATTTACTGATATGATATCCTTCCCACTCTTCTTCCTTTGGAGAACTGCTTCTCCCCACTCTAAAGAACCAGATGGTACCGGTATGGGATGCCAAATCACAGCATCCCATCACCCAGTCCTGTTGGTTGGGTCCCCTGTTGGGCCAATCTCAGTTCTCTACCCCTAGCCACAATGACTGGGCCCCAAATGGATACATGTGTCTAATCAAGCCAATCGAAATCCTTCCATGAGATTTTTCTGCCTGGGCCAACTGGAGAGAGCTCCCTTTATTCTCTCGTTAGGGGGCCGTGAAGATGGAAGCCCAGGGGCTGAAGACCAGGTTCCAGGCCCATAGGCAAAGAGAGCGGCATTCAGGATCAATTATCCAAAGGCCAGTTTTCCCAAGGTTTTAGAATATATAATAAATTTCTCTCTCTTTTTTTTTAGTTTTTTATTATTATTTTATTATTTTAAATATTTTATTTATTATTTTTCAGAGAGAGAGGGAGAGAGACATCAATCAGTGTATGGTTGCCTTTCACCTGCCTCCAGATATTAACCTGGCTGGAGACCTGGCTTGCAACCTGGTTATGTGCCCTGGCTGGGGAATGAAACCAGCGACCTTTGGGTTCGCAGGCCGGCGCCTTATCCACTGCGCCAACAGCCAGGGCAATAAATTTCTTTTTTGACTAATATAGTATGATTTACGCTACAGTTCTGTCACTTGCAATAATCTGCCTTTCTCTTAGAAAACGCTTCTCAATTATTACTTCCAAATTCCTCCACCCCTTCCTCTCAAATAACACAATTAAAAGAAAAATTACAATGGCTGAAACTTTTACTTATGTCCCGGTCCCTGCTGACCCTCCAGGGCAAAGTAGATGAAGAAAAGGAGGCTGGTACCTAAGAGAGTAGGGACAGAACAAAAGGCCCCGGTAACCTCCAATGAATAATAAATAATCCACACCTGACAATCAGCAGCCAACTGCACCCGTCCTACTGGAAAAACCTGGCAGGGTTATTTAAAAAAAAAATTTTTTTTTTCCTCCACCTTTAACTTCTGACACGTGTACAATGCCTTGAATTCCCAGAGCTATCCAAACCCCTCACTAGGCTAGCCATTGTGGTCCTCCACATTACCCTTGCATCCCCATCCACCCAGAGCCACCACCAATCTGCTCTACTTGGGCTGGCCTAATTCTGCAACGTGAACACACATTGCTCCTCTCACGGCTAGGCCTACTGCCCAGAACATCCTCCTCCTTTCCCTGTGCATTTTCAAAGTGCCCCTTCAATGCCCAGCTCAAGCCCCAGTCTCTCCACGAAGCTTCCTTCAGCTTCTCCAGCAGATGCTGCTGTCTCCCTTCTCTTAACTCAGGTGAAGCCGAGTAAGCCAGCTCACTAGGAAACTAAAGAAGAGACACAGAGGGAAGGAGAAGAAAACCTTCAGCTCTGAGCACACTGGAAGGGCCAGTGGGCCATCACCAAACTCTGCCACTTCTGCCCCACAAAAGAAGAATGACATAAAATGGTTTGTGGGAGTCCTCCACATTTAGATGGTAAATAGAAGCCCTTGGGGGCAATGAGAGTATTGGGGGAAAGCATAGAGCATACAAAGCTTTAAAAGGAGGAAAAAGCCTGCTTGAGGTGTATCACTCAATTGATCTGTCTCATAACATCACGCTCCTGAGTGTCCCATTCCCCCAAGCAGGCAGTGAGCTGCAGGCTGGAATTACATCCTTCACAGCCCTGTCTCTGTCTGCACCCTGGCCCCACCTGGACTGAGCACAGATCCAGGTGCTTCTGCCCTCCCCGATCACATTCTGCCCTCCCAGCGGCTGAGGCAGGCAAATGTAGCACCTTGAGCCCATCTCACAGATGAAGACACTGAGGCTTACAGCCAGGAAGGGGCCCTCACTCTTGGTGCAGATAGTCAAGGAGATTCTTCAAGAGAAAAAACACAGATGTTAGTAACTGAATCAAAGAGAAAAACCAAAGGAGTCGTGTGGATTCTGTGAACAAACAAGATCCTGGTACAACTGTGAGGAAAAAACCCTAGTGACCTGAGCCACTCCGAGGAAAACAACAGTTCTCTGTTATCTCTACCCTCAGCGGGGGGAGGGATGATCATTTCCTTACGGACCCCTATACAGGGACAAGTAAAGACTATAGAATTCCCCAGAGATCCCCAATGCAGAAAATGGCCTGAAATTATAGTGGGAGGGCCTAGTCAGGTAATAGGAAAAAGTGTCCCTCACACAGAACTGGGAGCACTGTACTTTACCTTGACTCCAGCTCCTCTGTTCCCTCGTCACAGAGAATGTCACAAAACCCAGCATAATGCAGGGAAGACATTGCTCACCTCACTGCAGTTGCCACAGAATTAGGCAAGCTAGTAAAGCATGTGGTAAAATACTATATACTGAATAGCAATGTACTGTCAATCCCCACATAGGATCCCCCTGCCCCCCAAAATAAAACAACACTATCTTCTTAGGCATCTTCATACTCCAGGCCTAAACTTGGTGGGTTATAAATGTCCAGGGCTCTAAGCACAAGCAAAACAGATGGGTTTGGTGTGTTCACCTGCCTGGTGTGTTCATCACCTAGGCCAGCTTCCTCCCAGTTCCAGTCCTCAGGTGAGGCTGCCAGACACCATTTGCCGCAGCACAGCAAACTCCCACAGCATACTAGTGTCAGGCAGGAGATGAGCATTCTGACCGTGTGTGGAATCCACCAAGGAAGCCCCTAACTGAGTGATGGCGGCACCTCCAATGTAGAGATGGTAGTAAAGGGGACTCCCCTTGATGCTTTGGATCCTTTCAAAGCTGACTGGTTCCTCTCTCAGGATCCCACAAGGACCTTGCACTACAGCCAACTAACAGGCAGAGCTGTGGACCTGCATGCAAAGTGGATGCTGCTGGGAAAGCAAGAGGCAGAACACAGTGCTGGATTTCCCTGACTTTGGCCCCTCAGGACTGAGACAGGTACATTCATCCCCTCAACCAGGGCAGCTCTTTAATGCACTGAGCTTTGCCCCATAATAAGGGCTCTCTGGCTAAAAGGAAAAAGAAAGTTGGAAAATCACTTCCCTGTAAGTCATCCATTACAAAGATCTCAACTCTAGTGTTTACATGCACATCACATCACTTCTGCCCCAGAAGCTCTAGATGGCTTTTTTTTTTTTTTAAGATTTTATTTATTATTTTTAGAGAGAGGATTAGGGAGAGAGGCAGAGAGGGAAATAGACATCAATGTATTGTTGCCTTTCACCTGCCTCCAGCTACAGACCTGGCTGGAAACCTGGCTGGAGCCCTGGCTTGCAACCTGGTTTATGTGTCCTGGCTGGGGAATAGAACCAGCGACCTTTGGGTTCACAGGCCAGCGTCTTATCCACTGTGTAACCAGCCAGGGCCTGCTGGATGGCATCTTGCCACTACAGATGCTACCCTATATTTTTTCTAAAGTATTAACTAAAATAAACTTAACATCCCTTGAAAATTATTTTTCTGAGGATGTCATGACCCTCTGCAAAGCTACAGAACTCTGCATTGTAGTAAAATGAGGGTCTGAAATCACTACCCTTGGGGATAAAATCCAGACTCTATTTCATTCCTTTCTCAGGAATCAGGTCCATCTCCTGGTGGACCAGAACTCTGGTCCAGCAAGGCCCCATCTTCTCCACCAGCCAAGGAAAGGGGGAGGACCTAATTAACAGCAATTCACCCATCTATTCCAGAGATTAAAACTAGTGTTAATTGAAATACATCCCAACAAGGACCTGAGTCTGCACTCTAACTTCTGTGCTTCCTTGATAAACCTCCTTCTTTAAAGACACATAAATGGACAGGCAGGCAGAAAGATGGAAGCCATTAAAAAGGAAAAATAAAAATTACCCAAATGTGACGTCCTTACCCATCTTTGTATCTTCCAAAGCACCATCCCAAAAGAGGACTTGATTTGCCCAGAAACTCAGATATGGTCATAAATTTGAGGGGACCAGGCACAAGCTTGAGGGGTGTAAATGCTAGAGAGTCAGAAACCCAAAGTGAAGACAAAAGGGCCACCAAATAAAATGATGTACTGAGTGGCCAGTAGTTTAGTCTCTCTGCATGTGTTTCCTCCACCATAAAAAGTGAGATGGTGCGCATCAATATACATTGAAGCTGTTACCAAGAACAGCTTATAAAATCATCCCCTTAATAAGTGAGGCTTTTAACAGCCATATAAATGGGTCTCATCCACCTTTAGCCTGCAAGTTGCTAAGGGCGTTTTGTCAGCCCTCTCGGTTCACTCTTAAAATAAGGACAAGACATCGAAATGGTGGCACTTGCCGCTTCCTGGCTTCGAACGTGTTAAATAAAACAGTAGGTCCTAATTGAAAACCGGTGTCCAATACTTGGAGCATTTTAACCACTTCAAGCAAGAGTTTTCGGTCTGGCAAGGTAAGAATAATAGTTCACAGAGCAGTAACAATGAAATGTGATCAACTAGAGGGCCTGCCACAGTGGTAGGTGCCCAATAAATGCTCATTCGCTTCCTTCCTCGGTGCTATACCTTCTTCCTGGAGCTTCCTTGTCTAAAACACTGGCTTTCCACGCTCCTCAACTAGGCCAGTCCAAGCCTACCACTTGTCACCAACTCCGAGCATAACCTCCACACATGAAACCTCACAAACCAGGAGCCCCCCACCCTAGGGCACCGGCCACCCGGCTCCCCTCCTCACCCAGCTCAGCACCGCCAGGGAGGGACCTGAGCCCCAGCAGCCACTACTAGGATTTTCCCATGATGCAACGCAACTTCCCCAACTTTTCCGGGCCCACAGTTTCCAAAGAAACCTCGCAGGCATTGTGTACAATCAACCGCAAGTCTGGGCTAGCAAACAGCCTGAGCTCTGGGCAGAGGGCGCGGAGAAAGCCAGAAAGTGAAAAGGCACCAGTGGTCCTGGAACCAGGTGGCCGGGATCAGGATTCAGGCGTGCGGGTCCTGGCCAGGTTCCACGCTGCTGCTACACCGTATCATCGATCAAAGGCTCCCAAAGAGCTGGTGGGCGGTGAGGACCCTTAGACCTGGGACTGACAGCCGTCCCGCATTGGTCCCCCGAGGTTGGACCTGGCGGGACCTGGCACGAGAGTCAAGGCCTGCGGCGCCGCGCGTTGCCGCCGCGCATTGTTCGCGGCGGCGGCGGCGGGCCCGGGGGAGGAGGTGCGAAGCAGAGGTCGCGCGCCGCCCCCTCCCCGGGCGACCTAGAGGAGGGGAGGCCGCCCCTCCGCGGCCAGCGCCGGGTCCGGGCGCGGCCCTCCCGAGCTCCCTCGGCCAGGGCCGGAGAGAAGTGCCGGGAGGCAGGTCGGAGAGGCCGGGCGCGGGTCCGAACTCACCGGCGCCCTCGGCGGGCTGCGGCGGCCCGACGACGCCGTTCAGGTAGAGAATGGGCAGCAGGTGAGGCTGCGTCTTCTCCAGCGCGGCGCGCAGGTCCGGGAAGTGGTCCCGCTCCTTGGTCAGGAGCAGCTTGAGGAGCAGTTCAGCCTTGGAGCCTCCCGCCTCCTCGTCCAGCTGCCGCCGCTCGCCCGGGCTCAGCGCGCCCGCGGCCTCGAGCAGCCCGAGCACGGCCTCCACCTCCGTCATGGCCTGGGCCAGGCTCTGCTGACACTGGGCGAGCAGCTCCCGGCGCTGGGGCTCCATGGTGGCGGGCCGCCCCGCCCCACCGGACGGCTCCCGGGCTCCCCAGTGGCCCAGCGGCGCCTCGGGGCGGCGAGCGCCCGGCTGCAGCCCTAGCGCGCCAGGGGCCGTGCGGTGGCGGGGGCCATGGGCCGGGGGCCTGGGCGGGCTGGGGGCCCGGGCGGCGGGCGGCTCTCAGCGGCGGCCGCCTCCCGGGCTCAGGAGCGCAGCCATGTTGGCGGCGGCGACGGCGGCGGCGGCGGGACTGGAGGAGGAGGAGGAGGAGACGGAGGAGGAGGCGGAGGTGGGGACGGCGGCCCGGGTGCACCCCGAGGCCTGGCTCCAGCCGGGCATGCTCCCCCTCCCCCCACGCGCGCACCGCCCGCCGTCCCTCCCACACCCGCGAGGAAACTCCTCGACACCCCAGCCCCGGCGCCGCTCCCCGAACCGGATCCCAGCTCCAAGAGGAAAGTGGCCCAGGCCGAGTTTGCCCGGCTCCCGTGGGCTCAGCCTCGGCTGGGCCCGTGCGCCCGGCCCGGCGCCCAGGGACCCCTCTGCCGCTGGTGCTGCCCCAGCCCAAGCCCAGCCGTCGCCTGCCGGTCCCGCACCCTCTCCCCTCCTCCCCTAGGGCGTCCCTCCGAGTGCCCGGCCGGGTGGCCCCGGGCCATGGACGTGGGGAGGGGTCCTCGCCCCCCACCCGCACCGCCGGAAGCCCTAGCGCCTTTGGCAAGGCACACAGCCAGCCCCTCAAACAGTTCATTGGAGACCCCTCAAACAAAAAAACCCTGATCCCATCCAGGATGTCCTAATCGGAGAACTCCAAAATAAAACCTGGAAACAACTGAGGGTGAATGGGCTCCCCTAAACTTGGACATCTCCAAATTAGGACCTCCCCGGAACCTGTGAGAGTCCCTACCTCCAAGGAGCTCTTACACGCAGACTTTCCCAGTATTACCTCCTGAATTTTGGTTAATCAGGATCTTTCTCCTTACCTCCATTTGAAATGGGTTGGTCCCCATTTCAAAGGGGTTTGGATGCTGGGAAGAATAAGGGATGTGTTCCCCAGTGAGGAAGAAAGTGGTGAGAACCTACTATGGAGCCATTAATCTTTTGGGCAACGGAAGACTCTCCCTGCTAGAAGTCAGCCTCAGATTCTAGCTAGCCTGGGGAAGAGGCAAATCAATGCACTAGAGAAATAGAGACCATGCTTCTGTGCTGCCTTCATCGAGGATCTAAGGTCCTGCTCCAAGTGTGTCTTCTGCCATCCAACATAGTCCTTTGTGAACACATACAACTTCCCATCAGAGAGGACAAGGTTCTTGAAAGCTGGAATCCCAACTGATTGTTCTCAGTAACCCCAGTACACTAGTGCAGAAGAGGATCCCAGGGCCATTGCAAATGTCTGTCTGTATTGTGATGGGCGAATGTCATTTACAAACAACTGGGGGCCAGGAGGTTTTTCTACTGACTCTCTCCCACTCCCATCACTCTCCTTCCAACAAAAGCAAAGCTCTCCTTCAGATTCTCTTCTTTAAAGAGGCGAAATCACTTTTATTTAATGGAATCAAACTCTCTACATTGTGGTTAGAACAAGAGTACCAGAATTTGCACTTCAGTTTTGGGTTTCCCTGTAAGTGGGTGCACAACATGAGAGTAAATTGATTACCCTGGCTGAATTCAGTTTTCTCCTCTGGAAAACAGAGTGGAAAGAGTGCATCCAATCAGGGTTTACTGGCCTTCGGTTCATGAATAAGCTTGAGTGTCAGTGAAGCTTTTCAAATTATTTGAACTTTTCTGTAGATATTTATGTATATTTTTTAGGGTAGAGGTCCATAGCTTTGATTGAACTCTCTAAGGCTTCCTTGACCCCAAATGGACTACAAATGGCAGAACTAAACTATTTCAAGCTGCCTCCCTGCCCGGAAAGTCTGGGCTTCCATGGCTGAGCAAGGTTCTAGGAGAAGGGAAGGCTGACTCTTGCCCAGTGCCTGGGGTGAAACAGGCTCCCTAGCTCCTGCCTCCCTATCCTGTCCCTGAGAGAGGATTCCCCCTTCTGGCCACCACTTCCCTTCCAGCAACAGCAGAGCCTAAATCATCCACAAATCCATCCACCCTTCAAGACACACCTGGAACTCTGTTCTTAGCCGGATTAACTTGAAATCTAGGGGATGGGAGGAAGATGAACAGGTGGGAGTGGGGAGGGGTTCAGAAGTTGAGACTAATTTAGTTTATGGCTAGAACCAATAGTAAGTTTCTGTTCAAAGGCAAAGGGTGCATGAGACAGAAGGGGGCAGGAGGAAGGCACGGTCTCGCAGTAACCCCTAAAAAGAAAGGTGGGGAGCATGTGTGTTTTGTCCCTGGAAGCTTTCCAAGGAAGCAAGCAGTGAGGAAGCCCATTTGCTAAGAGGGCTTTCTCCCAGGGGCTGTGCAGTGATGGACACTACTTTCAACAAACCCTTTATTGGAAACTCTAGGGTTTTATGCAATACATAAATTCTGGAAGAAATTGTTTACTTTAGAAATATATTCAACGTTAAGATTCCTTGAACCAGTGATTTTGATATGACTTTGAATTCCTGTAGCATTTTTACCCTTCAGGGCACCTTCCCGCACACTATATCCTTTGTGCCCTGTTCTGGGTTGAATTGTGCTCCTCCCTCCCTGCTGCAAATAAATAAATAAATAAAAGATATATTCAAATTCTAACTCCCAGTACCTGTGAATTTGACCTTATTTGGAAATAAACCCTTTGCAGATGTAATCAAGTTAAAATGAGGTCATAGATTATGGTAGGCCTTAATCCAATGACTGGTGTTCTTATAAGAAAAGGGGAATTTGGACTCAGGCACACACACACAGAGGAGAACACGACATAGAGACAGAGGCAGGGGTTGGAGTGACGTCTCTATTGCTAAGGACCACCAAGGAACGCTGGTAAGCACGAGAAGCTGGGAGGCAGGCCTAGAACAGATTCTCCCTCAGAGCCTCAAGAAAGAACCAGCCCTGTGACATCTAGGTTTTGGGCTTTTGGCCTCCAGAACTGTGAGAAGTACATTTCTGCTGATTTAAGCCCCTCGATTTGTAGTAACTGGTTATGGTAGCCCCATAGTCTCATCACAGTGAGGTAGATATGAAGGCTAAAGATGGGCGTCCCATTTTACAAATCACGCTGTCAGGTTACTCTTTCACTGTGTTAAGAATTTCTCTATAGATTTACCCTCCTCTCCTGCTTTCTTCTGATCTTAGAAAAAGAGGGTCTCTCGTCCTTGAGAACAGCCTTCCCATGCTCTGGGTACAATCCCTGCACCACACACACACACACACACACACACACACACAGAGTCACATACGGTCTCCCTCTGCTCTGGCTCATGCCTCCCTCCACTTTGTCAGCAAACAGGCTCAAAGGCCCCCTTCCCTTTCCACTGCCTGACCTGGGGATCTCTACATGTTCACAGAGCGCTCACTCCTCAGTTGGGGCTTTTTAATCCAGCTTCTGAAAACAGCTCTGCACAGAAAACTGCTCTCTTCACGTAACCCCTTGCTGCCACAGGAGGCCTCTCCTTCATACTCCTCCAGCCTCAGCTCTGCTCTGTGTCACCCCACCCTGAGAACATCTTCTTCTCTCTCTGACCCTCCCCCCCCTTCCCACTGGCTTCTTTCTCCCCACAGTTGACTCTTCATTTCTTGCCCCACATCCTAAAGGGAAATCACTTTGGAGCTGGACAGGTAGACGCTCAGAACCCAATGCTGATGCTCACCAGCTATGTAGCCCTCAGCTAGTTACTGAACTTTCCTGCGCCTGTATTCCTGCATTTCTAAATTGGTAATGGAGGGTTATTAGGAGAATCTTACACATCTTAGGCTTACACGAAGCCCTAGCACAATGTCTGATATCTGGCAGATATATAGTATAGACCCTAAATGTAGTGCGGGAGTTGGCAATTTCTGATCAGTCAAAATGCCTGATTTAGGCACTCCAGCCAAGATGGAAGTGTAGGTAGACACACTGCATCTGCCTCCGCAACTAAGAAGGAAAGAACTACTTCAAAACTGGAGACAACCAGAAGTTCAAAAAAATTGAGCTGCATGGAAGTCCAACAAGCAAAAATATAAAAAGAAATACACATCCAGCCCTGACTAATGGCTCAGTGGATTGGTGCAGGTCTGTAAACCCAAAGGTTGCTGGTTCGATTCCCCAGTCAGGGCGCATAACCAGGTAGCAAGCCAGGTCTCCAGCCAGGTCCGTAGCTGGAGGCAGGTGAAAGGTAATCATACATTGATGTTCCTCTCCCTTTCTTTCTCCCTCCTTGCCCTTCTCTCTAACAATGATGAATAAAATAAAGAAATACACATCCAAATGGGTGGAGAGGGCCAGAGTTGGGGTGGAGAGGACACAGTGTGATGGTGGTGGCAGTGACAGTGGCTGTGGCTGGCCAGTGGGAAGCACATCACATTAAGAAAGAAGTGTGAAGGGACACCAGACCAGCTTGCACAGATTACAGTTCCAGCACCAGGAAAAATAAAGCCTTGTTTCATCTGACTATGAAAACCAGTGGGGGTTGGGGTGGAGGAAGAAACCGCTGGTCTCTCAGCAGACTCCATTTGTTTAGAGGACCTCCACAGTCCTAGAGCGTCCACAGACCCTCCCACCCTGGGAACCACAGTGAGGACAATAGCTAGAGAGGTACCAGTACCATATGGGAAGCAGGAGAACTGCTTAGAACAGAGGAAAGTGCTTATCAAGCAACATTGTTCCCTCTCAGACCCCTCCCCACATACAGCTCCACATGTGGCAAAACAGGTCACCCAGCACTGGTGAATACCTAAGGTCACACCCCTTACAGCATAACAGGAGGGACACCTCTACCTAAGACACAGAGGCAAACATAGGAGGCTGTCAAGTTGAGGAGACAGAGAAGTATGGCCCAAAAATGGGAACAGATCAAGGTTCTAGTGGGTGAACTAAGTGACAAGGAGATAGCCATCCTAACAGATGAGGAGATAGCCAATCTAACCATGCAGAGTTCAAAACACTGATGATAAAGATGATCACAGACTTGACAGAGATGTTTCAGTACAGCAAACATAGAAAGGAAGAAGTGAAGGCTATGCTAAGTAAAATGAAGGAAAATCCACATGAAACCAATAGTGTAGGGAAGAAAACTTGGGTTCAAATCAATGATTTAAACATAAGGAAGAAATAAATATTTAGCCAAAACAGAATGAGGAAACAAGAATTGAAAAGAAAAAAAAAAAAAAAAGGAGAGCAAGAAAGAGGCTTAGGAAACTCTGGGACAACTTTAAACATGCCAACATCCAAATTATAGGGGTGCCAAAAGGAGAAGGGGAAAAGCAAGAAATTGAAAACTTATGTGAAAAAATAATAAAGGAAAACTTCCCAAATTTGGCAAAGGAAATAGACATACAAATCCAGGAAGCACAGAGTCCCAAATAAGCTTGACCCAAGAGGACCATAGCAAGACACATCATAATTAAAATGCCAAAGTTTAAAGATGAAGAGAGAATCTTAGAAGCAGCACGAGAAAAGAAGAGATTTGCCTATAAAGGGGTTCCTATAAGACTATCAGCTGATTTCTCAAAAGAAAATTTCCAGGCAAGAAAGGACTGGCTAGAAGTATTCAAAGTGATGAAAAGCAAGGACCTACAATCAAAACTACGCTATCCAGCAAAGCTATCATTTAGAATGAAGGGCAGATAAAGTGCTTCCTAGACAAGGTAAAGCTAAAGGGTTTTATCATCACCAAGCCCTTACTATATGAAATGTTAAAGGGACTTATTTAAGAAAAAGAGGATCAAAACTATGAACATTAACATGACAACAAACTCACAACTATCAACAACAGAACCTTAAAAAATAAAAACAAATTAAGCAAACAATTGGAACAGGAACAGAATCATAAATGTGGGGATCTTTGGAGGGTTATTAGCTGGGAGGGGGAAAGAGGAGAAATGGGGGAATGATGCAGGGATTAAAAGGCATAATTGGTAGGTACAAAATAGAAAGGGGGGAGTGAAGAATAATATAGGAAAGGGTGAAGCCAAGGAACTTATATGCACAACCCATGGACATGAACTAAAGGGAGTGGGATTACTGGAGGGAAGGGGGATACTAGGAGAAGGGAAGCAAAGGGAAAAGAAATTATGCTGTGACCATTGTAACAGCATAATCAGTAATATATACTTTAAAAATGCCTGATTTAATACTAGCTTTACAACCTATTATGTGGGTAATGTTGGTTAAACCCACCAGTGCCTCAGTTTCCTCATCTGTAAAACGGGGGTGTCTAGAATAGTAGCAAAGTGGTTAATACTCCATGGTAGGTGTCACTGTCTAATGGCTTCCAATCTCATCCATCTGAGAGGAAAGACTGTCCACAGCCTGTAGCAACAGGTTTTGAGCAGAGGCTTCCGGGTTTCTGAGTGAAAGATTTGCATTTTTCTTAAATTTATATGGTGAGCAGGGGCTCCTTCTACCTTAGTCTCTGCTGTATTCTCCTAGCGGGCATTTGGTATGTGTTAGGTGCTCAACAAATATTTTGTAATTAATAAGTGAACATATGAATGAATGAACTAAAGAATTATGCATGGAGGCACCTTTTCAAAAATAATATCCGCTATAAGTGGAAAGATGGGGAAGGAGCATACCTGGTAAAGGAGTGGCATCATCAACAAAGGCAGAGGTTCAAAGACTCTCTCAGGTGCCCCAGGTGTTTGGCACAGGGTGGGAGGTCAATTCTGGCACCCAGACTCTGCCCACTGTAAAGCCTCCTGGGAGCTAAGCACAGGATTCTTACCCTCCCTGCCTTGCCCTGCCTACAAGCCTAGTCTATCAGACCCTACTAAAGATGCCGCTGGTCAGAAATCCATGCTGACCAAAGTGAATGTAGTCCTGGACACAACCCCTTTTAGGTTTCTACAAGCGCAGTCCTGTCTGAAGGAGTTAGTCCTTTGATTCAGAGCCCTTTCTTCACACTTCAGCTTAGATGTTACCTGTTTTAGGAAGCCAGGCATGCTTTACCAACCTCCTCTTTAAAGGTCTAGATATCTATGCTCCCATTCTCATTGCAAGTTTTTACCTTCCCTTTATTAATATTATCAGTGTGTATTGTTAAAGTAGTTTACTTCTCTATAGGCCTGTAGTAGACAGAATGCCCCTCCAAAGATGTCCACACTCAAGATTCATAATCTGTGAATATGAAGTACGTTAAATTACATGGCTAAAGGGATTGTGCATCTGTGATTAAAGCTACAGACTGAAATAGGGAGAGTATCCTGGATTATCCAGGTGAATCTGATATAATTACATGAGCCCTGAAAAACAGTATGTCTCAGCCTGAAGACAATAGAAGGGAAACTCAGAGTCCAAGCAGAGAAGGATTTGGCTGGCCATTTCTGACTCTGAGAGGTAGGGACCCACATGCCAGGACCAAAAAGAAGTTCTAGGAACAGACAGCAGTCTTCAGCTAACAGCCAGCAAAGAAACAAAGACTTCAGTCCTACAACAGCTAGGAGCTGGATTCTGTCAACAACATTACAAGCCTAGAAGTGGTCTTCTTTGAGCCCTCCAATTAGAGGCCTGCTGGCCAACACCTAGATTTTAGTCTTGTGAGACCCAGAGCAGAGAAACCAGTCCAACCAAACTGTACCTCTGACCCACAGAGTTATGAGATTCTAAATGTAGATTGCTTTAAAGCTCTAAGTTTATGGAAATTTTGTTAGGGCAGTAGTAGAAGACTGACGATCTCTAAAGACTATGAGCTCAGCAGGGACAGGAGCAGTGTTAACTGGTCCACTGTCAAAACCTGAGTACCTACCATAGTGTCTGCCATTTAGTAGGCACTCCAGAAACCCTGTTGGATGAATGTATGGAAATCTATTCTTCCATCAGGAATTGCTTTTGGGCTAATTACTTAAGGCATCTTTGAAAAACAGAATCCAGTTTTCCACTAGTGATGGAAGGAAAAGTTTATAAATGAAGATACCTGAGAAACTGGGCCTTCCCTGTAGGCTGAGTGAAGTGGATGGGGGAGGGCAGGGGGGAAACCCCAGGAGTCTCTGATCCTGGATCTTATGTTGTAATGGATAAGCAACAGTTGTTTCCTGAAGAAATGGGTCATGGTGCTCTGCTTCACATGGGCAGTCCCTTGGACAGTAAACAAGACAGACTGCAAGAGTGTGTACACGTGTGAGCACGCATATGCATCATGACAGAAGTGTGAGGGCATGGTAGGCAGGAGTGGGACTGTTTCAGTGTCAGCGTGGATGTCTATGAGTACAAGTCATGCTACTTATGAACAACTGGATGTGTTTGAGTGAAGAAGCAATCATTTCTAGGATGGTTTCCCATTCCACTTTGGATATTACACGTGGCCCAACATCCAAGATGTAACATTTAAAAGAATTTCATTTTTTATCTACTCATTTCCTGATGGGCACTTGAGCTGCTTCCCAATTTTAGCGGTAGTAAATAATGCTACAACGAACGTAAGGGTGCATATATTCTTTTGAATTAGTATTTTGGGTTTCTTCAGATATGTTCCCAGAAGTGAAATCACTGGGTCATAAGGTAGTTCCATTTGTAATTTTTTGAGAAAACTCCATACTGCTTTTTAAAATTATATTATATTTATTTATTTTTAAAGATTTTATTTATTATTTCCAGAGAGAGGAAGGGAGAAAGGCAGAGAGGGAGAGAAATATCAATGTATGGTTGTCTTTCACCTGCCTCCAGCTATGGACCTGGTTGGAGACCTGGCTTGCAACCTGGTTATGTGCCCGGGCTGGGAATCAAATCAACAACCTTTGGGTTCACAGGCCGGCACCAATCCACTGGGCCACCAGCCAAGGCTTGGCCTTTTTTTTAATTTTAAGATTTTATTCATTATTTTTAGAAAGAAGGGTAGGAAGGGGGAGAGAAACATCAATGTATGGTTGCCTTTCACCTGCCTCCAGCTAAGGACCTGGCTGGAGATTCTTGGGTTCAAAGGTTGGTGCCAATCCACTGAGCCACATCAACCAGGGCTATAGTTTTTACCTTTTTTTCTTAAATAAATTCCTTTAACATTTCATATAATAAAGGTTTGGTGATGATGAACTCCTTTAGTTTTTTTCTTGTCTGGGAAGCTTTTTATCTACCCTTTGATTCTAAATAATAGAATCAAGATTGCTAGGTGGAGCAGTCTTGGCTCTGTGTCTCTTCTTTTCATGACTTTGAATATTTCTTGCCAGTCTCTTCTAGCCTGCAAAGTTTATTTGAGAAATCAGCTGGCAGGTTTATGAGTACTCCCCTGTAAGTAACTAACTTCTTTTCTCTTACTGCTTTTAAGATTCTCTCTTAATTATGATGTGTCTTGGAGTGAGCTTCTTTGTATTCACCTTGTTTGGGACTCTGTGCTTTCTGTACTTGCATATCTATTTCCTTCACCAAATTAGGGAAGTTTTCTTTCATTATTATTTCAAATAGATTTCCAGTTTTCTGCTCTTTCTCTTATCCTTCTGGCACCTCTGTGATGTGAATGTTGGACCTCTGTTTTTTTTTTTTTTTTTTTTAGATTTTATTTATTTATTTAGACAGAGAGGAGAAGGGAGAGGCAGAGAGGGAGAGAGACATCAATGTATGGTTGTCTTTCACCTGCCTCCAGCTATGGATCTGGCTGGAGACCTGGCTTGCAACCTGGTTTTGTGCCCTGGCTGGGAATCAAACCAGTGAGCTTTGGGTTTGCAGGCCATTGCCTTATCCATTATGCCACCAGCCAGGGCTAAATGCTGGACCTCTTAAAGTTGTCTCAGAGGCTGCTTATACTATCCTCATGTTTTTGGATTCCATTTTTCTTCTCCTTGTTTGATTGGTTGTCTTAGCTTTCTTTTGTTCCAAATCATTGATTTGATTTGGGCTTCATCTACTCTAACTGTTGTTTTCCTGTAAATTGTTCTTTATTTCAATTAGTGTATTCTTCCTTTCTGACTGGATCTTTTTTTCTTTTTAATTTTATTGTTGTTGTATTATATCCATCCCCTTTTTGCTCCCCTCTGTCCCCCTCCCCATCCACCCATTACCCCCAAAGTCAATCCCACCTGTTGTCCATGTCCATGGTTCCTTTATACTAGGTTCTTGTCTAAACTGCTCCCCTTCCTTGCCTCTGCCTCCCCCCCTCCCCCCAACCCCCTTCCCCCTGACCACTGAAGGCCTATTCCTTGTATTCATATACTTGGTTCTGTTTTGCTTGTTGTTAGTTTTGCTCATTATTGTCCCGTAATGGGTGAGAGATCATATGGTATTTGTCCTTCACTGACTGGCTTATTTCACTAAGCATAATATGCTCCATTTCCATCCATGTTGTTGCAAAGGGTAGGAGTTCCTTCTTTCTTTCTGCTGTATAGTATTACATTGTGTAAATGTACCAAAGTTTTTTGATCCAATCATCCACTGATGGGCACTTAGGCTGTTTCCAGCACTTGGCTATTGTAAATAGTGCTGCTATGAACATAGGTGTGCATAGGTTCTTATGAATTGGTGTTTCAGGATTCTTTGGGTATAGTCCAAGTAGTGGAATTGCTGGATCAAAAGGCAGTTCCATTTTTAGT